>JADLZN010007486.1:0-416728 GCA_018155175.1 Sinocyclocheilus anophthalmus
GCTTGAAATTCACATCTGATTTGCGTTTAACTCATTTGAATAGGGAGTTGAGGTCGAATTTTTCAGACCTGAGTATACCGCTGAAAAAATCCTCGCAATGAAACATATCATACACAGCGTGCACACACAATAGGCAATGCAACAGTTGCTCACTTCCTGTTGGTAGGCGGTATCCCCGACGCTAGCTAGGCCCTGCTTTCTCAACAGCAGTTGTTGGACCTTCTCGTGCCTCGGTTTGGCGTGACATGGAGGTGAGCACGAGAATTTTGGAGATCTGTGGAAATCTGTCTCGCTGCTGGAGCTGACCTGTTAAAGTCAAACTGGATTCTGCGTTCCCCGCGCAGCCAAGTTCCCAAGAGCCGAATTAAAAAGGATACAGTGTTTCAATAAAACCATGCATCGAATATGTGTGTCACTGCTTAGTATTTACTCCACCTCAAAAATGTTTGCCATAAACTTTGGTTGTAAAACTACTCTAATTAAATGTTTTACTTCACCGACCTGCTAGTGACCCACAGCTAACAATGTCATAAGGATATGGTTCGAAATCGGTTTGTGATCAAAAAAAAAAAAAAAAAAAAAAAAAACCAAAAAAACTTAGCCACTCGGTTAAGGCGAGCGAGTACGAAAAGGGCAACATCACAGAGGGATTGCATTTACACGTAGAACCTCTTAAAACCGAAAATGATAACAAATGGCCTTTTGTCCTGTAAATTGTGTCTCGTTGGAATCCGAGACATTCTTGCAAATGCAGAAACACAAGGTTAACAGGAAACGTGACGTTGAGCGCAATAAGTAACACTGGAGCAAGTGTGGGCTAGTATGACTCTGTATGTCTGTGTGCATGGCAGAATATATACGGTGCAATGTACAGAAATTGTTCCTGTCTTTCCAAGCAAGCACAGCTTGAGAGAGAGAGAGTGCACGAGAGAGACGGCGGACCCGGCACTTCTCGAGCTACTCTGGCCCCCCAGTAGGCTACTGGGCTGAACTTGGTGTGTACAGTTGTAATGGGTTAACACTGGTAAAAATGGACGTACCTCGTGTGACGCTATGCTTTGCTCACATGCTCTGATAATAATAGCTTATTAGGACTATACACTATTTGGATAATTAAACAAAAAAATCCAGAATTTTCAGTTTCGGCCCAGAATATTCATTTCAGTACATCCCTAGTAAAAACCTCATAAAACAAAATGAAAGCCATTCATGCATGTGTTTAAATGAACATTCAAATACATCTCGATTTGTCGCAAAACACAGGAGAACCAGTAACTTGAATATCTTTGAGATGCCTTGTTTGAATGTGCACAAGTGAGAATCTTGAAATCAAGTGAAAGCTTTTTGTGAATTTCTCACAAATAGCCACTCAAATTTTGTGTCTGTTCTATTATGGTATCTCACAAAGGTATAATGGATTCAAAAGACTTGAAACGAAGCATAAAACGTCAATATGGACTACATTTATGGTGCTTTTTTTAATCATTTTGGAGCTTTACAGTCGATATTATTTATAAGAAAAAAGAAAAGAAAAATGCCATAAAGTCAAGTTAATTCACGTTAACAACATAATTGTAATATCCATAGAAAAAAATTAATAAACAGAAAACATGATGATAACTAAACCCACACTATACACGTTAACAATACTATTACAATATCTATTAAAAATGTAAAAAAGCATGATAACTAAGTCCAATTCTATGATTCACATTAACAGTATCATAACGATATCTGAAAAAGCCATGATAACTAAATCTCTGAATGAGACGTATGCTCTGAATGACAGTAATAATATTGCGATATCTATAGAAATTTTTAAAAGAAAAAACGCCATGATAAGAAAATCCAATGCTATGATTCACTTTAACAATATTATTTCAATAACTATAGAAATGTTGAAAAGAAAAATGGCATGATAACCAAATGCAATGTTATGATTCATGTTAACCTTAGTATCATAATATCTATAGAAATTTTGAAACGAAAAATATCACATATGTCGTTGCAACACCCCTACTTCAGAGTCTCTCTTTTTTGTGTTTCACAAAAGAAAGTCATACTTTCTTTTGAAGCTACATAAGGGTGAATAAATGATGATAGAAAAATAATTTTTCGAGAAAACTCCTCCTTTTAAATGCCGACATTTGCATAATAATGCAAAATTAGTTTAGAAATACTGATTGCAACTTGGATGTCTGTTAGCACCTCAAATAAGGATGTCTGCTTTTCAAGCTATTGGTGTACTATGTAGCTAAGAGGAACTGATTAAGACAGGGTTTTATTGGTTCCCAGACAGACAGTTATTGAGCAAATGGGATTTTCTTTGGCCTTGGAAATGGAAACTCCCTTTGAGGTATTTTGTTGAAGTTCTAGACAAGAAACCACACCTTAGCAGTTTGTATCTGCTTGCATATTTGAATCTGAGATGTTGACTATGGTCTAGGATAGTACAGTAGTTGCTCTCGGCTACAACTGGCTACTGCTTCACGCTTGTTATTTATATGAGGCCAATACACATAAATCATAACATCTCAGTAGATTTGCTAACCATTTCTGCTTCGGATCTAATACCATTTTTCCACTAGACATCAGCTACTGGCTTTAGATTCATGTGTTTTCTTTTCAGGGTCAGATTTGATTCGAGCACTTGTAGTGTGAGCAGACAGCAGTTCAGTTGCGGGGCCCTGGGCTCCACCACCGTCTTGTATGTAAAAGAGGCCCCAGTAGGATTTAGGGGCCGTTTACACGACAGCGTTTTCAGCCAAAAACTTGAAACTTTTTATGCGTTTTGCCTGTTCGTTTACATGACAACGGCGTTTTGGGGACTGAAAACGCATATTTTTGAAAACGGGTTTCAAAGTGCAAGTTTTTGAAAACGCCACCGTTTTCGTTTTCCCTGTAAACACCCAAAACGTGAATCTTTGAAAATGGCGACGTCATGCGTGTGCGTAGTACGTGTTAGGTATGTAGACATGTGCAGTACGTGTCGATTTTAATGGCAAGCGCGAACAATCATACACAACAATGGCGGAGTACATGGTAGTGTTGTTGCTGCTCAAGAGTTTGCTAACGCTTCTTCAGCAAAGTGTGGGTTTACTTCACCAATATTACAACCAACAGCGGAGACACATTATATACAAACATATAATCGTCACTTCCCTACAGGTACTGTTTACTAACAAGGTGACAGCGCCAACTACTGGCCTGGCATACGTAATACAGCGTTTTTGGCCATTTTCACGAATATGTGTAAACGCGAATCGTTTTGAAAACGGTGTCGTGTATACGTGAAACTTTTTAAAAACGCAAGGGAAAAAAACGTTTTCGTTTTTGACTACATCGTTGTCGTGTAAACGTAGCCTTAGTTCTGAGCTCCTCTGAACATTGATAAGAAGGCTATTTTGTGTAGTTCGTTAAGAAAAAAGCAAGGCTATGTTTCACTTTGTTTTATCGCCTGCATTTCTGTAGACTTGATTTTG
This sequence comes from Sinocyclocheilus anophthalmus, assembly GCA_018155175.1. Taxonomy (NCBI): domain Eukaryota; kingdom Metazoa; phylum Chordata; class Actinopteri; order Cypriniformes; family Cyprinidae; genus Sinocyclocheilus; species Sinocyclocheilus anophthalmus. Next base: position 3,483 of record JADLZN010007486.1, read on the forward strand.
TTTAAAACATTAATAAAATAAAATAAAAATTTCTAGGTATCTTCACGTTTTTCAATTATGAAGATGCTTTATGAAAATATCAAGGAAACACAAATCAGAGGTTTAAAAGTTGTGGTAAATTTATGGTAAGGTTTATTCTGCAGTAAGGACACTGATAAATTTAACATAGCACCTGTGATTGCCAGCTGTAAACCCCCCCCTCCCCCCTCCATGACGTGATACATATATATTTTATACATTTTAACCATACAGTTTTATTAAGTGATATAATGTAAGTGATATAATATAATATACCAATCTACATGAACTACCAAAATCTACTTACCATGTACTGATTAACACCATAATAATACAGGTGGTACAATAGAAAACAACATAATGAATCAGTTCTTTGTAAGTAGCCTGTCTATAAATCATGGCTAATATTCATATAGTGCACAGGGTCACATGACACACAAAGACAAAACACTATCAGATCCTAGGATAGACACTAAAATAATGCAAAAAATATTAACTAAATAACAGACACAAAACACTCTGATGTACATTACTGATAACAAAAATGAGAAGAAACAACATTATATAAAATCATAGTCATATGTTATGCAGGGGTTTTTGGGAATGTAATTTTTAAAATTGTTTTTCATATTTATTTGTAAAGCCCATAGATTTGACAGTATTTTACTGTAAAATTACATGTAATGTTTAACAATGTTAAAACGTTTTTCACCATATAAGATAAGGTAACTTGTGTAAACATGTTTTTACTTTAGCATTTTTACTTTTTTTTTATTTTATAAATTGCCATTTTTTTATACAGTGTATCCTATCCTGGCATACACAAGTATCCCTTTTGCAATGAGGAATGGAACTAGATTGCACTACGCAATAGTGCAACACATAAATGCTAATTTATGACTCTTTCTGCAAATTGACGATTGTGCAAAGTTTAAAGCAGGTTTTAAGCACAAAAAGTATCCTCTGTGATCGCCCCCTGAAAACACATCTAAACAATGTGTGCTGGATCTGACCTTAAATCAGTGTAATTACATAGGCCTCCTTAAAAGTCATTCAGACAATCCACTGATGAAAAAGCATATAGTTTTGCACATTCTACTTGTGACTGAGGAGAAGTTAAGTATGTGTAAAACAAGTCCGCAAGTGAGCTTTAGAACATCAATGAGACATTCACAAATATTTTCCCAGTTGATGGAGAGTATAAGAGAGAAGATTGTTGGAAAAACTGCACGTCTGCATGATTATCGGCACAATTCAGTTGCCAAACACTACAGGCTTTCAAACCAAATCAGCCCAGAGGACAAAGAAACTCTCCGAATTTTCTAACCGCATTATCTTTGAATCTACATCACAGCATGAGAGACACACTCCCTTGTCTATATCCAGTCCAAGTCAACAACTTTCCCATTCCCCTTTTTGACAATCCATCAATAAAAATATCTGGACACGCTGAATTTGGTGCAAACAAGAATCGGATCCTGTAATAACTGATTTGTGGGTTATTAAAAAGACAGCTGATTGAAGTCTGTGAATAGCCCTGTTGTCACGCAGTGTGGGGAAGCACCCATCGCTTCTGTTGGGATCGGAGGGTGTAGGCGGATTGTTCTGGACCCAGAGCATTGATTTAAGAAGCTGGGTCTTAGCAAGGCGTCACATTTGTTTAGTCTGGCCCTCTCCAACCTTATTACCATGAACTCGCTTTAAAACGCATGCTCATTAGTCTGCGTTTCTTTCAGACATCAGAATGAATTGTGCCTGCTTATTTGTACACGGCTGAGTTACTATAGTAATTATGCAAATAAGGTAACAGCACAGACATGCCCACAAAATCTGTTGAATGTAATTCGCACAGGATACAGCAGACTACCCCTATCTGGTGTATTTTACTTGCACTTGCTTCTTTAAAATGCGCTCATTTACACACGCATCTGGATTCATGCAAGTATTTATTTTGCAATAATGACTGGTTGACTGTTTGACTATGCATCTTATGCAGCTACTTGCCAAAAAAAAAAAAAAACGTGCATCACATACATGTATCACTTAAGCATGGGAGGCATCGGGATGTTTGCTTACAATATATCGTTGCTTGGGTATTTTGAGCATCTTTTTACCCCTAAGAAAACTTTGCTGTGAACTTTGGTCTTTGCCGTAATATTATTATTAAAGTCCTCCAAGATCATTTTTTCACTACAGTCATACAATATAAACTAGCAAGATGGTGGCAGTTGCGTTAGTATGAAATGAGAGAGCCAGTCCGAGATGTGATACTAGACACATTAAAGGGTATTTCAGCCAAAAAACTGGAAAAATGTCTCAATTACTCACCCTCATGTCGTTCCATAGTCCTTAAAACTTTTAGTTCATCTTTGAAACATGAATGGAATGAAATCTGAAAGATTTTTCATTTTTGGCTAGACTATCGCTTTAAAGTAGCGCCAGTTTGAGTTACACCGAATGAGCGGTCAGGTATACATGGACGATGGTGAATATTATGAAATCTGATTGCAGAATGCCATGGTTACCAAAGAGTTGTGTAAGTTAAAAGGTTATAACACTATATTGATTTGATGAATTATTTGATGAATAGAGAATATACGCAAACAGGATTGCGTGTGTTTAGTAAATTAAGCGTGATTGTGTGGTAAAATTCTGTGTGAAAAGTGGCACTGTTTGGTAAAGTAGCCCTTTTTATCTGTTAATGTGAAACAGAGCTCAAAACCGATCTGGAGCTGTAAAGTGGTTGCCTATTGTTTCCAGATTTTTTAGGTTTTTTGAGGATGTTGTTTTTTCAGAGGAGGGGCCTTCCAGGCATCCAGTTCACTGACATGCCGTGCCAGCCTTTTCAGGTTTCTCCCGCACTCGACTTTCCACAGGAAATGTTTAGAGGAAGTGAGAGTTGCTGATGCGACAGTTTTGAATGGTATTGTCAGATTACAGCATGGTGCTTAAATGTTACACAACAAAGAATCATGAGAAAGACGCTCAGACCGTGACCTCAGAGGCCCTGACTGTTTCTGGTTGCGGCACAGCAGGCGAATAAAAACACACAGGTGTGTTTACATAGCAGTTCGAAGAAGACCCCGATGAGTGTTGTCTATAGTAACATTGGTAACTTCCTCAGGTGTTTGACCTAAAGAAGCGTTTCCATTGTTTCTCAGGCTTATCATCTGCTCTGCACTCAGTCCTTAAACCTCAATAATGACTCAATGGCTTTAAGCTGTCAAGTGATTCACAGTGGATGAGTGAGTTATGGCAATTGGGAAATGGAGCAATATGCCAGTGGCGGGTGAAATTAGAAAAAGTTCCAGTCATGAATATTTATTTCTGATTATGAAAATGTATTTTTGCATTTTATATATACACCACTGTACCATTCAAAAGTTTGGGTCAGTAAGATTTTTTTTATTTATTTTTTTTATAGAAATGACACTTTAAACTGATCGAAAGTGAGGTAAAGAATTTTGCGTAGTTAACAAAAGATTACATTTCACATAAATACGTTCTTTCGGACTTCTATTCATCAAAGCATCCCACATAGAATATAAAACGGCACAACTGTTTTCCAAATATGATAAATCATCGTTCTTAAGAGCAAATCAGTATATTAGAATGATTTGGAAGGATCATGTGACACTGAAGGCTGAAAATTCAGCTTTGCCATAGGGATAATTACTTATTAAAATACATTAAAGTATAAAATCGTTATTTTAAATTGTAATAAGATGACACAATATTACTATTTTCACTGTTTTGATCAAATAAAAGTAGTACTGGTGAACATAAGAGGCTTCTTTCAAAAAAAAATTTACAAATCGTCTCCCCAAACTTTTGTACTGTATCTAATTTATCTAAATAATTACATGTTCATAAGCAATATATAACTGGAAATTATAAGAATGCATATGGAGATATCTAGAATGTACAACATTTTATCTCTCAACTGACAAACATGGAATATTTCACCAAAACAAAAATATGGGGGACAAAAAATTGTGTTTTCCTAAAATAGAAGTTTTCCACATTTTAGCAAAAGTTGGTTCTTGTTGGTACTTTTTATTTAAATCAAGTCATTCAAGAGAAATGATCATCGTTACAATTCGGTTTACACCATCTTGCAAGTTGTAATAAAGCAACTGACTAAATGGCAGTTAATACCTACTATATATATATATATATATATATAGAGGGTGTTTAGCTGTCTCCATTCTGTGTCCTCATACTGGACAATAAAGCCGCTGTCACAAACCCTGAAGAAAAGAAAAGGGACCAACAGTAAAAGGGACCAACAATATTGATGACATCTCGCAGCATTTATTGTCCAATTAGATTCTCTCTAGAATGATAATGTCCCTCCTCTTAACACCTGAAACTGACTAGCAACTCACAAATCATGATTCTGAAGTTATTTTATTATTATTTTTTTTTAAAAAGGACAGCATCTTCAATATGTCCCACCTAAACTTTCTGTTCCAACAGGAAGTACGTCAACACATGGGATAAAACTACACTCGGTTTCATATTTTAGACAAGTTTAAAAAGAAAGAAAATTGCTTTCTCCACCAGTCCTCTCATTGTTTAGGCCTGCCCTACTTGTTTTCATCCTGTCAAATGATGGCATGCCTCATTGCCCCTACACTCTTAGAGCCCTGAGGACTTTGTTTTTCTTTTTTCCGACTGAGCTCCCACTTAAAGAAAGGCGCACTGATAGAGAGGCAGTGGTCCACAACTGCTGGTACACAAGGAAGGCAATGGGGCCTGGCTCTTTTGTGCAGTTCAGTGGATCTGGCAAGGCCACTTCAGTATAAAAAACCCTCAGAAACTCCCTGCTTTTTAGCCATTTACTGAGGAATTTATCCATTAGAGGTGCTACATTATGCTACTTCCTTATGTGAAAGACGTGAGTTTGGGTCAAATTAAAGAGAACTAGGCTGGTTTGGGTGACCAAAAAGCTTTGTGTCTGTGTGTCATGGCGCATCAGTGAGGAACCACATTCAGACAAAGCAACTGGCAGCAGATTTGTAAAAACTAACTCGTTCTTAACCACAGGTAACCAGATAAGCCTAGAGCAACCAGAGACAGAAATGCATTTCAGGAAGTCCCAAGGAATACCACAGTCACATTAAACAGAAGTCACAAAAGCGTAATTTGTTTACTTTTGTTGGGTGTCTGAATAATTTCCGACGAGGGTTTATGCAACAGTTAGCAGACAGTTGTGCCCTTCACCTCGCACCTGTTTCCTCTTTTGAGTTCTGATGAGTATGTTTTTTACTAAGGTGTCTCATTTTGAACATGCTACACCCCAGTGCAGGGTTTCGATATTAGATGACAAAAAGAGTTATGTAGATTCTCAAGAATCTCTAATAGGCAGTGACGCAGGTAGCCGGCAGACTCTGCTGAGTCCGGTAACTCAATGCTGCTGCTTTCCTACAGGCTGTTTTCCAGGATACTTTGCTTGCTTTTATGCTCATTGACGTAGCAGCCACATAAATGCCTTCATTTGTTGCAAGGGGGGAAAGAGTTCAGTCATGTGAAAAATTGAAATCCGAGTATTAGGGTTGTTAATTTAGTCTACTAAATTAGTATTATTATATATTATATTATTTTATTATTATTATTTATTATAGTATAAAAAGTAAATCAAATATAGTAGGGGGAAGTCAGTTGTCTCCTGACTTTTACATAAATGTAGTGGTAGTTTATTTATTTATGTATTAAAAAATCAACAAAAAAATAAAATAAAGAATACATTATCTTTTAAAGCCCTTTTTTAAAATTAAGTCAAGTCAAGTCACCTTTATTTATATAACGCTTTTAACAATACAGATTGTGTCAAAGCAACTGAACAGCATTAATAGGAAAATAGTGCAATAATGCAAAGAGTGCCCAATAGTAAAACACTCATTTTCAGTTAAAGAAAGAGGGCATCATTGAATTCATGAGTAAAAATCCAGCTCGTGTAAAAATATCATTTGCAATCAAGTCGACGATATTGCTGGAAGTTAAGTGTCCACAACTAAGCAAGCCAGAGGCGACAAAATTACCCTATTTTGGGGTCTTTGTGTTTGTGTACACTACTGTTCAAAAGTTTAGGTCTGTTTTTTTGGTTACATAAATATACTCTATCAGGGTGGCATAAATTGATCAGTAAAGTTCTACAATATTGTTACAAAAAAAATATATTTATTGGAAACAATAATTTTGTACTGAAGACTGGAGCAATGGGTGCTGAAAATTCAGCTTACCATCACAGGAATTACTTCATTTTAAAATCTATACCTAATTTAATTGCAGTTAATATTGCCAATATTAACGATTTTTGAACACATAAATGCAGCCCTGGTGAGGACTTTTTTATTTCAAAAGTATCATTAGCCAAATTTTAGCTTGCAACATCACAAGAATAAATTACATTTAATTTATATTAAAATATATTTTTTATTTTTAAAAGTGACATATTTTTCATGGATCACATTTTTACAAAATGCAATATATATGAGAAAATATTGATAACAAATGCTCTATTACTATTAATATATTGTAATATTGAATCCACTGTGCACCCTAATTATGAGCTTTGGCCTTGTATTGATATTGTGGCTTTGAAGTGACACAGAGCCCTTCTCTTACTCATTCTGAATCTCTTCTTGTCTTCCTTTAGAGTATCATAACCAAATCACCCATGGCCCCTTTTGCCATGCTGAGCTACACAGTTCAGAGCAAGGGCATCTGTCTCGAGGGTGAGTGTACTAGCATACTGACAAAACTGAACCTCATGAGCTCGTGCTCATGTAATCTCCTGTAATAATCCCAGTGTGTCATGCTAAAACATGACACTGGTGAAAGACATGTTTAAGTACTAGTGGAAATTAAAATGATTCATAAGAAGTAATCTGACGTTGCTCTAAGTAATCAGGATATCACACAGGAACTGTATAAGCAACATTTTTTTTTTTTTGCTAATCCATGTCATACTTAAAAGTATATGTATAATATCTTTTAAGGTTTAGTTTTTGATTTAGTCATGCAAGATTTCAGTTGTTGCAGACTAATCTCATTTTTAGTAACTGAAAGTCACAACTCAGTAATCTGAATGTCAGTAATCTGAATCATTAAAAATACCCCGGTTGGTTTGGACAAAGCTAATAACACGAATACACGCGTTTGTGTGTGTGGTTTGTGTTGTTAAACCTTGTGGGTCAGAACTTCTACCCACTGCATTTTAACGTCCAGGACCTCTGGCTGTCCTGTCAGGACCATTTGAATTCATCTGTAGGCTTCACAGCTTACCTCGGGGTGGTTTGTGTGGATTTCCAACACCACAAAACTTTAATGGGAAACAGGATATCAGAGGAAAAACACAGGGGGAATGTTTTGGCTCTTCAGCAGAGGTTTATGGTGGTGTGTATGTGGTGGATTTTTAACAGCACTTGGAAGAGAATTCAAAAGAAATTCACCTTGATGCACCCGAGTGATTGATGATTGATATCAGTGGTATCAGTTCAGCATAATTTAATATCAAAGAATAGTCGAACAGTTTACACTTACTGTTAATGCCTGTGCCACAGCTTATATGAGCTCACATTCAGAAGCTTCTTCTTCTTTTTATTGGGTTTTATTAGAGGAAGCAAGTACTAAATTAGCACATTTGGTGCTTTTGTTTAGAGAGCTGTTGTAGATTTTGTATAGGAAATTTATTTTAGTTTAAAAAAAGTGTAGAGCTGCAACTAATAACTATTCTGATAATATGTTAATTTGTTAATTATTTTGTTGATTAATCGGATATTCAACATGAAATCAGCTCGCAGTTGAAAAGTCAGGGAAACTTTTGTTGCTAAAGAACGTGCCACATATACAGTGGTGATTTTGTAAGTTTGCCCTTACAAAGAAATGAAGGGTCTGTAATTTTTTATGGTAGGTTTATTTTAATGTATAGAGACTGAATATCAACCAAAAAATCCAGAAAAAACACATTATATAAAGGTTAGAAATTGATTTGCATTTCAGTGAGTGAAATAAGTATTTGATCCCCTAGCCTCTGCACAAGGCTTGAATGGGCTCCAAGACTCTCAGCAAGAAGCTTGGTGAGAAGGAGACAACTGTTGGTGCGATTATTCGGAAATGGAAGAAATACAAAATAACCATCAATCGGCCTTGGTCTGGAGCTCCGTGCAAGATCTTGCCTCATGGGGCAAGGATGATCATGAGAAAGGTGAGGATCAGCTCCGAACTACACAGGAGGAGCTTGTTAATGATATTAAGGCAGTTGGGACCACAGTCACAAAGCAAAACATTGGTAACACACTACGCCGCAATGGACTGAAATCCTGCAGCGCCAACAAGGTCCCCTTGCTCAAGAAGGCACATGTACAGGCCCGTTTAAAGTTTGCCAAAGAACATCTAAATGATTCAGAGAAGGCTTGGGAGAAAGTGCTGTGGTCAGATGAGACCAAAATTGAGCTCTTTGGCATTAACTCGACTAGCCGTGTTTGGAGTGAGAGAAATGCTGACTATGACCCCAAGAACACCATCCCTACAGTCAAGCGTGGAGGTGGAAACATTATGCTTTACAGCTGTTTTTCTGCTAAGGGTACAGGACGACTTCACTGCATTGAGGGGCAAATGGACAGGGCCATGTACTGTAAAATCTTTGACGAGAACCTCCTTCCCTCAGCCAGAACACTGAAGATGAGTCACGGATGGGTCTTCCAGCATGACAATGACCCGAAACATACCACCAAGTCAACAAAGGTGTGGCTCAAAAAGAAGCACATTAAAGGGGTCCTATAATGCTTTTTCACTTTTTGAATTTTATTCAGTGTGTAGTGTGTATGTTTGGGCTAGATTAAAAAGATCTACAAAGTTACAAATCTTAAAGTTCACTCCAAAGGGAGATATTTCCTTTTTTAAAAATCCCTTTTCAAGAACTACAACGAACGGCTCCTTTGGACTACAGCGTTTGTTTTCCTGGTTTTGTGATATCACAAAGCGGCCCATTAGAATATCATTAAAATAATTCCCGCCTATGGAAATTTCGAATGGTTGGGGGGTGAGGAGGGGCGAGGTCGTGATTAGAGCGCTTGGTTGAGTGAGTGCATCAGACAAGACCACAACGAAGAAGAAGTGCTGCTGTAGACTCAAGTTATTACATATGCACCTGAATAATTATGTAAGTAAATATGTATGTTACAATTATGAAAAAACATTTTTAGAAATTGCTGACAGTACAATACTGGACAACGATGTAATCTGCAGAATTTACACTTCAATTATGAGACTACAGTGTTTCCCATACATTGAGAGCGGGTGTTTTTACATCACTGTATTTCTGAAGGAAACCGACTGTCTTCAGAAAATTGGATGTCATTTTCATTTAATTTTGCATGTAATGTCTGATAAAGCAGTGTTTTTTTTTTTTTTGAGCTGAGCGCTGCTTTGTGTACAGCCGTTACCGGGGAAACCTTGATCTCTACCACTCCAACAACGCCTGCTGCTGGCAGAGAATGAGTTTGCATATATATGCCGCCTGGGAAACACTGGACTATGGTATAAATAAATTCAACTGTATAACATTTTCACTGCAATTCATGTTATAATGTTAGAAAAAACAACAACAATAACGTTACCACTCTAATATGTCTTGCAATATCCGTGCATGCAAAGGTTCTGCGCGATCCTCTTGTTCAATATTCTCTGGGTCTGAATCCGGCTCAAATTGATATGGCAATATTGATGCCATCCAGACAGAACTTGCTGCTTTGGCAAGGGGCGGGGCAGTACTGAAACACCATCTAAGCTGTTCGCCAATCACAACGCACTGGGACAGCTAACCAATCACATCACATTTCATTTTTTGGAAGGCGGGCCTTCATCAAACCCAGAACTAATCGAGCCGTTTGTGCCAGGATGGGGAGAAAGGTATTGTAATAATGTAAATTATGTAAAAAATAATGCTGTTTTTCGAACCACCAAGCATGAGAGCAGGTTCTAGTTCACCCCCAAAACAAATTCAAGACATTGTAAAAGAGCATAATAGGACCCCTTTAAGGTCATGGAGTGGCCTAGCCAGTCTCCAGACCTCAGTCCTATAGAAAATCTGTGGAGGGAGCTGAAACTTTGAGTTGCCAAATGACAGCCTAGAAACCTTAAGGATTTAGAGAGGATCTGTAAAGAGGAGTGGATCAAAATCCCTCCTGAGATGTGTGCAAACCTGGTGACCAACTACAAAAAACCTCTTGCCTCTGTGCTTGCCAACAAGGGTTTCTGCACCAAGGATTAAGTCATGTTTTACTTGGGGATCAAATACTTATTTCAATCACTGAAATGCAAATCAATTTCTAAACTTTATATAATGTGTTTTTTCTGGATTTTTTGGTTGGTATACTGTCTCTATCCATTAAAATATAACCTACCCTAAAAATTAAAATTTTTAATCTAATTAATCACATCCTTTTTCTGTGATTAATCTCACACTTCATGAAATTAAGCACAGACCATTTAACTTGTTCCAAATGTTTATTTTGTCATTATTTGCTATATCCACCAAAATAAACCCAAAGATTGAAGGGTGATTCTCAAAAAACTGTCTCAGGTTACATATGTAACCATGGTTCCTCGAGGGAACGAGATGCTGCGCCGTAGGACGCTTTGGGAATGCCCTTCAGCATGACCGGCTCTGAACCCCATGTGTAATCAGTCCAATAGATGAGAGAGACGTCACGGGCAGGTGACGTAATGACCAGAAAGCTATAAAAGCACGTGCGGTGAGACCAGCTTCAGCTTCTAGGAATGAAGCAAGCGCTGGCAGGAAAAATGACAGGAAAGTCTGGCCCCGTGACGCAGCTTCTCGTTCCCTCGGGGAACCATGGTTTCATACGTAACCTGAGACGTTCCTCTTAAGGAACTCGAGCTGCGTGGAGGACGCTTTGGGAAGAGTATGCCCTGAAGTGGAGAATTCCAAAGCTCTGCCTAGTGTGAAGCCTGCACAGTAGGGTGAGAGAACAGAAGAGTGGCTTGCATATCTAGGCCATAGAACCTGACAAAGGTTAGGAGCATGGACCATCCCGCAGCTTTGCAGATGTCCTGCATCGAGACACCTGCCAGGAAGGCCTTGGAGGCCGCCACACTTCAGGTGGAGTGAGTCTTGACCCCCAATGGCGAGGGGAGACCAGAGGACTTTCATAAGCGAGGAAATGGCATCTTACTATCCACTACCGACGGAGGAGTCTGTTTGTAGATGGATGACCCTATCTTAGGGACAGGATTGTTTGCCCCTATATGAGATGCCCAGAATGTGGAACTGCTCTCAGCGAGAGGAAGTTTCCATGGGACCACACATGGATCTGGTACGTAGTTTGTACAAACGGCGTTTGAGCGCAGACCTCCCACTTGGGGTTGATGTAAGAGAACCACCTGTGTGCGCGGCGCCACAACACATGGGTGACCTATCAGGTCTGGGAGGAAGTGTCGTAGTGCACGCAGCACGGCCAGAATCTCAGAATAGATGCCGTGTCAGATGGCGACCACTCCACAGACCGCGGCCAGGGTGGCCACTCATGACTGCAGCGACAGGGAACTCCCAGCACTGGGCCCTGAGACAAGAACCAAGGTTTCCTCCACATGTCTACGTGACCTTGAACATGCAAAGCGGGTTTCCCCTTGGGGAGAACCCCTTGGTCTTGAGCCACCACTGTAGGGGTCTCATGTACAGCAGGCCAAGAGGTATCAAATTGGACGCAGCTGCCATCAGACCCAGCAGTCTCTGAAACTGCTTGACAGTGAGTGACCGGCCTTCTCTGACTCTCGCGACTGCGGTGAGGACTGACTCGATCCGAGCAGGGGACATACGTGCCTGCATCGTGGTCGAATCTCACACCACGCCTAGATAAGTGGTCCACTGTAATGGAGAAAGCACACTTTTCTTGGCGTTTAGTCTTAACTCCAGCTCTTTCATGTGAGCGAGAACGACATCTCGATGTCGATCCACCATCTGCTCTGACTGAGCTAAATCAACCAATCGTCGATATAGTTTATTATGCGGATGCCCTGGAGTCGCAACGGGCCCGGGCTGCATCCACACACTTCGTGAAAGTGCGGGGTGAGAGTGCAAGGCCGAAGGGAAGAACCCGATATTGGTACGCTTTGCCCCCAAAAGCAAACCTCAGGAATCTTTCTCCGTGTATGAGGACAAAACAACATCAAATAAGACTCACAAATGGAAATCAGACTGACACACACACACAGAGTGCTTGCTGAATGACAGAAAGCTGACGCCGGTTTCACCGCACGTCGGCTTTTATAGCGTCCTGGTCATTACGTCACCCGCAGTGCATCTCGCTCATCTATGGGACTGTTACATCACGGGCTTCAGAGCGTGGTCACGCTGAAGGCGTTCCCAAAGCGTCCTCTGACGCAGCTCGAGTTCCTGAAGAGGAACTGTATTTTCTACAAGGTTTTTTCAAGATAAATTTAGATGTTTTTCCAAAAAAGGACACTTAGAAACTCCAAAAGGACACCAAAGAACCAAATGATATAAGGAACACATATAAGCACATATGAAAGAAAAAAAATACAGAATTGTATAGTATATGTACAGTGCAACAGCAAAGAGCTTTTTTACATTTTAGAGAAGTCAAGTTGCGATACCGAAAAGGACCACATGGAGATGCCAAAAAAAAACCTAAACCAACCACCTACTGACTGCATATATCTACTACAGTACAAGGATCCATTCAGTATAACTAAACACAGCAACATAAACATGACAAATCAAAACATTATCGTGAATGTGAGTGGAAACAACGTGAATGTACAGAAATGTCTGAACCTGTGCATAAATGCAATGTGCGATGAGTGCGTCAAGAGCACTCATACACGCATGTGAAAGGGGTTCATATGATGCTGCTAAAAAGAACATTCTTTTGTGTATTTGGTACAATGCAATGTGTTTATGCGGTTTAAGATAAAAAAAAAAAAAACATTATTTTCCACTACTGTACATTATTGTTTCTCCTCTATGCCCACCTTTGTAACGCGTCAATTTTTACCAAGCTCATCGGTCTGAAAAAGCGAGGAGTGCTCTGATTGGCCAGCTATCCAGGGTGCGTTGTTGATCGCCCGCTACTGAATACCTCATGCGTGAGACGGAAATGTTACGCCCTTAACATACTGTTGATGCCCTGTTCGGCCGGAGCGATGAGACAAAACATTAAAACCCATTACAAAACGAGGCATTTGTTGCATCCAGTGAGGACATAAGTACTGATTATTACAATGACTTATACTGTATTTTGCGTTGCGTGGCATTGCATCGCGCCGCGTAAACATTAAAACTCTGTCTGCATTTTTGATCAGAGAAATGACAAACAACAAGACCTACTCTACACTGCCCAAAAAAACTCACATTTGAATCGTCAGTGGCAAATCCTTTAAATGAAAACGTACGTACAGACGTGAGTCAGAACAGCCGGCATTGTAGTCTAACGTTACTCTCCCAGGATCAGTAAACAGTCCTCCATAAAATGTGCTGCACACATCTGAATAATTCGGTTGAAGTGTTCTGGAACAGTGATGTAAATACAACTTAACCACTGATGTGTAGTCGTGTCCTCTTTTGGAAGACCAAAAAAAGTTGTTCGCTCCAATGAAAAACACAGCAGCTAAGCGTGAGGGGAAGACAGGATTAGCGTCGTGAGGCAGGGCTAGAGTGAGCTGGGCTGGTGGGTCGAGAAAGGCGCGCGTCCGGCGGATTCCGACGATGAGTGGCAACCATATGTGACGACCCTGGGCTGGACTCCGTTTTGTCCACGGTGAAAGTTGATGTATTCCTCAGCGACCAGCACAGATCAGCTCTAGGCATGATGATGCGGATATTGTCCTCTTTTGGAAGACCAACAAAGTACTTTCGCTTTCACAACGAAAAACACAGCATCTTCACGACATGGCTGCAGCGTCAACAATACCACAGTGAGAATATTAACGTTAAGCCTTCTTTCTTTGCGTGAACCTTTAGGCGGCGTTATGCAAATCTTTCAACACAGTGATGTAGATATATGGGGGCGTGTTATAACAAGCTGTTTTAGGTAGGCGTGGTAGACTCTTAACTTTTATAAAGAACATCTATTTGGATTTGAGACTTTAGTCTTTACAACATTACAGATCTTCTTTATGCACCAAGAGCTGTAACACTCCAAAGAGAAAGGAAAAATTGAAAAATCGCATCATATGACCCCCCTTACTATAATGAACTCAGGCGGTGTCACTGTAAGACCCTGTCACGCCATCGCAATCGTCTTTAACTTGATTGCAGTCTTCATCCATTAAAACTTTACTAGCGAGACACTGATTATCCTGTCAAGAAACCGTAGTTTGCGTCTCATCTGGTCATACAGCGGTGGGATGTGTTGACAATCCGTTCAGTCTGTACTTCACACAGCACGACGTGTTAGGGCTCGCGCTCTTCAGAGACAATCACAGAATATGACAGAGCTTGTGGTTTAAAGCGAAACACACTGGAAGAATAATTCACTGAAAACACAACGCATTGAATCCATTCGCTTATTGGATCATTGGACTGAAAATTTTCCCGGAGTTTAGCGGCTTAAAATGATCTGATTGCAAGCAGAGAAGCAAAATTGGGTTAAAGGTTTAGAATAGAAATTGTGTTTCAGTCTTTTTGCGTTAAATTATTTTAATGCGTTAAGGATTGTAAAATTAATCACATGCGTTAAAGTTGACAGCCCTATATATAAGGCTGCATTTACTTTATCAAAAATACAGTTAAAACAACAATACTGTGAAATATTAATACAACTATTTTAAAATAAACTATTTTAAAATGGAATTTTTGTAATGGCTAAGTTAAATTTTCCTTAGAGTCACATGATCCTTCATAAATCATTCTAATATTGTAACGGAGCAGACGAGACGAGAGACGTGCGGATCCATATGCAAGCTTTTTATTAAAAGACATGGTCACAAACAAACCCCCCCACAGGCAGGGTTGAAACACCAGCGAACAGGTATGCCACGGGCAAAACACAAGAGCAGTCCAGTAAACAGGCGTGGATCGATCGACGGTGAACAATATCCAACAGGGCAAGGCAAAGAGAGATAATCCAGGTACACAGCAATAATCCAATCAGGGGCAAACAGAGTCCAAACAGCAAGACGAAGGGGGTAATCCGAAATACACAGGCGAGAATCAAAACATGGGAAAAACAGGCAAGAATAAGAAATACTGGGAAAGGTAGAGCAGGCTCCGTAAAGTAGCTATCAACTAAACAGTGATAAATGCTAAACAATACTCGGCGAATTGAGCAGGATCTGGGTGGATGTTATATAGGGTGTGTAATAGCGTTCAGGTGAGCGTGTGATTGGTTACAGCTGTGTGCAATCAGTGCAATTGATGATGGGAAATGTAGTCCAGGATATAGTGTAACAG
The DNA here is from genome assembly GCA_018155175.1 of Sinocyclocheilus anophthalmus. Classification (NCBI taxonomy): domain Eukaryota; kingdom Metazoa; phylum Chordata; class Actinopteri; order Cypriniformes; family Cyprinidae; genus Sinocyclocheilus; species Sinocyclocheilus anophthalmus. The sequence goes on from JADLZN010007486.1 coordinate 18,943, forward strand.
TCTGTGTAGTTTGAGAGTCCATGTAGTGAGCGGGTGACCTCTGGTGGTGAGTGAACGGAAGTTCATAGATGGGATTTGTGACAAATACGCTGTTCAAAATACATTTGTTTAATGGCTGTGCTGCATAATTTTGCGGAAACTGTACAGTATATTTTTTTCAGGATACTTTGATGAATAGGAAGTTTAAAAGAAAGCATTTAATTCAAATATATATTTTTTGTAACAATGTAAATGTTTTTACTGTTTTTACTTAATTTCTTTTTTTTTTAAATATCAAATAAAACCAATCAATCAACCAATCTGTACGTACCCCAGACTTTTGGGTTATTATTTTAAATAAGTAAATAAAAATTGTTATGCGCTTTATAGGGTACAAATGCTTATATTATCCGAAAAGCAATAATTTACATACAGCTGTGCAATATTTAACAAATATTATCCAACATTTTAAATGTCGAACCTAGATATTATGATTAGATAGTATGTAATTACTTAGAAATATATGATATTATTTAGAATTTGCTTAGTTATTCCAAACAAAAGTCTAACTTAATATAATTATTTTTGGCTTCAATTTTCATCCCAGTCAGTGTATCCAGAATTTTCAGTTTCGGCCAAGAATTTTGACTTTGATGTATCACTCCATCTAAGCAATTCCCTATTTCTGTATTTTGCTGACAGGGCTTCTCTATAAAGTGGTTGTGTGTCTTTGTGTCAGAGAGTGAGAGAGTCTTATGTGTGTCCATTTGAATCCAGCTATTGAATAGTTTTGCTGTGGTCTGGCTCTCTGCATCAGTTGTGTTAATCAGTCTCTCTCTCTCAACAAGTGCATCTTTGATGTGTGGCGCGCAAGGCCTGCCAGCTTCAAATAAAGCCCCTGTATGAGAAAGGCCTTTGAAACACTATTCACACACTTCTCTCTGAGCTCTTTACACAATGTCCTCAAGTCAATCGCACACGCATACACTAATGCTTCCTGCTAATATCTGATCCCAACCCGTCTCTGTACTCCAGAAATAATTATTGTTGGTTACTGGGGTGTGGGTGATGCCAAAAACGCTAATGCAAAAAACCGAAATAATAGAAACCTCAACTTCCTCCTATATTTCTGAAACAAGCACTTCTTCCTCCAGCTGTGAAAAACACAAGACGTCTCTCATTTAAAAACGATGGAAAAATATGCACTGTGAATGAATATTTTGGCCCTTAACCTTTGAATGTTTACAATGACTTTCTGTACCATCCCAGTCAATACTGCCTCATCTCGATAAATGATCTCAACTCATTCTGTATTGCTGTCATCCCTCCGTGTTGCATAACTTCTTTTTCCATAAGTGTCATGAGACAGTTTTATGTGATTTTGTAGGAAGTTGTGAGATGGTTAGTTAATCTCAGCATTTAAACTTTCCAATACGCCTAATGTTAAAATTCCTGGCAAGAAACAAAACAATAGGCCCTCTTACATCAGGCCTTCTCAAAAAATGTGACGACATGAACAGTTTTAACCATCTGTCACATTTCCCATAGTAGGTGCACTACTGTTGAAATATTTCAATATTTGAAATATGTCAGTAAGATTTGTTTTAAAGAAATTAATTCTTTTATTTTTTTTCAGGAAGGATGCATTATATTAATCAAATGACTTATAAGTCATAAGTGGTTTTGTGCCATGTCAACAGTTTTTAATGAACGCATTTGTGCAAGTCCATAACTGAAATATTAATAAAATGAGTTTCTTTTTGATTTGTAACCTATGTAAAGAATATGGCATGCAGTTGATCCATACAAATAATTATGTAAATTCTATTAATCTAAATAATTCAGTTTGCAGTATTACACTGAGTCCTAACTACACACATATCTTTTCCATGTTAATCAGAGTTTTTGTCCGAACCAGCCGTGGTTTCTATTTTCTGTGACGTCGCAGCTGGAGCATCAGCATACAAACTATGACAGTGATAATCTCAGGTAATGATTATGTGCTTTATTCAATGTTAAATGTGTCTTATGTGAGTTTGAATATCATATTGCTTGATATAGCCATACTGAAAGCAACAACAGATAGTTTACCTGTTGCGTCACAACAGCCAAATTGCTTGACGCTGGAATCTTGTCGCGTCACATCTGGTTAGGACCAGTGTTAGGATAAATAATCGATCATTCTGATTGTTGTCATAATTGTGCAGTCCTAATACAAGGCAGGATGGAGAGGAGAGAAAGGAACAAAAGAGATATTACCCAAGATCTCAAATGTCTGGGATTTCACTTATGGATGCAGGATTGTTTAACAGCCTGCTGAGACTCACCATGGAGCAGATATGGAACATGCTGTCACTGCAGAATACAAGAGCTTGATGGCACACGGTGTGTTTGTGTCTGCCTGTCTATCTGTCCATCTCCATATTGTCGCCCTTTTTATCTCATTATGAGTAAGAAGTGACGCTTTCTTACGTTACAGTAAACACCATAGCACCAGATGATAGAAGCATGCTGACATTAATCATGAATATGCCTCTCAGTCCTCTCAGTCTTATTCAGCACATGCTGATTCATTTAACTGAGCTTAGAGCTTCACGCTTAAATATCAGGAGCATTAATTGAATAACTCAGCAGATAATGAGCTCTAAAGACTCTCAGAACACCTATATCAAAAGGTTTGTGCAAATGTATCACTATTAATAATGTAGGTCACAATGCTGATAGTAATACAGTGTATGCTACTGTATACACATCTTATGCTTCAAACGTATGCCTCATATGTCTTATCAACTAATCACAAACAAGCCTTTTCATAATGGTAACAGATTAGCTGGTAATCGCCTGAGATTTGCAAATTGCCACTTTGAGAACAAAACTCTTGAGCTTTATGGTCTAATGGTCTCACAAAGCCTTGCTAGTCCAGGGTCTACCGACTTAGAACTTGTCAACAAGTCTAACATATGTATAGAAACCTCTATTTGTATGAGGTCAGTGGCAAGTGGGCTGAGAAAGATGCATGTGTGAAATAGTGCTAAAGATTTTTGCTTTAAACCTAATTTATTTTTCTTAGGAAAATGCAGTTTTTGCAGTGTTGGACCAGTTACTACAGAGTCAAGAGTCATATTCCTATCAACTATGAGTCATTATCAAACAAAATGAGGTGTTTTATTAGTATTTTCCCTGTATGAATTTCTGAATTGTTATCCAGTCTGAGGGATTGTAAAACATATTTCCGTAATGGGACGTCTTGATTTTAATGCCTTTTGCTTCCTCCTTTGTTACTTGTGGTGTATCATATTTTGCTTTTTATTAATGTTTCCAAAGCAAGAACATGTGCATAAGAAGAATTCTACAAAGGAATCCAATACATTTGAATCAAAGTTTGTGCTTACTTCCAGCCAAGGCCCAAGGCCCAAGGCCAAGTCATTACAGAATGACTTGTAAATATTGGGTTAGTACTGTAATAGTTCTCTGGTAGAACCACCATTTGGCAAAAAGGACGTATTGTGGTGTACCACTCATGTCTTGCCGGTAAACTTGAAAAAAACATATTTCTTTACTGGTCATTTGAATGTATGAGTACAACATTCTGTATAACATGATGAATGTTGTGCAACTTGCTGAACTTGAGCTTTTCTTGAAGTCAAGCTTGGTCTCATTCTTATCGAATTTAATTGATTGAACTTGTCACACCTGAATTCTTGGCAAAGGTGAATTTGCTTCAACTATAGACTGAATGTCTAAACAGACGGTCTGCTACATAGGCTACAAAGGAAGTTGTATGGCCAAACTTTCTGTGGCCTATTTGGAAGAAACTCATGTGTTAGTGCAGATCTAATTGAGGCGTGCTAGGTTTCCTGTATGTTCATGGCCAGTAGCATAACCCTGTCAATCCATTAGATAGATATGAATGTAGCTTTTCATTGTGGCACCACTACTGGGTATCATGTGACAATCCACCACCACAGAGATTGCCACTGGCACACCTTCTAAATCCATGTGGATCGTCATTAAATGGCATATTGATATTTGGCAGCACCACCAGAAAATTTGGAAATAGACTATTTCATGGACCATCAACACTAAAGGTCTCTGCACACTGAGTCCGAAATTTTCATAAGCGTTTTTTCATACTCTAAATCCAAAAAATTTGTCACACACAGAAACCTTGCACACTGAGTCCACTGCGTATTAATGAATCTGTTGCGAAAAAATTCGCAAAACAGCACTAAATGGACTCTTCAAGCAGTGAGGATGTTTTGTTGTCCTCTCGCTTCTTAAAAAAAGAAAAAGAAAGGAAATATTGGGTCCATCCAATCCTGAGATATAGAGAGGATGGAGAGTTCCCCCTCAGGAGCAGCGGGATTATCCCGGGCGATTCAAAGTTTACTTCAGGATGTCAGTGGCTCAGTTTGATGCTTTTGCTAGCGATACTAGAGCCACATATTAAAAAGAAGACCACCAATTTCTGTGAACTCAGTGTGCAAGAATCTATATACAGTATACATGATATACATCGCCATTCTGGATTTTGGCATTCGCTTTTACAGTGGCTCTGAACTGTCAAAACACCTCTCAAAATGCTTGCTACAGATGTGAAAAACTGAAAAAACGAACCCGATCCGAATTTTTTTATGACTGACGAATATTTCGGAGGCAGTGTCTAAACGTGATTGACATAACGTGAGGTCGTATATATTTTTTAACGTATGAAAATTTCAGACAAAATTTTCGGACTCAGTGTGCAATGACCTTTACGCTTTGTGTTGAAGGCAATCGTTTTCCTGTTCATTTGTAAATTAGCAGCCAAGAGGCACCGACTGAAATGGGCTCTATATCAGCTCCCTCAACCAGGAACAGGTTTCCTTAGCATTGGCTTTCCACTACAGTTTTAAAATTCACTGGCTCCTTTCCTGAGCAAGCAATTAAGTCTCTGTTGCCAGGGTGTCCAATCTTGTCCTTGGTGAGGGACTATCCTACAGAGTTCCACTCCAATCCTAATTAAACTCTGAATCAGATCATCAAGGTCTTCCAAAATTACTAGAAACTTCCAAGCTGCTGTGTTGGGGCAGGTTGGAGCTAAACTCTGCTAACCTTCCCAAAACAGGATTGGCCACCCCTGGTCTACTGGAACTGCATGTCTGCTCATGTGCATACACAATGGGTGAAGTGCCAAAGGTGGGGAAGATTTCAAGAATGAAGTAGTGTTACCCAAGTGCTCCTTAAACTTAACCAATCACTGAAAATGAAAAAGCAAAGCCTTCTAATTATAGTATATGTATAGTGTACCGTGATGTTATCCTGGTCAGACAAGAGTAAGGGCATCAAAAACAGATTCCTGTTGTGACAACTGCTGCTGTACTCTAGCTGTTGAGAACTGATGAATCATCTACTCCATATCATCTTAAGTACCATTAGGGCCTTTCGCACCGCAGGAACCTTTTCATAGTACCAGAACTAATTGTGGAACTACCCACTTTTTGGCGTTTTCGCACCGCCGGAACTGGGAACAATTTTAGTACCGGACTGCCTTTTTCGAGAACCAAATTAGCTCCTACTCCGGAGCAGGGTCTAACCAGCACAACTGGTACTAATCGTGACGTAAGTAGACATTGATTGGCCAAACGCGTATGAAAACGCCCTCACCCACCATGATTTAAAATGCCGTGTAAACATACTGTAAACATTGTGTCAACTTATTTCGCAAGTATGGAGAACAGCGATAGATGGATGGACGCTGAAGTGCAGGCACTTGTAGCAAATGTAGCACTGCCAGTTGTCGTTGGAGATTCTTAGTCCTCCTTTCCGTTCTTTCAGTCGCTTTATGTATACGTCGACTTTCCATGTCTATTATTGTGAAACCTGCGAGACAACAAAAACACAGCTCTGATCACAGCGGCCTCCATCCTCCTGTTGTTAATGTTCTTCTTTGTTTCTGTTGTTGAACGCCACGCACAAATGACGTCGCTGTCGACCGGTTCCTAGTACACACTGTCGGTGCGAATGCAACCCTTTAAATGGTACTGGGAAATAGTTTGCGCAAAATCGTCCCAGTACTTTAGTACTGTACATTTAGTTCTGGAACTAAAGCGGTGCGAAAGGCCCTATTGTGAATGGTGGGGAACAAAAAAAACACTATTGTAGTACTGGTCCAGTGTCGCCACCTTGTGGAACAAGTGATTAGTGCAAAACAAAATTCAATGTGTATATACAACCTGCACTTACAAAGTACACATGGGTAAAAAATTGGGGTGGTGCGTGTACAGCACGTGCATACAATTCTGGTGATAGTATTTGCGTCACCCACACTGTACGCCGCGTATACTTTGGGCTTAACCCGAGTGGGGCATCATAGGCTGGAAGTCCCCACCTAGAGCCTCAGCAATACTTTGTACAGGTTTTAATGATGTAGCCTTCTTCCAAACTACCCTGATTAAAAATAAATAAATAATTATCTTGAGGATAATGTCCTTGAGGTTTAGTATTTGAAGTAGTACCTGAATTCTATGCAGAAAATTAAACTCCTTATGCTCAAAGCGTGATTCAGGGTCGGTTTGCAGTGTTAGATAACCTGGGGTTGTCATGGGGTTAGTCATACACCTCTCTGTACCTAAGAGATGAGTGTTGGTGTATACGCACTTTAATGATTAACCTTTACACCAGTGTTAGTGAGGTCACAGACGGCAGCTTCTGGTGTAGGTCAGAACACAACAGCTGCTTGTAGGGATTAGCTGTCTATTTCTCCCTTTTAGCTGTATACATCTCTCTCTCTTGTTCTGTTCCCACTATCTCTTAAAGGGATAGTTCACCCAAAAATTAAAATTACCCCATAGGGTTGTGCCGATAGACGATAGTATTGTGTATCGACAATAGACAGAGATATCGCCTGTGGCTGATGCCTTTGACGATAGCAAGTCAATTATTATTATTATTATTATTATCAGGCTAGTAATACTATCTAATTAATATTAGGGCTTATTTGTTGCATTATATTTCTTTTTCCGCGTTTTTACAGTATTGCGCGTTATAACCAATCACATATGATTATGCTGAGCTTATGAATGCAATGGCCAATCAGAGGCGTTCAGATGAGTCATCACTGAAACAGCGGAGTTCTGTTGTTCAGCGCGCGCTGACTGAATTCTGACTCGCAAATTCTCTCCTCATAAACATCAAAGTGCAGATGTATGTGCGATGTAAGTATAAGAGATTTATTCATCATATAGTGTATATTCACTGATTTTAACGGGAGTGTTTTTAAAGTGCATAAACTCGCGCTAGACTGAGTTTGTGATGTTCTTTGGTAATGTAAATGTTCTTTGCTCGCTTTCTGTTCGCTGCTGTTTGAATAACTGAGGACATGTAAGCTTTATGATTATAATAACTTACGGTGTTTCTATTACATTGCCATCATGTTAAATACAAATTCAGTCATATTAAAAACATTAGGCTGCTTTTAGCCTGACGCTGGAGTTGGTTCATTTTCTCGCAATGAAACTAAGTAAATAAATACATAAATTAGCACGATAATATCGTGTATCGGCAATCTCACAAGCTGACGATAGGACAATATGAAAATTGAGCATATCGCCCAACACCTGTTACCCCTCATGATTTAACTCACCCTCAAAGCATCCTAGGTTTATGTGACTTTCTTCTTTCAGACGAATACAGTCAGCGTTATATTAAAAAAGTGTCCTGGCTCTTCCAAGCGTTATAATGGTAGTGAATGGGTGTTATTTTTCAATAGACCAAAAGAAGCCCAATAAAGTGCATGCATCCATCATAAAAAGTGTCCAATATGGTTCCAGGGGTGAATAAAGGCCTCCTGAAGCGAATTGATGTGTTTTTGTAAGAAATGTATCCATATTTTAAACTTTATAAACAGTAATCTCTAGCTTCAGCTAACTATTGAAAAATAACACCCATTCAATGCCATTATAAAGCTTGGAAGGCCCAGGACATTTAAAAAATAAATAAAAAATAATAAATATAATATAACTTTGCTTGTATTCGTCTGAAAGAAGAAAGTCATATACACCTAGGATGCCTTGAGGGTGAGTAAATCATGGGGTAATTTTCATTTTTGGGTGAACTATCCCTTTAACACATGTCCTTATAATTTTGCCCAATGTTTAGTGTCTTCCAGTTTCTGATTGCCTTCTAATATACAGTATTGTTCACTTAAAATTGTATTTGCACCTTTCAGCCCTCATTCTGTCAACATGAGTTATACCCTCTCTGTTCCAGATTCACAGACCTTTGCTCTTGGTATGATGTTGAATTTAAATATTGCACTCTTGCTGAACTCTTCGCAAATAGCTGATTCAAAACATTTAAACAGTGCTTTTCATTGTATAATTGTTTCTCTTGACTTATTGCTCAGAGCAAAGATTTTTTTAAGCTTTGTTCAACAGGAACAAAGTGGTTCAACTGATGTAATGAAGCTCACTTACAGCTCTGAATTTAATTATTTTAAATTATTTTATTTTATTATTATTAGTATTAGTAGTATTCATTCGGTTTGTTCTAAAAACACACTAATGTGCTACACATTTAAGCACACATTATAATGTTCAGTATGAAAAATGATTTTTCCCCAAGAAGCAAATCATTACATATAACAATCTGAATGTGATATGCTCAACCATATGCTCACCAATGCTGCATTTATTTATAATAAAGTGTAGTTTAATCTTGTGTTGGCAAAGCTGAATTTTCAGCAGCCATCGATCCCGTTTTAAATGTCACATGATCCTTCAGAAATCATTCAGATATACTGGGTTGGTGCTAAACATTTCTTATTACCATCCATGTTGAAATCAGTGTTTGTGTATCTCCAATAGCATCCAATACTAATGAATTTATAATAATCTCTAATATTGGCTAATAATCGATATCACTACATTTTATAGTTGATTACCAAAGCTAGTTGCCCATACATGGTTTGGAGCATCTGCACTAAGACTTGGTCTCGCTGAAAAACGTTCTGTTTCCCAAGAAGCTGAACTTCAGCTGTACTGGCACAGCTAAAACAATGGGACTTTATAATTGTCCTCAGCCCCACCTATGCTCTATTAGATTCATTTGGAAAACTATTATGTAATACCTCTAAATGACAGTAGTGTTGGTCCAACCTCATTGTATTGTGGTTAGACAGACAGAACTTTCTTTCCGTAATGGGCAGGGAAAAGCAGGTCTGGAATAATGCTGCTCCTGTTGCTACACTACAGCCTAAGACTCTGCCTTTAATGAGAGGGATAACAGGCCTAGATGGCTGGAGGCAAAGGGAAGCCTTTGGGAATGGCATTAGCCTCTTGGAATTAAATTGCCAAGTTCAGCTTTGATCCTTTGGAGAGGATATTTTATTTAGTCCAGCAATGGTTTTGCCCCCCACCCTACCTCTCCCTCTCAACTGCTCTCTTTTTCATTCCCAGCAACTGGGTAGAGATGAAGAGGGGAGTATACAAGACTGTATGGAGAGGTGGCTGGAGAATGAGTTGGCTACCATATTTGTGGCCTCAGGGAGTGGTCAACCCCAATGATGTGCTGCTCTCTCTTCATAATCCCATTTTCCCTCTCTTTGTGTTAGGTGTAAACACACAGAATCACAGAGGGAGCTGGGGTGGGTCCGGCAAAATAGGGGTTGTCTTCTCTAGCTGACAGATCTGTGTGTGGTCTTCCAGGACTTGGGAAACAGACCTAACCAAAGAGGTCAGCAGCCATGACTATCAAGCTCGGCTCAACAAATCAAGCTAATGCACAGCTTTGCCCAAGACACAAGTCTGCATAAATTACTTATGCTTTCTATGCAGATCTTTTGAAATTGCTTAATGTGGAATTATCTATTCTGTTGCCTTAAATGAGAAAATTCAGAACAGTTGTATTGATTCTGGTAATTTCCATCATCAGGCCGAATGGGTGCTGTTTCTAGTTCTCACTCCAAACTTGCCCCATGCTGACACTTAGTCAGGACCCCTGAAGGTCACATTTTAATGCACAGGGTACCCCTTTAGTGTCATTTTTCGACAAGCAGGGTACTCCGTTGCCTTTCAGTTGCATGCATTTGTAAAAATAGAAAAGCTTTTATATACATTTATACTTTCTTAGATATTTTGGAGCACCTAACCCCACCCCTACGCTAAACCAACCCACTTCTCAACAACATCTGCATAATGACGCCAAAGGTTTCTTATTGACACAATGGAGAACCCTGCACATCGAAAAATGACACTAAAGGGGTACTCTGTGCACTCAAAAGTGACACCAAAGGCTCCTGACCAAGCATCAAAATGTTACGAGTTGTGAGCACCGATAGCCTCATAGGCAGGGTGCTGACATATAGCGTCACTGCGCTTTGGCTGTCCTGAGTTTGAGTCCCGCTCGTGGACCTTTCCCAATCCCGTCCCTCTCTCCCTCTCCCACTTCATTTTCTGTCTACTCACTATCCTATCGTAATAAAGGCAAAAAAGCTACGAAATAAATCTAATAAATAAAAAAAGACTGAGTTGCCACATCACTAAAACCATTTCACCAAACATGGCTTTCCTGTACAGATTGTGGTTGGCTAACCATGCTGAGAAATCTGAGCATGAAGTGGTTTGTATTTGCGCTGTACTGAACTGCATGAATGGTGCCGTTATTCATCAAGCTCAGAACTGTTTGGCCTGGTGGAGAAAAAAAAACATTTTAGATTATACTTAATTAACTGTTGGTTTAAAAAAAAAAGTTGCACAAATATATTGTTGTAAATATACAAATATACATATAAGTATATATCTTATTAGCTTATTACCTTGTTTATACACATTTTCTTGCTTCCTTCATATTTTTATATTTATCAAAAAAAGCATCAGAAACAAATTTGTGACCACATTCTTTAAAATCTTTCCTCTTTAAAAGACCAACCAAAAAGATTGTGTCCTCCAGGTAAATTTCATCAGGTTCTTCCCTCAAGTTACATGCTTTGGCATGTTTTGAGTTGCTCTAACAAATTTGTTCAATAAATACTTCTCGTTTCAGATAAAGTGCATGAAATTTCACCTCAGATCTGTCTTTGTGTATGTAAAGAATATCCAGTGCTGGGAATCCCCAGCATAATCGCTTTAGGCCGAATTAGCCTGGATTTAGAGCTGTCTGACGCCGCAAAACACAAAGCAAAGTCAGTGAATGACTGTAAAACAATCACCAGGAACTACAGAGTCTGCAGTTGGTTCTTTTGGCAAGCTGCATTAGGTCATAACGAAATAGTTTTACTTGCATAATACTCACTTACTGGATAATTATAAAAGAAAATATTTCAGGTTCAGGACCAGTTGATGAGGGTCGATGGACAGTGAAGGGTTAAGTGTGTTTCCTGCAGGAGAATAAATTAAATGTGGTCATAATCACATTGCAGGAATGCAGTCAGTGTACTCTTGTGAAACACCCCCTAAGCCCTGGCTGTGTTCCACTCTCTCAGCGGCTCACAAAGATGGCTTTGTTCTCTCCCCCTCTACCCTTTCTCTTTCTGTTTCTCTCTCTCGACTTTTCATTTATTTGCCTCCTTCTTACTCTCATTTGCTTTCCTCTATCCCAGTTTTACTTTCCCTCTCTCAGTCAGTCAATGTTGCTCTTTTCCACTTTTACTTTCTCTCTTTTTGTGGATTCTGGGTTTTTCCCATACCTTCCCCTACTTTTATTTTGTTTGGAAGATCATATTTCTGGACTGCCATGTTTCATTTTGTTCATGTTGTGTAATTGCTTGTTTTCTCCAGAAGAAAATCGTTATGGTTTCTACAGAAAATAAGTTGCTGAAAGCAGCAGACAAGAAAACATCCTTTTTTTACATTTCCCCACCAAACCCTAAAACCTCACACACAGCCCTCTATCATGCTGAGACTTTGGAAAACCATATCTACAATGTGTTATTTGTGTTTCCCATATGGAATAATTAAAAATATCAATGACTAGGTTGTTAACACATATACATTAATGCAAAATTGTGTTTTGCATTGTCATTGATTACCAACATAGAACCGACCTGTTTGCAAAAGCTTGATTGGAACCTGATCAAAATGTTACTAAAGCACAATGTTTGCTGCTTTGAACTTCACGCTTTAGTTATGTTTTGAGACACTTCCCCGAGCTCATATTAGCTAGACATTGAGAGAATTGTCCTACTGAGAGGCGGTTCATTTTTGGTTACTGATTTACCCAAGTGTTGGGTAATTTCTGGAAATTCGTTCCTTCTTGTCGGGTCAATTGGTGAAAAGACGTGCAAGAACTGGTGGGTTTTCTTCTAGGAATCGTCATTTGCTCACATCTCGGACTGCAGCTGCTGCTCTGTATTCCAGCCACACGTGCATCCATGTGAATATGGAAGTAACAAACGAAAGACTCTGCATTAGCCATGTTTCCCTGAAGATTCATTAGTTTCACAGGTGCTGGTTTACCAGTGCTCATTGAGACATAGTGTATGTGTGTGCATACACTTAAGCACACGTGCAGATTTCTGTCTGTACTTACAGTATGTGCAAGTGTCATTGTTGAACGGAAACCCCCTTTCTATTTAAGAGCTAAACAGAATGACTCACCCTGTCACAGCTGCAAATGTCCGTACTCTCAGGACTCAGTGTTCTGCTTTCAGCAGAGGGCATTGCATACATGGGTACCAAAACCCAAACTCCTGAAAGTAAAATGGGCTGTGCGGCACACATTTAAGGCTTGTGCACACCGGGACGATAATCGTGCGCGTTTAATGTCTCGTGACTAAATAAAGGGTGCTAATGTAAGTGTGCACACCGATGCGCAAAACACGAGGCGTAAAAGCGTAAAAAAAAAAAAACCCGCCTCTGCCTAATTTTTTTTGGTTTGACGCGACGCATTTAAAAACTGGCCAACCATTGAGATTGACGCTTTTGTTCACATGCCTGGAGCTGCTGAAGTTACAGTAAAACACGACTTGGTGGCGCTCAAGCACAAAACGGTCTTGTCGAGCACACATTGATACCTAACGACGAAGAAGATGCATCGAGGCAAGTTGAATGTAGAGCTGCTGGTCTCATTGCTGTCTGAACACAAAGGGCTTTATGACAAACGCGACAGCAACTACAAAAATCTCGATAAGAGGGATTTGTTATGGAGAGGAATTGCAGATCAAATAGGATTCGATGTGTACCGGGGTATTTCTGTTTTTCATTAAGCACCATCTAATGTTAGGGAGTGAATTTGCATGTTCACTCGGCTCATCGCCAGCGAAAATCGCTTGGGTATGAACACACAAGACGCGCCGAAAAACGTCTCGAAAAACGCTGGCAATAAGCGCGCACGATAATCGTCCCGGTGTGTACGAGGCTTTAGACTGCAAGTCAAACCCAGACAGAGCCCTGTCAGTTGGATTCGTCTTCCTGATCCCTGAGGCCTAGCCTACAAAGAATGAGGTTAAGTTGAGCTACATGAACTATCCTGATCCTACCTCCAATGAAAAACAAGCCTGCAAACAATGGTGTTTACTGTCAATTGTGGTTATCATCCACTTCATTAAATTTATATCGAGGTTATGTAAGGGCAATTACACAACTTTCTGTTCTTCATATTTTGTCTCTGTTGAAAAGCCGCAGTGCCCTCAAATCTCCACAGAGGAAATGGAGCATTTCTAAATCAGAACATTTTTTGCTGATGTCCCCAGCCTTGGCTCACAAAGGACAAAACAAGGCCCTTATTAATTTGCCCCTTTGCCAAGCCACATGGAGGATTCGCGAGTTCAATGGGATCTGCAGGAACAACGAAACTCTTCATCCTGTCAGGAAAGCATGGCAGAGGATCCAAGACCTACGGCCTATTTTCAAGACAAACTAAGCAACTTATTTGAAGCCTGAGCAACATGAAAAAAAACTTTTCTTTTTTTTTACCCAGCGTGTCTAAGTTGAAGCCTCACATTATTTTCACACAGATAAACTTGAAACAAAAGGCCTTGGCTGACTCAATGTTTCCAGTAGGGTGAGGAGTAGAGGGATTTTACAGAGCTGTACCATGTGTCATGTCCAGTACCTCACTGACTCATTATTAGCAATCAGCATTGGATCTGGATGCCTTTTGCTGCTGTGGTTCTGTGGGGTAAAGGCTCCCATGATTGTGAGACGTTTTTCGAGCTGCTCATCTCTGTAATTTAGCTGTTGGGTTTGATTATTGTGGGGGTTTTGTTTTGACTGAACCCAGAATAGCTCGGGCCAATGAGCAAAGGGGGTTTACTAATCTTTTTTGCTGTTTCCTAAGTGCAAAAACACATTCTGATGGTGCTCACAGGTTCTCCGCAGCTCTGGTTTCTCAGTGCCCAGTCTGTCTTACTGATGAGAAGTTTTCTGAACTGCAGTGCTCCAGGTGAAGGGGCCCTTTCTGTGTTACTTTATACAGCAGCAGGTTTCACTAAAGGTGTTCATTTCAAGAATCCTTTTTATCTCCTCCTCTCAGCTCTCCATCTGAGCTCCGTAAATCAAAGAGGCAGAGTCGCTGGGGTCAATGCGAGAGCCCTCAAGAGGAGTCGTCTCTTGTTCACTCTGTGCTTGTCCTGGTTCAGAGAGTTGGGCCTTGCGAACCGAATTACTTATTTTATATCTGCACTACATCATGTCCACTTGTGCTACTACTAAGTTCTCAAAGCTCTTAAATGCCATTTCCAAAAGGGGCAGCATGAAGAACGGTGAGTGTCAGGCCATGAACACCCCTCCTGAGCTACAGGTTTCCATTCGCTATTTCCTGTCTCGCCACTCTTGCTAGGACTTGCCCCATGTGTTCTGCTTTATTGAGTAATAAAAAAGCGTAATAGCTCTCATCTATTCTTGTTAACAGCACAGTGTGCGCTTGTCTGTGTGTGACAAAGGGTGAGAGAAAGGCTGGATATGAAGTGACTTTGGAGCGGCCCCCTTGAAGGCATATGTAAACATTTACGGTTTGTCTCAAGCTGCTGGTGTGATTACAGAGGCCGTACTCTACAGAGGCAGTCAAATGGAAAATGCAGAGCACATGAGTATGAGTGGCCCACATGCTGGAGAGCATTTCCCGACCACTCTGCTTCATGGTATTAGCTGGGCGCTGCCTCTCGAAACTAATGTGTTGCGTCTGATATAGAGGTTTGTTTGGAGATCCAGTCAACATCCATCTTCACTCTGTTCAAGTATGTTTATGGGTTTGCTTATCTCCAGATTGAATAGATGTCGTAGTACTGGGAGGGGATCAGACTTGCCGGCATAGAGTGATGCAATGGAAACGCAACCAGATGAAGTAAAAAATTAGGTTTGCAAGCAGCATGTTCACGCTTACAACTTTGGGATACCAGCCATGTGAAATCACCAGTCAGTTCTGAAGGATTCAGCCAATACAAACCCTCTTGTTTTGACGTGTCATGTGTTTTTACTGGTTGTTGTTGTTACGAGGAACTGGAGAAATCAGTCATGCCTGTTATTACTCCAAGCATGGAAGCTGCCAGTGTGTGGGATGCTAATATCACTCAAAGGTTGTGCTAGCTTTAGCACAGTGCAGTGTACATGGATCCTAAGGGCGTTCACACACTGATAACAAAGTGCAATGTCAAAGCAACGGACAGCAGTCATTTTCAGTGAAAGCCGGTGATTTCCAAGACACAAGCAACAGAGATTGTTGCTGATGCGACAGCTTTATACAAATAAGCAATGCAGGGACTACCAATGGGAGTGCCAACAGTGATCTTCCACCCGATACAGATGTTTATCGCTGCCAGTAGGAGTGGGGCTTCACTGGAAGTTTGATGCTCATGTATTTGCCTTCTATTCTAGGGCCCCATCATAAGGTTTAGACTGAAAATGAAACAAGACTAGCACCCAGCCTCATGGGAGACGTTTTTCTCATGGAAAAACCAGAGCTTGGGCATCAAGAGGTTTCATAATAAGCATCACAGCCACAGGAATGACAGTAGTAAAACATAGCTGGATGTGTACTTAGCCATGTTCTACACTGTCTTCTCCCACAAGCCTGGCCACATTAAATTTGGCGCTCATTTCCCTCAGCTGCTCACTAGGAGTATGTTTGCTTGGGTTTTATAGGAATTCATATTGGACATTTAACTGCTTCAGTTCCTCACCAAGACTTAAAGTATCATAGATTACAATGGGGGTTCGACCTAAAGGCTCTGTGGAGGATTGCTTTTTCCTCCCACAAACTTTCACTCAAATGTCTGTGTGTATACTGTATATTTCTGTATAATACCTTCATGATGTCAGTCTCTGCCAAAGTAAAACCAACCCCTATTTTTCTTGTCATGTCTGTTGTGCATTTTTTTATATCATTTACCAGACACATGAGTCACTTAACTTACTAAGGTAAACTAGAGAGACAGTTGTCAACACTAAAGGTTTGCTCATAGGTCAAATAAAGTGATAAAGAGAAATCTTGCCGTTCAAAATGCAGATGCCAGGTTTTTAGAAATGTATCATTTGCATTCATGTTGTTTTCATATTTTAAAAATATCAAGTACTTATAATTAAAATAATAATAAGTTACTGTAGCGTCTGGACCAATCCAACACACTATATATTCTCTTTTTATATGACAACAAAAATACTCTGGAACACAGGTAACAAGCCATATGAGGACCCATGGACCCTTCCCCCCCGGAATGCGTAACACACCAGGAAGCCGAACAGGCACCTGGTTGCATGTCAACCAACGCTGATATCACTGGGTTTACTGGCCAAAAGTATGTAAAGCAGGGAAAAGCCCTGCTTGTCCCAAGGAAAAGCAGAGTAGAAATGACTGTGTTCTAGTTAATTCATAGAAAAACCGCTATTTGAATGAACACACATATTTCTTAAGGCCATTGAGTATATTATTGTCATTTGTGTATTTGGTCTTTGATATTCTTAGACTATTTTAGTATGCTGGTGAGGGGACCCATTCCTGATCATCCCTTTTCCCTATATGTAATCTTACCTTGTGTAGTATCTATGAATTTGCCTTTGTATGATCGAAAAAAAGCGTGTATATTATATGGTGGTACATAGGCAATATTTATTAGGGCCCTGAGAATCGTTAATAATTTCGCTTTAAGTCCATTTGCAAATTACCATGCTTAGCGAACAAAGGGTCGTAAACCCTCCAGCAATTGACACCTCCCGCTCGGAAATTCCATTTTTACTCATTGGACAAGCCCATCTTGAAAGGCGGAGATCTTATCCGGGGGGGGGGAAAAACCTTAAAGGCCCGGCTCCAGGGACCCGACCCAGTCGGTGGTTCGGTCAGAAGCAAAGATAAAGATGTGAGAAACGCTTCAGGATACCAAGCTCTTGCCAGGCTCCGGCCTAGTCCTTTTCTTTCATCAAGTGATTCTGACTCAAACTAGATCTTTCTCATCAACCAACTTCAGCAAGATCTTGGGGCCTTAAGATTGCATCAGGAAACTATTTTCAGACAGACGAGACTTGCAAGTATCAAACTTAGTCGATTTAATTGATGCATTAAGTATCAGTTACACCTTTTACAAGGTTTGTTTGAACTAAGAACCTGACGTTTTCCCTCAGGTTTTAGATATGCTGAATATATGCAAAGTGTTCCATAAAATTCATTCTTTATGCATCTTTCTATGCTGAGTTAAACTTTAAACCTTTCCTATACCAACTGTATGGGTGGGTGTGTGTGTGTATGTTAGACCAGTTTATGTTTTTATGTAGTATGTTAGACTAGTTTACGTGTTTATGTAGTTAATAAAACCTTACTTGTATCACACTAGACGTGTTCATTGTTTACTCATAACCAGAGTCAATAATCATGCAGATTTACGTTACACACTTATAGAATTGTACAGTAAGAAAGTTATTTCCGTTAACCAGGAAATTAACGTTCTTAGAAATGACAAGACAGTTGACCCTGAGAGGTAAGCCAAATATCTACAGCGGATATATAAAGTATTAATAATTAATCATAATTAGTTATGGTTAATTATTAATATTTCCCCATGAGCTGATCCGCTAAGATTTTGGTGGAGAATATGCGGGTATGATAAAACGAAAGTTAGGAGTTTAAACACTGTCAACCTAAAAGTGTGTGCTTGATAGTCCAGGTTAAAATAGGACGTGACTTCAGAGGCCCTGTTGTGTCCCTATTTGCTGGGGGGTGGGGGGGTGGCTTGTTGAGAGCGGGGGGGGATAGAGTGGGGGTTTGAATTGGTACCGCTATTATATTTGTGAGAGTCTTTATGTATTTCATGATTAATGGTATCAGTGTAAGGTTATCTGACTTTAGCAAAGGAAACCCTAATTTCAGTATTAAAGCATAAATCTGTCTTGACAAAGCGAAAGTCTGAATCTCAGCTCAGCGGCATATCCAAACTGTACCATAATGTAATATGATTTAGTGAAGAAATCACAAAATTGCAATATTGTTTAAATAGTTCCTTTGAAGAAGAAATCTCAGTACAGTAATATCAAGGTAGATTTGAGTGATGCTCCAATTTCTACAGCATAAAGGCCTTATAGTATATAATTAGATTGAAGCAATTCATCTAAACTTTGACTGCATATATACAAGCAACCTGGTGGTCATTACTGTGTTTCACACGCTGAGTGAAATTAAAGGTGTAATACGGTACTTTAGTACTCATATGTGAGGCAAAAATAACTACATATATGTTTAAACCGGTATTAACTTACAGTAAACACGTTTTGTAATACTTTAAACAAGTGCAAGAAGTTTATTGTTACATTAGAGAAGCAATCACAGAAGTGCTTATTTAATGCAACAAGTCTTGACGGACTGACAGCCCACGTTCTAAAACGGTGACTGTTTAACATAGACAGACATTAAAACTGCGTTAATTACACTGGCATGCATTGGTTACCGTGACAACAACTTGTCACAGGAAGCGCTAACTTCACATAGCAAAACACGCCATGTTGTAAACAAACCACATGAAGCAGCTAAGCTAACACGACTTAACATAGTTTCATCTTAGGCTAAGCTACTCAAATAGCTTTAACAATTAGGGGTAAACACTCTTTAAGTGAAGCTTTTAAATACAGCATGTGTGTGCAGTGTGAAGCAATTTGAATTTAACCTAATCCCTCGTTTCGGATTTTTCCATTTCTCTTCCTTCTTTTTCTTCTTTTTCTATGTTTCTCAATCTTCAATTCGTCTCAGCGAATTTAACTATCTTAGATCTATCCTTCCTGAATGCTATTGCTCAGTTACTCGTTAATTAAATCTAAATTTAATTACATTTTAACCGTCTATCTAGAGATGAATCATTAAGTTATTGGGTGTTTTAGTGGCACAGTGAATAACGCGCTACGGAGGGCGGGGCACACACATGGCATGGCCCAGCATGGGAGCTGAACACGCAGCAGCTGTGACCAGACATGGTGTGTTGCCCAACACAAATCAGTTAATCACGAATGCTACTGATTGTTCCTAATATCAGATTGATTACCCTGTTTTAATAATAGAAGTCAGCTAATTTTAAATCCATTTACATGTTATGCCCCCTTGATGTTCTCTCTGAACCTCAAAAGGAACCAGAGGGACATTTTATTTTGATTGGTTTATTGTTCAAAAATAATCTTAATCTGAATAGAAATGCTCTCCTTTTTCTTTCTGCTTTTCCCTTTTCTCCTTCATAACTCAGAGATTAAGCCTGTTTGGGGAACCGTCAGCAAATTCTGAGTGATAATTTGACGATAATTTGACAGTAGTCTTAAATCATAAATCAAAATCCTGTTTACGTCCTTTTAAGCAAAACATATGCTGACCCAAAACTATTTTAGCATTCACACTCTGTTTTGATCTTGTAGTAGTCTCTAGCCCTTACTCTCAACACCAGTGTGTCAAAACGGTGCAGATGATCAGACTAACTGCCCAGAATGCAGACAAAAGAGGACTGGCCAGGCGTTGTGAGGAAAACCCCCAACCCAGGGCCGACGACCACCTACTGAGCCGAAAGCAACTGGACACAGAGAGAGAAGTGTCCCTCAGACTCAGGACTCAAGCGAGAGATGTGGCTACAAAAAGCTCGCCAAGGTCATGGCCCACAACATCATGGGTCTGAAACAGGAGGTAAATGATCTCAAGCAAAAGATCACAGCGGTAGCCCACAAGGACACCAGCAAAATGGAGCTACAGGAGGAAATCAATAGATTTAAAAAGGCTCTGACAGCGGCTGAACAGCAAGAGCACCTGGAAAAAGTAGCCAGAAAGGACCTGGAAAGGAAAAATTCCCACACAAAATTACTATTAAAGCAACAAATTCTGAGCTCTTAGACAAAGTTACCAGAATTGAGACTCTGATCCAGCAGATGAACAACACTCAAGACAAACTTGACATGGTCCAAAGAGAACTCAGGTATTCTTATAGGCTGCAAAAGGAAACACAATTCGAGAGACACCCTACTCCTGCACCCTCACTCAGCAGTGCAAACTCCCTCATATGCAACAAGCTCCGAAGGGGAGAGCCAACACTTCCTGCTTAACAACTGACAGAACAGAACTTTAATACTTCCAAGCATCCCCGCAGCAGTGTATGATGTGACCCCCAGAAACTTTGACGAGCTAGCCAGAAAAATCCCGGCATTCACCTTGCTGGGGAAACAATAGTTTCCTACCTTAGGCAGTACGAGCAGTAATTTAGAAAGGTGGAGTCGTTTTAAACATTGCTTGAAAGCAGACCCAGTAATCAATCTTATGTCTGTCTCATAAGTTAGTAACTTCTTCTACATGCGCATACCAGTTCCTGATCAAAAACAGATAAAATTATAGTTTGAATGCGCATTCCTACAAGCAGTAAGAAGTTTTCAGTGCTATAATGTGTTTAAATCGTACGATAAGAAACTAACCTGACTTTAGCGAAGAAATCCTAATTTCTGTGTTAGTAGAGCACAAGTCTATTTTCTGACGACGAAATCTCGAGATTAGCAGCTCATATAAATGGTACAAGAATAAATCGGTCTGATTTTGGGCGAAAAAATCCCCTTCTTCAGTACTGTGTAGATGATCTGAGCGATGCTCCTCATTTCAATGATTTAAGGCCTTATTATGTGTTATGTATAATTGTATTCATATCGACCCACTCATGTGAAACATGTACGTAACTCTTATACATGCGCGCACCAGGATCTGAATATAATCAGATAAAACTATAGCTTGAAGGTTCCTTCCTACAGGTATTAGAAAGTTTCAGTGCTATAATGTTTTTAAATCGTACGATAAGAAACTAACCTGATTTTAGCGAAGAAATCCTAATCTCTGTTGTTAGTGGAGCAAAAGTCTATTTTCTGACGACGCAATCTAAGATTAGCAGCTCATATAAATGGTACCGGAATAAATCGATCTGATTTTGGGCGAAGAAATCCCCTACTTCAGTACTGTGTAGGTGATCTGAGAGATGCTCCTCATTTCACTGATTTAAGACCTTATTATGTGTTACATATCATTGTATTTAATTTTGACTCGCTCATGTGAAACATTATGTAAAATTAATGGTGTTATTCTAACGTAGCTAACTACGAATCCACCATTGACTGTGAAGGAATGGCTTGTTTTGAGTAATGCAAGGAATGTCGGGACATGCATGAGTTTCCCATGCATGTTCACAGCAGCGCAAGTTCTGCTCCACTTGCACATGTTGTAAGCTTGCATTGGTCTCTTAGCAACGTCTGACCCCGGAAGGTGCGAGCAGGCTCTTCCGGTTCAATCTGATAACAGCACACATTTCACAGACCTTTGTGTAAACAAAGAATTGCGTGTAACTGACGCTAACTCTTAAGCTAAGCCCTTTTACTTCAACTGCTAGCTGTTAGCATATGACTAACACTAGATAGTGTAAAGTGTAACTTTCTAACCACACCTCTCTCTCCGTCTCTCTCTCCCTCTCTCTCTCTCTATTTTGTTGACTTTCTTCTACCTCTTTTAATTTATTGCATTTATTTAACATTGTTAGCACAAAAAATAAAAAAAAAATGTACCAATTCAGCGAAATTGATTTGTATTAAATTTGAGATTTAATTAAATCAATTTTTATTTATTTTTTATTTAGTCCAATTTTTATTTTTATTTTGTTTATGTACTTTCCCCTTTTAATTTCATAACGCTCTTAGGAACATTTTATTTATTTATTTCATTTTTTTTGTGTGTGTTTTTACTTTACCTTATTTTAGTTATTTCACCATCACCATCGTCGTTTTTGGATAGGATTACAGTAGTTCGAGCAACTGTTGTTTCCTTAGCGAGTTATACAGGTTATTAGTAGCATAATCCCTGTTTCCTCTCTACTTCTCCTCACGCCTCAGTGCCAGGCCTAATACGTTGAAGGGCAGCTACCATTGCAACACAATGTAGGCTAACATAAAACTAGAAACAATTCCCACTGTTTCTTTTTCTTTTGACGAGGTATTTGGTGGGTCCCTGCTAGTTAGCTAACAGTCTAACCCTAGGTTTATGAAGTCTATTGCAGCATCACACACAAGTGAAACCTGCTTAGCCATATCTCTTAGAAAACAACTAAAATAGGTAAAAATGTTCCTTTTTTTTGAGTTCATCTTATTTTATTTCAGTTTCGTCATAGTGACCAAACCCGTGAACCATCAGTAGTATAGCCCGGTCATCAGCTGACCCCTGCTTACGGCCCCTCAACAAAGTTACTCAAACTCTCCCTTTGTGTTCACGAACACAAAAACATAGCACCCTACCTCACTAGCTGCCTCCCACCAGCTAGTCATACCTTACACGGCCTACACAGCCGTTCCCCTTAGAGATAGTTTAACACCTCTGTACGTACCTGCATTTGCCTTGTGTCTCTCTCTATCTGGTGTTCCCACAAGTGTGCCAGTATGTCGCAGACATTCCACAGACATCCAGCCCTGGCAGCTCACCAGGACCACCTGGACACTCAGTAGAGCACTGTAATGGACATCATTCAGCTCAAAGCAGCCAACGACCTGCCATGGCAAAGAAAGGAACAGCGAGACTGCGACATAAGCGAACACTTGACCAGCATCATCCTCTCCTCGGCCCACACCCTCAAGGGCCTCAGACAGGAGGTATATGAGCTGAAACTGCAAGTCACAGAATTCTGCAGAGAACTGACACCTGCTCAAAGAGAAAAAGCACAGAGCGTATGCAAAGATCCTCACAGAATGGTGCGACAGAAGGAAAACACCAGTCTTCACAGAGGCTCTAACAGCTGCTAAACACCAAGCGCCGCTGGAAAAAGCCATCACACAGGACTTGAAAAGAGAACTGTTTCACACAAAATCACTCTTAAAACAACATATGTGGAACTAAATGAGAGAGACACCACATCTTAGGCCTTACAAGGCCACCTGCATACAGACAGAGCTGAGGTCCAAACCCTGACTCAGCAATTAGAAAGGAGCTTGACTTGGTTCAGAAAGAATTTAAACAGTCCTACCGACTGCGCATAGACTTAAGCAAAGACAGCCGGCTGAATATCGGGTCGCCAGCAGTGCAAGCCCCTCCACGCCTGTGCACAGCTACGAAAGGGGGGAAAGGGAGCCAAAGCCTTCTGCTTGACACTTCACAAGTCAGCTCCCTGAAAACCTCTGCAGCTGCAACAAAAAAAAATTCAGGCGAACCGAAGCAACGCAACGAGGTGAATTCAGTGTCACAAATGAACTGAAATATGCTTGCAGACCACAAGGCGAACAGATAGGGAAAACACGAAACAGAACTTCCCCTGGCCAGCAGGCCCACCCCCTCAGCCAAGAGTCTGAACCTGTGAGGGGGGGGGGGGGGCGAGAGCCACTGTTCACCCGTCACCAACCAGCAGCCACAAGGGGGTGGGGCAGGGACTTTTCAGAGGATCACTGCAGACACACACACCGTGTGACCCCACCGACCCCAACGAGCTGGCCAGAGACAACACAACTGGCAACCTAAATACTCTCAGACCCAAAGTCTGAACACGGACTGATCGCTCCCCCAGACACCAAGCAGGGCCGGCGTGAAACTCCCCATGCTTACTACCACAGACTTTGACAAACTTACTCCAAAGCTCACGATTACCCTGGGATGGCGGAGGACACCAGCTGCAAGAAGTCATCTAGGCATTAGGGCCTGCCGCACAATGCCTAATCAACAGCTGCGTAACCTGACACAGAAGGCCTTTAACAAGCAAAAGGCCTCCACTAAAGGTGTTTGTCAAAACCCACTGATTCTGAACTTCACAACTCAGAATCCAAACCGGGCACCAGAAGGCACCCAGCATTGCCACAATGCAAAAAACCCTTCTACAGAAAGCCCCTAGCAAGAAGAGGACAGAGCCATCACCATGGCAACAGACCCAGGTTCCAGACCAACCACTGGGAAAAGGCGTCCTCATCCTGCAAACACCACGGTATGTCCAACAGCAGTCCACCACAACATCCTCCTCCACACGGGTGCTGAACGGAGGCTACACAAGGACAGCTGGACACGCCTACCTCTGGGTTACAGGAGCTGCTGACACTCGCAAAAGAGCTCCTTGAAACAAAACTCAACTAAGGAGTAGGGAGAAGGACAAACCTCTGACTCCTTGCCTGCTGCAACACAACATCAGACTCCTCCAAGGGAGGAGCATCACTTGAAACCGGTCGACACCCCAGAAGCAGCCAGAAAACGTTGGATTGAGCAACGGGCCCACAAGCCCAACAGCGAAAGCTCTACCAACAAAACTCAGGCAAGCTCAAGTCGATGTCACCACAAAAGTAAAGCGACACCGCAAACATCAGACTTCTAGTGACGTTCGGGCAGAACAGAGAGATAACAACCACCTGCTGCTCTCCTGCCATCATCAATAGGTCAGTCTGAAACTCTCTTCACACTACAAAATCTCCATAACAATTAACTGCAATCCCTGGAACCACCTGCACTCACACCAGTGAGAGTCTAACCCGGCTGTTCCACATCGTGGGGACCACAGATAGCCTACTGGCTAACAACAACAACAAAAAAACATCCTACCCGGACTAACACACTTCAGGATGACAGGTGACACAGCCACGACACCTGCTGCATAAGCTCGAGGAACCACACCTTGCTACAGCCTACATCACCACCGCACACCACCAGACAGCATCCAACACAGCACCAACAGCCAAAAACCACCACTGCCTCCCAGCCGTGAGTGACAAATGTGTGTTAGATTGTTCTGCACCTTTGACATCACTCGTTGCTGTCTATTCTACGGACAACAACGCTCGAAAGGGGGGAAATAGGTAGCGTCTGGACCAATCCAACACACAATATATATTTTGTTAACTATATTTAACAAATACCCTGTAACACCCCTCAGTTAACAAGCCATATGAGGACCATGAACCCTTCCCCCGTAATGCGTAACACCCCAGGAAGTCGAACAGGCTTCTTTTTTGCATGGCAACCAACGCTGATATCACTTGGTTTATTGGCCAAAAGTATGTAAAGAAGGGAAAATCCCTGCTTGTCCCAAGGAAAAGCAGAGTAGAAATGAACTGTGTTCTAGTTAATTCATAGAAAAAAACGTTATTTGAATGAACACACATATTCCCCAGCCATTGAGTATATTATTGTCATTGTGTATTTTGTCTTTGATATTCTTAGACTATTTTAGTATGCTTGTGAGGGGACCCATTCCTGATCATCCCTTTTCACTATATGTAATCTTACCTTGTTTAGTATCTATGAATTTGCCTTTGTATGATCGAAACAAGCGTGTATATTATATAATGGTACATAGGCAATATATATTAGGGACCTGAGAACTTTTAGTAATTCCGATTCAAGTCCATTTGCAAATTACCAAGCTTAGAGAACAAAGGGTCGTAAACCATCCAGCAATTGCCACCTCCCGCTCGGAAACTCCATTTTGCTCATTGGACAAGCCCATCTTGAAAGGCGGAGATCTTCTCCGACCTTAAAGGCCCGGCTCCAGGGACCCGCCCCAGTCGGTGGTTCAGTGAGATGCTAAGATGAAGATGTGAGAAACGCTCCAGGATACCAAAGCTCGTGCCAGGCTCCGGCCTAGTCCTTTTCATTCATCAAGTGACTCTGACTCAAACTGGCTCTTTTCATCAACTAAATTCAGCAAGATCTGGGGCCTTAAGATTGCATCACGAATCTTTTTCAGACATACGCAAGTATCAAACTTAGTCGATTTTAATTGATGCATTAAGTATCAGTTACACCTTTTTACAAGGTTTGTTTGAACTAAGAATCTGACGTTTTCCCTCAGGTTTTAGATCTGCTGAATATGCAAAATGGTTCCATAAATGTCATTCCTTATGTCTCTTTCTTTAGTGCTAAACTTTAACCCTTTCCTATACCAACTGTATGTGTGTGTGTGTGTATGTGTATGTTAGACCGGCTTAATGTGTTTATGTAGTATGTTAGACTAGTTTAAGTGTTTATGTAGTTAATAAAACCTTACTTGTAGCACACTTGACATGTTCATTGTTTGCTCATAACAGGAGTCACTAATCATGCAGATTTACAATACAAGCTTGGTAGAATTGTACAGTAAGAAATTTATTTCCTTTAACCAGGAAATTAACGTTCTTAGAATTGACAAGACGGTTGACCCTGAGTGGTCAGCTAAATATCTACAGTGGATCTAAAATATTAATAATTAATCATAATTAGTTATGGTTAATTATTCATATTTCCCATGAGCTGATTTGCTACATTACTTACTGACAGTGACAGGGGACCTCTATGATTATAATTTCCTATTTTATTTTATTTGATCCAGAATAGGTTGTTGCGTGTTCGTTGCATCACATTGGCTTTTATTTAACCAATAAAAGGTTTTAAAATATTAAAGTCTCTTCACATCCCCTAGACGTTTTGATGATTTAAGCCCCACTAAAAATATCAAAATGAATTGTTATGCTTTTGTGTTTTCTAGGGAATGAAAACCCAGAAAGTGTTTTAAACCAGGGAACAGATCCAGGGCTTCAGCCAATCAGAGTGAGGATGGGGTTCATCTACAACCTTTCTCAGGCCACACCCTCTATTTGTTAAGAACTTCCTTTGGCTGCAGAACACAGTGGCTGTTATTCCTGTTTTTAACAAATGTGAAGTGGCTTCTATGTCAGTTAAACTCTCAATGCCGTCCATTATCGGACGATAACAACATTATCTTCATTTGAACATCAAGGTTATTTCGATGGTCATTTTTGATGACTATAGATACTAGCATGAGGCATACAAAATTTTAAATGTATCATCTACCATAGATATTCCTAAAAATTAAATACTGATTGCTCTAGAGTTTCTTTCAGGTACAAGCCATGGTTAAACATTGCAGGAACATGTGGTGGATCAGCAAAGAGCGACAGA
Source organism: Sinocyclocheilus anophthalmus (assembly GCA_018155175.1). NCBI lineage: Eukaryota > Metazoa > Chordata > Actinopteri > Cypriniformes > Cyprinidae > Sinocyclocheilus > Sinocyclocheilus anophthalmus. The sequence goes on from JADLZN010007486.1 coordinate 46,234, forward strand.
CAGAAAGCGGACCCAGACTCCCCTTCGCAGAACATGACCTCAGTTCTCATCCAGTTAGAAAACTGCAGCATCAGTCAGCTATTGATTGACAGATGTATTTTCCTCTCGCTGGTCGAGTGATAAGACAGCAGTCTTGAACAAATGCTTCTTGACCCTGACTGGCCGTTGCCATAGCTTCTATTCCCATGACTCCTGTTCCCATGGTTCCTTGGCCTTAAAGGGAAGTTTGTCTGATTAGATGAACAATGGTGTTATTTTGGGTGGTTCCTCCTTTTTCATCTTGTTTTGCTTTTGGTTGTAAATGTGCTCATATACACATTGACACATACTGTATGTATAGTTATGATCTGTTCCTTCCTAATACAGCTTTTATAGACTTCTAATAAACACTAAATAAATGAGACTGATTTTCAAACTCAAACTCAACGTCTTCCAAACTTGATTTTATTATCATCTCATTAGCAGATTCTGCTGAAAGTGCAAATGACAGTGACATCTTTAGCTCTCTCGGCCAGCAGATAAAGTCAGTTGTGGCAACCCAACATGCAGTGCTGAGTAGGTGTGTATCTTTTTATTTCATCCTCTTTCTGTATATCTGCCTTCCCCCCATAAGCAGGATGAGAGTTGATATGTTTTGACAGATCTTTTATTGGTCGACCTGTGGCGATATCGCTGCCAGTGCCTTTACCGAAGGGAGGAAAACTCTGCTTCCTTCCAAAGAAACTCCTTCCTCTCCTGCAAAACAGAAGGCTCTGGAGGAAAAAAAAAAGTTAACTGAACATAAAAATCAGAGCAGAGTCATGAGATCCTGACGTGGGTGCAAAGTCCATGGTGATCTGTGCTCATCCTTCACATCAGGCTTTCTCTGAGTGCCACAATACAAATCAACCACAAAAAGATCATGCACACTTCTGCTTGGGGTTTTACTATACTTCGGTTTAAGAGATTTTAATGCTTTCTGTGAGTATCGAATATCAGTATACTTCAATTAGCCTTATTTTTACTTTTTTTTAGCAGTGTTTGTTTTTGAATTGATAAAATTGGATACTTGTGACCTCAAGTCACTTCTGTTCAGAACCTTTTGGGTTTTTTTCTGCTTTGTGAGGCTTATTTAGGTATTGCACAGGCTTGAGGTTATTATAAGAACCACATGTTCCCTAAATTTAAAACTCCCCAAAATTCCCCTTCAAGTGCAAATCATTATAAAGTTTCTGATACTGTGAACTCCAGAGCTGAGCTCTTTTTTATTTATTCATTGCCCTCTGAAACACTCAGAAGAACAAAAAAAGATGATAGAGGAATTACAAAGTCTATGCAGACAGTATTGCTCAACTGCGACTTTGGCCTCATGTCTGTTCTTAAAGGGGTCATATGATGTTGCTAAAAAGAACATTATTTTGTGTAATGAAATGTGTTTATGCGGTTTAATTAAAAAAACACATTCTTTTCCACATACTGTACATTATTGTTTCTTTCTTTCCTTTCTGAAATGCGTCGATTTTTACAAAGCTTATCGGTCTGAAAAGCGAGGTGTGCTCTGATTGGCCAGCTATCCAATGTGTTGTGATTGGTTGAATACCTCAAGCATGTGACGGGAAGGGGGGGCAACTTGTTTACGCCCCTTACCATATTGTGATGCCGTGTCCCGGCCGGAGCGACGAGACAAAAACATTAAAACCCATAATAAACGAGGCCTTTGTTGCATCCAGTGGGGACATAATTACGGATTATAATGACTTATACAGTCTTTTTACGCGTTGCGTTGCATCGCGTAAACATAAAACCATGTCTGCATTTGTGATCGGAGAAATGACAAACAACAAGTGCTACTCTACACTGCTCAAAAATTGCGTTTGAATCGTCAGTGGCAAATTCTTTAAATATAAAAAACATACTTACAGTCTGTGAGTCAGAACAGCCGGCATTGTAGTCTACTCTACCAGGATCAGGAAATAGTCCTCTATAAAATGTGCTGCACCCATCTGAATATTTGGGTTGAAGTGTTCTGGAACAGTGTTGTAAATACAACTTAACCATGATTTCTAGTTGTGTCCTCTTTTGGAAAAAACAAAGTAGTTTCGCTTTCACAACGGAACACACGGCGGGCTAGAGTGAGCGGAAACCGGTGGCCTAGAGTGAGCGGAGGCCAGCGGATTCGACGAAGGAGCGTCCGGCAGGCTTGCGGCAACCACATGTGATGACCCCGGGCTGGACTCCGCTTCGTCCACGGTGAAAGCGATCCGGCGATCCACAGTGCAAAGTTTATGTATTTCCTCAGCGACCAGCACGGATCAGCTCCAGGCATGACGAAGCGGGTATTGTCCTATTTTGGAAGACCAAACAAAGTAGTTTTCGTTTCACAAAAGAACACACACACGCCCTCACGACCATGGCGGCGGCAACAAACCATATACAGCGAGAATAAAAAGTTTACACCTTCTTTCTTGCGTGAAAATTGTGGTGGCATTATGCACATCTTCCACATGTGCTGTAGACAGGTGGGGGCATGTATAGAACGCAAGCCGTTTTTAGTTTAGACGTGGTTGGATTACGTTTATTAAAGAATATCTCTTGAAATCTGAGACGTTAGTCTTGCAACTTTACAGATCTTCCTTATGCACCAAGAGCTTGTAACCAATTCAAATGAGAAGGAAAAAAATTGAATCGCATCATATACCCCTTTAAAAGGCCAGTGACACACAAGCCTGGTGCGAAGGACATAACTGTGTGTTCTTGACAGATACTAACTAACAATTACGCACATTTCCTAAAAGACAAATCCCAATACTGGATTTGCTGGTTTGCTTTGGATCCGAACTTTTTAAAGACTCACCTAAATTAATTTATGTAGCATTATCTCCCTCATGAAAAAGGATACCAAGGACAGTCCTATAATACAAGCGGGGTTTTCAAACTTTATGATTCCACGGACCACCAAACTATTTCATCCCCTTTCAAAATAATAAGGCCAGCTACTGTTTATATGTCTGTGTATAAAGACCCATTTATATAGTAAAAATATTAATAATAAAAAAAAACATTGAGTAAAATATAATTACATGATCATTTCATATGACTAGTCTTTAAGCAGAATGAACAGAAATAATGTCAAATTTTATTTTATTTTCCCCCTATTTTTTATTCAATTAGTTTTTACTTACAGTAAAATCTAATTTGGTAAAACATTATCAAAATTTTAAAATACCTGTGTTATATTTTCATATATTTTAAAATGTAATTCATGTGATGCAAAGCTGAATTTTCAGCATCATTACCTCAGTCACATGATCCTTCAGAAATCATTCTAATATGCAGATTTGGTGCTCATGAAATATGTCTTATGATCAATGTTGAAAAACAGATGCTACTTGTTTGTGTGTGGAACTGTGATACAAGAACAGCATTTCTTTGAAATATATTAATCTAAAAGTCTTTACTGTTACTTTTGATCCATTTAATGCATCCTTGCTAAACTGAACGTGCTACATTTCTTTTTAAAAATCTTACAGATCCCAAACTTATGAACAGTAGAGTAAAAGCTAATTTTTAATCAATGGAAACTAGTAAAAATTGGTTAGCAAATAACAAAACGATTTTTCATTTTGGGTGGGCTGTTTCTTTTAAGACCAAAGGCTAAAGCAATGGAAATGCTGAACTTTGTACTACTCAGATGGCCATCTGGCTCCTATCTGCTATTATTGTATTCATGATCACAGCTTTCCTCAGGAATTCTCTCTCTAAGGGAAATTAAACTAAAACCAAGCAACGACTGACTGTGTTTGCAGAGCATGGATGCTTATTCAGTGACGTCGTGAGCAAACATGTACTGTAAACTGCTAGTCCCAGCATAAGACCCCTCCTGACTGTTACTACAGTAACAAACTGTCTGTTCTCAAGGGGCCTGTGCTTTCTATCTAGTAGTCCCGTCATTGCCAGTACATTTGAATGAGATTCAAAAAGCCATAGAAATCTGTGCCAGGAAAAGACATAGTTAAGGGGCTTTTCACATCCTTACTATTGGGCCGGGACAGAATTTTGATTTCCTGTGTTTGAGCACTTTTCCAGGAAAACAGTTTGAGTTTTTTAGCTGGTTCATTAGCAGCCACCCGTCTCGTAGTGTTCAGCTGTATTGGAATCAGTGTGGAATGCAAGTTTGTGGAACAATAAGAATTTCTCCAGGTAAAAATGTCAAAATATGGCATGAAATAATAAGCACAGCTGTTTGCATTAGAGTTGAGTATACGAGCCAGTGGCCTTGCTGCGCCGAACTTACAAAAAACGAGCCATTCTCTTTTTGAGCCATTCTCTGTTCTTTTGTCACATTTATCAAGCTTGTCATGTGTGTGGAAATAAACGATAAGGTCAGGTTGCTTATAAATAGGTATTTTATTGATTTAAACTGCAATCTGTCATTACAAAAGAAACATATTGATGTGAACAGCAGTAGCTGCTAACATAGGACACATTCAACTGTAGCTCTCTTAATGTCAATCCTGTTAACCTCGAATTTCAACTAAAATCTATATAACGACTGGATTACAATCCTAAAAGGTTCAAGACTCTTGGAATGTACTGTCAGGCACTTAGCAAGTAGAGGTGGTCCAAAATCTGTAAATAAATATGAATTTTGAGTCATAACAAATCAAAAGAAAACATGCTTGCTGGTGCATATAATATGGTTTCAAAACGGGCAAAATAAATACATGAATGCATATTTCACAATTCCCTTATTATCAGAGGTTTGGACCACCGCGAGGGTCATGAGATTGGTACTGTAATGCATTTATTGTCAGCAATTTGTTCATACCAAAAGAAGTCTTAATGAGAGGATCCCAGTCTAAACATTGGATTTATAAAATCACAGGCACAGGACTGTTATGTCAAGACAACTCGGTTTACATTCTAGATGGTCAGAGCCAAATAATAAAGGATTATAGAGGCATAAACATCCTGAAATTGCAGTCCAACATTAGGGAGAAAAATAATAAATAAAATGCAAAACACTCCTCTTTGCATTTTCATTTTAAATTAAGTTTCACTTGAAAAAAATCAATCAAAATGCAGTTACAAAATGTCATTGCAGTATAATATATTAACTGTTGAAACTTAACGAAAAAAAGGTCTTCACAATCTTACGATTAATACGGAAGATCATAATTTAACATAAAGGAAAATATATTCTATTGTTTCATTATCCAGATAAATACAAACAAAATAAAAAAATGCTTACAATCAGCAATAAATACATTTTGATAAGTTAAATAAGCACTGACGAGCAAAACTTTCAGGTTGAAAGTTCTCATTTCCAAACAGAAAATACCAAAAATAGTTGTAATGATGCAATAATAACTATATTATAACAATAATAGGGGAAATACAGTATTGAATTAATGATAGAACATTTCAACGATCTGTTTGCAACAAAACAATTAGTGGCCACTCAAGTCACATCTTTAGTGGTAACATGAACAGGAAGGACATCTTCTCGCACAAATATTCTCTCCAACAACCAGAACACACTATTTTAGCGTAAGGGATCACATGTTCTAGGGATAATTACCACGGTGACAGCACATTTAGCACCACTGGATGTACAAATATCTTTCAGAATGATTCATACAAATCTAAGATGGGTTTGATTCTTTTCCTTTAAATCTTTTCTACCCCAAAATCAACGTGACCGAAAAAGTAGGAAACTAATTGTTTGATAGGCACTTTAAGTCCAGACGATCTACCGGGTCTTCTGTGAGAAAAGTGGCACTTCCAGGTCTATAAAGTACATTGTTGCTATAATCAGTAGATTCTTTGAACAAGGAGAAAACTCTGCTTTTCAGTTTGAACACTATGAACTAAATATGGATTTGTTTAATGTTCCAGTGAGGACTTCGAGACCTCAACAATTGAGTGGGCCTTGAGGGGAACAGTTTGTTGTTTTTGCATTACGTCAGGTATGTTAAAGACGTCTAGGGAGGCTTGGGAATACGCTCAAGGTTGATGCTACAGGGTAGTAGGTTTTCTGATTTGACTCAGTAGCTACGAGAACACTGTACTTTAGTCCACTTCTCCGCTGTAAACAACGCAAGGACAGGAAGGGATTGCTAGGAGGAAAATGACTCTCTTTCTCGCCAGCTCTCTGTGCTTTCTCTATCTCAGGCCAGAAATCTCTGAGGGCACGTTTTAATCATCAGAGATGGAGAGTCTGCTGAAGATGGGGAGGCGACGTGTGGCGTCCAGCACAGGTGACTCGGATCCGCTCTGGCTGCCCAGGCTGCTCTGGTAACTCTCCTGGTCGGAGAGGGAATCCGGAGGGCTTGGGGGCGACTCGGACATTGGCCTGAAGAAGGAGGGTGCGGTGGGAGAGTGAGAACCGGGCAGATCAGGAACAGTGGTGCCACCTAAACTGGGCCCAAACAGGTTGGCAAGCTCTTGACTCGAGTAAGTGAAAGGGTTGCTGGGCCACTCGTTGACGTCTTCGGTGGAAAATATGGACGGAGGTGTGACAGAGGTCGGGCTGTCCTGGGAGCCACCTGAGCTTGTGAAACCGGCAAAACTGTAGCTATGATGAAGGCGGGGGCGCTCCATCTTGTTGAAGGCAGAGAGAGGAGGGGGTCCGCGGCGCTCCTCTGCGTTGTGGATGAAGTGGCAACGCGGCCCGTACGGGCAGTAACCAATGCTGTGGAAGGTGCGACAGAGCTCGGTCTTGTACTTGGGGTGGCGATTTAGACTACGAAGCTCGTGCATCCCATGGGCAAACTGGCACTTGTCACCGTATTTGCAAGTGCCGTTCTCCTCGAAGGGTCTGCAGAGTTCGGTCTTATAGCGGCTTGAGTTGACCTGGCTGTTTCCGTTGGCACTAATATATGTGATGTTGTTCGGCCTTAGACGCTCCCCGGTTTCAGAGTAGGACCGGTCGCGGAAGTGGTTCTCCTTGTTGTTGCTGTTCCCGTTCATGGAAGAGGAGCCGTCCATCTTGAGACTGTTGATAAATTGGTTCTGCATTGATTTGGAACTGGTAAAGGACACGGAGTGGCGACGCTGGTAGAGTCCCACTGAAGGGGTACCCACCACCTTTCTGTCCAGCAGGGACCCGGTGGGGGTAAAGGGGGTATTGGCACCGGTGGTGGGGACAGACTGTAAATGGGGACTGGAGAGGGGACTGTTGTAGCTCATCACCTTATTGTTCTGAAAATGAAGTAAACAAAACAATGTCTCAAAAATTTGGCATGACTATGACTCACTTTGCTCCAGATACCACCAGTGGGAGTTCATTATATGTTGATGGTATTTTTTTTTTGTCTTCAGTTCAGGTCTAGGGCCTGGATTCCGTTTTGCTTTAAGGCATATTTTTAAGAGATAACACTAATGATCCTGCACTTTTAACCTACCCGGCAGTCTCTTAAAAAGTGAAAGGTTCATTAAGTCATAAAAGATTAAAACACACTATACTCATGTATCATCTCCAGTAACTGATGATTTATTGCAAGACCAGTAACTACGGAACATTTTTTTCCCATATTTTACTTTATTAAAGTTGCAAAACCTCATAAATTATTTGGCTTTATAAAAATGTAAAGGGAAAATACAGTATAGTAATAAAATATAGCCTATGTATTGGGGATAAGAACACCATGTTTTATGATAGACAACACATGTTTGATGGACAAATTTGGCCATTGTGTTGTATCTTCAAGTGTCAGGTGGTTTTTCAAGTTTTATGGCAATATAGTTCAACTTAAACTATTTTGTCATTTACTTGTCCATGAAATTCCATGCTGAATAGTGAGCAATATTCCAATTCTATTTAGGTCAAATGACAGAACTGTGTGAGAATTTAAAGTCATTACTGACTAATAATATTCCCATCAGTAATAGCTCTCAAATATAATTAGCAGTTATAGGGTTGATATCATTGAACACTATTGGCTCTCGTATGTCACGTGATAGCGACGCAACGTTTGATGTTTTGTTATTATGGTACCTGTTTAGACAGGGTAAGATAAAGGGTCGTCACCCACTAATATTAGCTATAAATCCCGCAGCCCATCACGAGGTATTATGTCATCGCCTCAGTCATCCTAGGGTCTATGCTTTGTGTCTTCGTGTCCGTAGGTAATCTTTGTTGTGAGGCTCTATTGTCCACATTGCTTTGACATTTCATAGCCATTTCATGCACCACTCTCTCGCGGGTTGTTTTGATTCATGTCTTTAGCTCAGTTCTCATATCCGAGTCTCAGTCAAATGGAGAGACGTCACATAGTTTTTTGTTTCTTGTGTTTTTTGACTTTCTGTTCGTTGTAGCTCCTACACACTGTGTTGGTTGCCGCGGGCTTGGTTCCTTGTGCAGTCGCCGCCCGCCGTTGGCTGTGTCCTGTTGTCCTAGCCTCTGGGTGGTTGTTTTTTGCTTTGTCTTAGGCCGTGATGAGCTGTGCAATTTTCATACGTTGTTTTACCCCGTGTTGACGCAGGATGTCGCTGCCTCCTGGGTGTACCCCGGTGTCTTTTTCCCGCGCGGGACATGTGCAACCACCTTACCACTTCACCAGTGCAGATTCTTTTTTTTCCCCCCCTCACCGCATTTTCTGGATCTCTACTTTGCTTTCTTTTTTCCCACACCCAACGGGGTTGTTCTTTTCCCGCGTCTGACGACATGTGTCGGCGCCTGCCGGTTCCCTGGGGGTGTTGGTGAGGTACTGCGACGTGCGGGTGGTGTTTTTTTTTTTCCTGGGTGTGCGTGCTTTTTTTTGGTACGTTTTGTTGCGAGGTCTGCATCTTGTTGTGGTTTTAATATGTTGTCGCGTGTTGCTGAGTTGCCGTGTGGTGCTGATCCGCGTTGTGTAGTGGTTGTTGTGTCTTGGTCGTTTTCCCGTATTTGACACGGTGTTCTGTGTTCGTTCATCGGTCTTTGGTCTATTTAGTCGTGGGCTGCGGAGGTCCGACTTGTCCTATACTGAGCAGAACACTCTGCCCCTTACGCCGCGCTGTGATGTACGAACCGATGCAGCTCCGTTTGTCAGGACTTTACGCCCACCCGTGGCGTCTAGCGTGTATGCGTCTCCTAGCCGGCCGCGTTTGTGTGACTGTTTGATTTGTGGAGTGTGTCGCGCTGGGGGTCTTTTTATGGCTTTCAGCATCTTGCACAGCGTATTGTCCAAGACGGTTGGAGGTCTGACTTTGCTTGGTGTGATGCTCGACCACCCGGGGTGTAAAGGATGTCATCATTTTTTTGTTTGTGTATATATAATTCTTGCCCGACTAGGTGTCTGTTTTGTCTGTGATTTTTTTTTTCCCGCTGGTTGACTTGGCCGGAGTCTTCTTTTTTTCTGGTGTTCTTTGCACCCTATATTGGGGGGGGTTCCTTGTCTTTTTTGGGAGTTTTTTTTGTTTCACACGTGTGAGTTAGTCTTGTTTCTATTTTGTTCGGTTCAGCTGTGAGCTTCGCAAATAACCCTTCCAATTAGGACCCCCCCCTCCCCCCCCCACCGTGTGAAGAAGACCAACCTGCCCAGGACCCTCCACCTTATATTAGTTACACCTGTCTATCCTCACTCACTGTTCGATGCAAGTTTTTTTTTTTTTGCCTTATGCTGTTTGTTTTTATGTTAATTTTCCTGCACAGCCGGATAGTGCGTTAGTTTGTCTTTTTTAGTTTTGCGTGGTTGACTACACAGTTTCGTTGTGGTTTTTTTTTTTTTTTTTTTTTGGGTTGTGTGTGATGTTTTGGTGGGGTTTGGTGGTGTGGGGCTCCCCGTCTTGTTCCAGTTGTCGATTGTCTGTTGAGTTAAACTAACCTTTTGATAGCAATAATGACTCCAAGTTTCAGTCTGTTCCTCACACACCAATCATACGGCTTCAGACAGAGGACTCAAAAAAATTATTCGTCCTACAAGAGTCTATTGTAAGAACACTATATTATTGTATACTTTTTTGAGGCTTCCTCAGACGTTCTTTTACACATCACCATCTTCCTTCTGGTCATTAAATCATTAATTACGCTCACAATTCCATTTGTGTGTACATGGTACTAGAAAAGAATAATATTCGCAGCACTGCCTTGTGAATTTTTGCTGGCCTGGGGGAGTGAGTACTGTTGTGAAGGTGGGGCAAACAATCCTTTTAGCCTCCCCCCCGGTTGAAATTTTAAAGGTCTTGCACCTTAGTGTTCAGGTTTCCATTTCATCCATGTCTTCGTTTTAAAGGGGTCATATGATGAGATTTAAAGTTTTCCTTTCTCTTTGGAGTGTTACAAGCTGATTGTGCATAGATAGATCCCTGAAGTTGCAAAGACTAAAGTCTCAAACCAAAAGAGATATACTTAATAAAAGTTAAGACTTGTCCACACCCCCCTAAACAGGCGTTTTAAAACGACCCCATATATCCTTACCTCACTAGGGGAATATTTGCATAGCAGCCAAATGTGCATGCAAAGAAGAGGCGTGGTTTCCGTAACAGCAGTTAGGTTTTGAAGCAGCCTGTCAGTGGGTGTTTCTAGGCGAAAGCAAAAGCACTTTATATGGCCTTCCAGAAGTAGATGCATTTAAGAATCTTTAAGATCACTTACAACAGAAAAGCAATGCATTTTATGCACGACCATTTCGTGAACCTAGGAGAGGAGGTCATTCTGACTTTGCTATGACAATCTGGCGCTTCTGAATCAGCTACTGTTGTTTTATTAGTTTAAGTATTTGCTATTGACTGTTCAAATGCGGAGTTTTGCGCATTGTGTGTGTGTGCGCGTAGGTGGAGTGTGTGTGTGTGTGTGTGCGAACGAGCGAGAGAGAGAGAGAGAGAGTGAGAGAGAGAGAGAGAGTGTGAGAGAGAGAGAGTGTGTGAGAGAGAGGAGTGTGTGAGAGAGAGGAGTGTGTGAGAGAGAGAGAGTGTGTGAGAGAGAGAGAGAGAGGGGGTCACATCACAGTAGAGTCAGCTGTCTTAACCGCGGCTTGTGTACTGCATCATTACTGTGTCTGTTCCCCTTTCGGGCTTGAACTGATGGTAAAACTAATGACATTATGTACTGTCTTTACATTTATTTTGAAAGATGAAGCTCCTGATTATGGTAAGGGGCGTTACATTTCCGACGAGTGCTTGCGGTGTTCGGCCAATCACAATGCACTGGGTCAGCTGGCCAATCAGAGCAGACTGCGCTTGTCGGAAGGAGGGACTTTGTAGAAAACGAAGCGTTTGAGAGAGGCGGGGCATAGAGGACCTACAATAATGTACAGTATTTGAAAAATAATGTGTTTTTTGAACATTAAAGCATGTCAACATATTCTGTTACACCAAATAATGATCTTTATAAAAAAAGCATCATATGACCCCTTTAATGCAAGAACGCGTCCTGCGTGAATGCCCCTCAAAGCGTCACAGTCAAGCTGCATGTTCACACAGTACAATGTGCATTGCTTATTGATACCTTTATATGCTCACAACTGACCTATAGATTATTTTAAAAGATAGGGTTGTCTACACTGACATGCGATAAATCAAACAAAAGTGCTGTTCATTTTAGGTTAAACCTACTGTGGTTAAGAAAGGTTAATTATTAAAAGTTGAAGTCTAGCCCAAACATGTTTCGCATAATAGAGAACTCGTTAATCAAATGAAACCTAGACTTGTGGCCTTCCTCCCTGTTGTGTGCAAGTCCAATAGACAGCAAATAATGCACAACTTTATGTGACGCATGACGCGTAAACGCAGATGAATTAAACTATTCTGATGTATTAGCTTTCCTTATTCTTTCCTAATCGATTAGCAACCGATAACCGCAGAGAGACACAAGACTTGATAAAAGTAACATAAGTTGCACAAGCAAGATTCTCGATCTCTAACACACACACGCGCGCGCGCGCATAAGCCAGAAAAGTTTGACATTGGTGCAGAAAACAGCACCTCAGACAATTGCTACGTTTTGTGTATTACCTTTATGAGATATTGCTCTGTTACTCACTCATTTAGACTGGTACAATGCTTAAAGCTACTTCCCAAAAATATAAATTACCTTATTCGTCACTTCGTAGTCGAAGGGGGACGCAACAGTCGCAGTCATTGTCGAATCGGGGGTCGTCGAGAATACTTGTTGACAAACAGATGGTTTGTTAAGTTACGGTGGGAGTATTCCTGTGTTTGAAGGGTCTTTGATATAGTTCTGCCCCGCAGAAGAGCCCCCTCTGTCCTGCCAAAACTTGCGCGCATATCCTTTCCTTTATAAAAACTCGCGCAGTCTTCCTGGTGGAGTGGGCGGGGTTATTTTTCTCTGGCCACGCCTCTTCTCCGGCACGTCTCTCTCTCTCTCTCTCTGGTGCTCTCACGTGATGTGTGGCACTACTTCGACTCTTGATTACGAAACTTCATTTCTCCTTCCCATGAATTTAATCACAGCCTGGAGTTCCTCCTGAGCGTTTCAGTTAACCCATTTAAATTAACCTGTTATACATACGAATCTCTAAACAACACAAATACGAGTCTGACTATTTTAAAGTGAAGCCTAAAAGGATCATATTAAAAATGATTTATAAATGACTTGTCTGTTGTAATGCACAGTGGGCCTGTACTGTATACAAACTCATATTTTCTAATCAATAAATCCAATCCATTTGTATTAGTCTATAATTTAATTTTAATATTTGTATACAGATAATCACTTAATCAGTTTGCATCTACAACGATTTTGTGTTAATCATTTATTTAAAGGCACAAAATAGAAACATTAAACATATGATCATAAAATGACTTTTAAAAACATTTTATGGCTGCATTTTAAATAGAAATAAGGTCATATATTTCCTGTCTGATTTTAAAGAATCAGAGGCATGAGACATTGTTTGGCTTTCTATAGTCTCACGTCTGAGTTTTATTATTTATTTATTTATTTCATTTATTTTATGAGACCACCAAACTCGAAGACATTATTAGGTAAAAATGACATACAGTAAGTGAAAGAGAGAGGAGAATGAACTGGAAATGGCTGCTCTGTACATGCTGCCAGCATATTCTCCTTCACTGTTTCCAGGGTCTTGATCCTATAAAGCCAAGCACTGGTATATTTGCAATGCCAGTTTCTGGTTTCCTTTGTGCTGTTTTCTCCAAACATTACCCCAAAATAGCTTCTGCAGATTCAGCTGACCCATGGACTGTGTAAAACCTCCTGTCCTCAACACTTTGTCAACTGCAACATCCCTAGCCAAAGACCCTGACCTTCGGTTTCAGTTTTTTTCTTCAAAGTTTCAGCTGCATCCAACGAATTCACAGAAGTGCTTTTCAATGTCTATCTCAGCTTGTTTTGTATATCACAGCGCCATAACAACCAGTAGACTTTGAGAGGGACAAGTTCCCCCAATAATCAAAACTGGCCACTAATATTTGATATTCTTGATGCTGCACTCTTTGTTGTTTGGATGACAAAAAGTATAAAAATGCACATTTTTAGTCTGGTCCGCCTCACCAGTCTAACAGCACTTGTCAATATCCAAATGATTGAGACTAATCAAATAATTATACGTTTTTAATGGTGAAAGAGTGTGAGGTAAGATGTAATTAGCTAAACATTTAATATTTAACAGCTGTTTTATAGTGTGTTACATGGCCAATTATCCAGTGAGACACAAACTACTCAACTTCTCATGTCAAATTTAGCCATTTTGAATTGAAATATAGACTGAATCATTTAACCCTACGTGACAAGAAACATTCGCTTAACACAATAAGAGTGAATGTCTTCTTATTTTAAAATAAAAAACACTGCTAAATTCTTAGCAAATGGTAAATTGTTTTGTTCAGTTGGGTCCAAAGTTGTTTGGATCCCATTTAGTGTCAAAGTATATTTGTGTTGCACAGAAGAAAGTCATGCATGTTGTTTATTTATTTGTTTTAACATCAGCATATTTCTGAAGAATTAAGTGAATCATTCACCCCAAAAATCTCTCATTTTAAAATCACTCTTGTGTTGTTTTAAACCTACATGACTTTGGATGGCTACCGCTTTCAAAGTAACAAAAGGGAATGGGAATTTGGGTCAATCCAAAGGATGTAAAAGCACCATTAAAATATCATAAAATTGCTAATTTTTTTTCATTGTGAGTGAACAATTCCTTCAATAATAGTTCTGTTAAACAATGTTTACCTCGTTATCATATTATCTCTCATAATATATACACTTGAGGGTTGTGTTAGAATCATGGGATAGACTTGAACTTGCGAGAGACATGTTTTCTCTATCCTACATCTATTGGATGGGAAGGCCCATCTTCAGGTATTCTCAGTTTTACTAGAGATTCAAGAGTGATGGGTTTATTTTGGACTTCTAAAAGGTTTATTCATGGTAAAGTTTTCAATTACCCAATATCCCATGTGTTGTTTTTGATGCATTTTCACATCAATAAAATGATGTGTTCTGGATGTGACTGAATTTACGGAACAAAAGGTCAACACTTGAGCAAAACAGCCAACAAACTCAGACCTGAACCGGCACAAACGGCCAAGTCAAATTAATTTTTGTTTGTCTTTTGGGTGGGTGACCGCAGGGACTAGTCCTGTTATAGCCCCACTCGTGACCAGTGTTTTGCTTCCTATTCCATCTATGACATTAACTCCGAGATTAATTGCTGAAATTATTCAGTGAATCAGCAGAATGTGAGTCACATATAATTGTTCCTGTGAGAGCAGGACTTGCAATGGAAAATAAAACCAAAAGCAAGGTGGTGACATTCCCTGGCTCCAAGTCTGGATGTGATTAGCCTGTAATGCACAACATATGGGACCAAGACAAGAAAAGAGATGGATAGTCCTTTGTACAGACGTTCTCTAATTTAAAGATGCACACGTTTGCATCTCTCCTGTCTCCTAAGTGTAAAAGGTGTCAGAGGAAACGGAAAGGAACCAAACAACAGCTAGGTTTGTGGCGCCTGAGTGTCGTTTAGAGACGTTGAGGTTTAGCTGTGTAACTTCATAATGCATTCTGATGTGAAAATGGCTGTTTCAGTTTAGGGCCTTTTTTCAGAGCAGTGTTGTTAATGTGAAACAGCTTTTAGATTCAAACTCGGTGAGAAAGGACTTTCACTTATATTCATGCATTGATATGAAACAGGAGAACGTGTCCTCAGGCAGCTGCCGTTTATTATCATCTGCCATGTCCTTATTTACCTCGGTGTGGGCATCTGGGGCCACGGCCTTGGAAATGGCCTGAAATCACCCTTACATGATACCGATTCAACATCCTCGGACAGGTCCCAGCAGGCCACGTTCACACGTGACTCATGCCTAGAAGCACCAAAGCCATGACTGTCTTTACTCATAGTGAATCACTCAAAAACCCAGTTGATGTATTCTTTTAATCCAAAATAATCAGAACCATTTCCCTCAGCTTTTAATGAAGGCAGTACAATGAATTCATCATCAATGTCACAGCAGCTCTATCCTGATGATGCACATGCTTTTGTATGTTGGTGAACTATTATGCACCAGGAATTTATCATTTGATGCTTATTCTTAACAGATTTCTCTGCTCAAATCCTGGTTCCACTGAGTTCATGTATGCAGTGGATTTATTATAGTTAATTCTAAAGGCCTTTTGAATTGACTGCTTATTTGGTTTAGATAGATTCAAGTCATTTGCAGTTTGTCTTTCATTTTTCCATGCCGTAGGTCTAAAAATGTTGTTGCCTTCCAAATGTTTGCCCTCTAAGTGATGATATATGTTAAAGAGGAAGCTGACACTGACCATTTCTCCTGTTTCCCAACTGCTTTTCCTAGCCCTAGTTCAACATAATTATTTTATGTTTTGGCAAATTGGTGGCAAATTTGATTTGTACATAAAGGTGTACGCCTAAACCTATCCCTCAGTGGGACGAGATTGTACGAAAACATATGAATGAGATTGTGCAAATTTGGCAAAATGTAAAATAGTTACAATTTGTCACAAGAGTGTGATCTAAACTGTCATTCATTCATTCATTCATTTTAGATCACACTCTTGTGACAAATTGTAAATTATTTACAATTTGTCACAAGAGTGTGATCTAAAATGAATGAATGAATGAATTTCATTTTGGTATGTGACAGTCTGTTTGGGACATAATTGTAAACTATTTGACATTTGTACCAGATGTGATTCCTAATCTGATACGTATTGACACATTCATTCAATTTTACTGTCGATAGAAACACTAGTCACGGCGAGTTTTATGCATTGTGGTAATATACATGGCAATGCTAATGTGTTTAGTCTTGGTGAAATAGATCTGCTATGCTGCTGCTGCTGCGGCAGGCCCGAGCGCGTACGAGACTTGCTGGCGGTAAATGTATGCCACAGACCATGTGCTGTGGTACATGTAAAGTACATTTACTGTGTCCTCACATAAGGTCACATACATAAGATAACCATCCATGTTAACATACATGCAAATCATCCTAAGCCACCCTCCTCTACGGGTGGAGCTGGAGAAGAAAGGTGGAGAGATTTCTGAAGCGCGCTGCAACTGCTACAGTAAGCACTAGCCAAGTATTTGAATGTTGAGCGCCAAGCTCATTGGCTGCTGATCTGAAAAGAAACCAATCCGCTGACACCATATTGAATAATAGAGGTAAATATAAAATGGAGTTTAGCATCGACTGGGTGTGCCCTCTAGAGTTTTTTGATAGAACTTTGAATTTATTTAGTTATACTATTTGATTTATATATTATTATTATTATTTGCCTATTTGTATGTGACAGTGACAAACATTATCACACGAAAGACCAATGACTATTTATCTGTCAACTTTGTTCAGGGTTATTCGTCTATTTTTTTTTAAATAACTAAAACAATTTATTTGCGTTGTGTAAAGAATGTTTTTAACCAGTGGGCAGTCACACGACGATATAAAATTTTACGGTCTGCACAGGAATCGATCCTGGGAATGTAAATCGTGACTGTGGGTTTGGTGGCTTGCGTCCATAATCTACAGGTTTGCTAAGTAATATAGGAGAAGCCCCCAAGCTGGAAGGGGTGCGTTAAATGATTTGAATTAAAACTCTTTTTTACCCTTCCATTTTGTAAATATTGAGTTTCTTGTCCATATTGAGTTAGTATAAACAAAAAAAAAAAACTCTAATAGTTAAGGGGGACTTTTTGCCCGGCGGTTCACAACTGCATGAGAGCCCAACGAGGACCTTGGCATGGAACTCGTTACTTTGCCCCAGTCTTGAATGTGTTTTGTTGAAATGAAAGTGAGGTGGTTAAAATTCGTCTTAGTAGGTGATGTTTTGTATGCCCAGAAGTGCAAATGTTGCCTCAGCATTGCTGTTATGTTATGTAGATGTACTTCCCATGTATGAATATACATCAGGTGGAGATGAGAGAGACTGCGTGAAAGGGAAAAAATGCAAAGAGGGACACAGGCGGAGTGAGAGTGAATTCTGTTGAGGTTAACCACATCCAGTATGATTTACCTTCAAACAAAGAGTCCGCCTTAGTGTGGCTTCTAGATAAGGGTTGTGTTTTAAAATTATGATTGATCGGGGATGCTGCTCTGTGATTCTAATGCAGAGCGTCGACTGCTACGCTCATTTTCTCTGCCTTTATTTTATGTAACCACAGCGAAGGAGGATAAAATTCCAGCCCCATTGTCGGGTAACAACATTCTTGTACAAATGCAGTGCCAAAATTGGTTGTGGCTAAGAGACCACACAACATCTGGGAAGGTTTGTAAGGAACGGAACAGTACAAGACCAATTCTGGTGTGTGATGTGCGCTGTAGGCCAGAAAGATGGTTAACAGCTAGAAGAATCAGGAATGTGTGTCCGTCGGCGGGTTGATAAACAAAAAGAAACTGTACAGGCAAGGTTACCGGTAAGTGAGGTCAACGACGCAAATTTTGGTCATGTTAAAAGTCGAGAAGCCAAAGGGCAGAGACTGTGATAATTGCGTGGTGATCGTTTACTCACGCCGTCTAGTTTCACCAAACATACTGCTTGACCTTACTGTCTAAAATGCCGACTCATAAAAAGAAGAATCATGACGAATATCTATTATCACCAAACCCACCATTGGACGTCCAGTGCGGACTTTATATACGAACAATATAAACACTCTGTACTCAAAATATATTTGTTCTTAAAGACAAATTCAGTATTATCAATGAAACAACCAGATACAAAGCCCTTGTCACCAATTCCCTGAAGCGCTACAAGCCATGATTTCAAGGCCACTACTAGTTGACTCTTGGTTATGCAACTTGATGTAAACCTTTCATAAACACTTCCAAGATAGTTTGTATATCATAAAACTAAGCGTGTGCTGGTGTCTCAGGACAAGTCACCCAGCAAAAGACGAGGGCGGTTTCTTGCCAAAGCTGTGAATCTGTGTTAGATTATTCCTTAAAGGCGGGTCATATGAAGGCGTATTATAAGATACATTATTGGTGTATTGGTGATAACAGACTATGGACCATGCTTATAATGGTTCACAAAAAACAAACATTATTTTCAAATACCTTACATTATTGTAGTTACCTCTATGCCCCGCCATCAGTCAAACACGGTGTTTTCAAACAAAGACTCATCCTTTACGAAGGCGCCGTCTGCTCTGTCATTGGCCAGC
This sequence comes from Sinocyclocheilus anophthalmus, assembly GCA_018155175.1. Classification (NCBI taxonomy): domain Eukaryota; kingdom Metazoa; phylum Chordata; class Actinopteri; order Cypriniformes; family Cyprinidae; genus Sinocyclocheilus; species Sinocyclocheilus anophthalmus. Next base: position 64,806 of record JADLZN010007486.1, read on the forward strand.
CAGCATGACCACAGGGTGCAGTTGAGGATTGGCCAGTATAAGCAGCTCACAAGCGACGCGTCATGTTAAATGTAACGCCCTTACCATCATTAGCGAGCGGCAGCTTTCAAAGTTAATGATTGATAAGACAGATAATCATAGCAGTTGTTAGACTTTCCATCAGTTGCAAGACGAAAGGGCAACAGAGTGAGCCGTGACAGGAACAAGTGATGATGCCAGGTACACAACGCCGGCGGTTTTTAAGGACAGTTGATGTGCTCTGATTTCTGACAGACAGTCATCTCCTGTGATGGACCCATGTTCGTGTTTCACCACAACGACGCAATTCGCCTTGCGTGCATGTGCAAAACTTTCCCGCTACTCTCATTGGCATCATCTCCGTCAAGATTATGAGGGTCAGAATGTATTTGTACAGAACTTATGGAAGCAAAAAAAAAAACAAAGAACAACATACCACCACTTCGTGAGTGGATTCAGATAGCGCCAAATGTCATAGCAAAGAGTACGGAATTGGACCCTTTTTTTTTTTTCTTTTTGATAGGAGCCTGTTGGCACAAGCTCCACCTTGTTATCTTTATGGTTCAACAAAACATGTCGTCCATTAAATTGCCGTTGCCTAAATTCGAAATACCTGGGTTGGGCCTGTTCTGTTGTACAACAAATCTTAACCTGATTCCTAATTGCATCGCGTTCGGAAGCGCCAACACGGGATAAAGTGCTTGTGCTTTCGCCTGACAATAACAGAATCTCCCTGACATGGATGCATCAACACGACTGCTGTTCCTGACACCATGCCTTCTTTCTTTGCGTGCACACTTAGGCGCATTATGCTAATATTTCCACATAGTGACCTAGATATGTGGGGCGTGTTAGACAAGCCGTTTTATGTAGGCGTGGTTGACTCTTAACTTTTGGATTTGAGACTTTAGTCTTTGCAGGTTTACAGATCTTCTTTATGCACCAAGAGCTTGTAACACTCCAAAGAGAAAGGAAAACTTGAAATCGCATCATATGACCCCTTTAAACAAGTATGAAGCACAAGGGGAGAATTACAGACACCCTGTGATGTAGCTAAAAATGGATGAGAACCTTATTCAGAGACAGAAGAAAGGAAAGGACAACAGTAGTTAATTTGTGAGGAGTGAAAGTAAGAGTGAAGTGTGGAGAAAGAGAGGGAGTGTCACGCTGCTGGAATGTTATGGGGGCACTCGCCGGTGTGACTAAACCATTTCTCACAGATGAAATCTGAAGACGTCGGACTCAGTGTTAGCTTGGTGATGGAGATCCAGGATGTGGGTGTTTTGGTTTGATAAGTTTTTCTCAGAGAGGACAGTAAACAAAGTAGTACTATGCGTCTAGACCGCTCATAGGTGATGTGGCCTGAATTTATCCTGTGCATTCTGTTGCAAGGCAAGTTTCCATGCTCTGAATCTGTGAATCAATTCTTCAGATTCAACTCATGTTGTTCCACCAAGCCAAATATGAGTTTCTTTGATATTGGAGTGCCAGTGAAAACCTCCGGCTACGTCATTTTAGTTAAGAAATGTTGTCAGTTCCTGACGCCAAGGTGGATTGGGGGAGTTGTCAAGGATATGGAGGCTGAAGCATAGAAACTGGGCCCACCCAACGGGAATAGTCCACTGGAATAATGGAAGCTTGATTACACAATTACAAATGTCTTCTGAATAGCCTACTACGATAAGTGTGTTTTGACAGGCGAACAGGGAGAAATGAAAATTAAAGGAGTAGTGGGTAAAGGGAATAAATCACTAGATAAATGCTCCCCAGTTCATGGGTGAACTCATCCGCACTCTAATCAGGTTCAAGTTCGAGTTTGAAACTTCAATCGATCTGAAGGCAAATATATTCCCCCAACAAATAACATTATTATACTACTAAACTATTCTATCGTATTTTACAATGAATTGTTGGAGTCAAAGACTTCACAAATGCAAGTAACCCAACTGAACATCACTACATACAGAGTTTTGGCATGGAACACTCTAGATGGCGCCCGTCCGATAGGTCTAACTCCAATGTCAGACCTAAGGGACATCATTATACACATGGACCCAGCTGATGGTGCTCTCCTGTTCATCACGTAGCCACGAGCTCACGGCTTGCTCAACATTCAATTTAGGACTAGTGTCGTGCCGTAGCAGGGCACAGGTTGCTTCAGAAACTCTCCACCTTCCCCAGCTCCACCGTATAGATCTGCATACGGGGTGATTCCTGTATGCCATGGGGGTTACACTTCGTTGTATGTTAATTTGCAGCGCAATATGTCTTACATGCTCCAACACAGCAGGCATGTGTGGATGGATTGGCAGTTACAGTTAGTATGCACGTCTCGGTCTGTTCTGCAGCAGCAGCAGCGTAGCATATCTATTCCACGAAGACCAAATACATTAATATTGTCATGTACTTTACCATGCCAATCCCTCCGAGAGTTGTGCATGACAGAAATGTTGTTAACAATGGTAAAACTGTCTCAAATGATATTATGCAGGCGGTGAAGTAATAACGTCTCAGGTTACTTATGTAATCATGGTTCCCTGAGTAGGGAACTTCGAACTGTGTCCTCTAGGGGTTGCTATGGGGAACACCTCGTCGTGACCAGTGTCTGAAGCATACATTCAAAAAACAACAACAACGTGTTGGCCGGCGACAGCCCATGGCGTCACTACCGGTGCGACTACAGTATAAAACGGTGCCGGGAGCTACACATCATTCACTCCTTCGTCTGAAGCTTGCGTCCGCAGCATGGCAAGAAAACTAGAGGACGCAGTGTCTCATTCCCCACTCAGGGAACCATGGATACATAAGTAACCCGAGACGTTCCCTCTCATGGGAACTTCGCCACGCCACAGGCTTAGGGGAGTGAAGCCAGAACCATGGCGAGATTAAGTACCAACTCTACCATATTGCTATGGGAGTCGCCCCTCGGACGTTAGACGGCTGTCAGTGACATTATCCCCTATGGCCAAAGGCCTTGGCTACATACCCCAAAATACTTACCTTTTAGGGCCAGACTCCTGGGCCTGGGGGAGAGCTCAAGGCTTGGAATCAGAAATAGATTCCTTTAAGGAAATACAACCAAGAGCCTAGAATCATACTAATCTTGGCCTGTCACACAGGGGCTACCGTACGTTTCTCTTTGCATGTGCTGAAGGAACTGTCTCACCAGACCCCTAGTAGCAACACCCTGTTAAAAATGGATATCCAGAGGATACAAGGTGGAGTGGTGCCCAAGGCGGAACCGGGGTTTTAAACCACTCAAAAAGAGAACGAAGTCTTGCGCGTAGCTCTTACCATACAGGATTTATAGAAAAGTGGGCAAAGCATAACGTGAACACCTACCACTTATGTGGATTTTAGAAAAGTAGGCAAAGCATAACGTGCGCACTTACCAGATATGTGGATTTTAGAAAAGTGGGCAAAGCATAACGTGCATAAATGAATACGTTCTAGGGGTCTCGTCGGCACCTGAAAGAGGCAGCCCAATAAGATGAAAATAGCGTATCCCCAGACGCTATATCTAAGGCTATAATGCTGGAGTGGCTAGTAGTAAATCTGTAGCTGGGGGAGCAACATCCAGCTCTCAAACGAGAGGGAGATCAACCTACAGCATATTCCAATGGTGGAACAGCTAGCAGTTATTCAGCTGATGGAGCAACACACTCAGTTCTCAATCCGAGACGCGGCTCGACCTGCAGCATGTTCCAAAGCTGGAACAGCTAGCAATAGTTTACTTAGCAGTGGGGGCAACACACCTAGTTCTCAGACGAGAAGGGGCTCGACCTACAGCATTTTCCAATGCTGGAACGGCTAGCAGTAGTTTACCTTAGCTGAGGGAGCACAAACCCAGCTCTCAACGAGAGGGGGCTCGACCTGCAGCATGATTGTAAAATCAGAGGGGTAAGCATACTGCAAGCTAACCAAACACTCAGTGCATCAGGGAGGCAGAGGAAAGGCCTAATTCACCTGATGCTGCTGGATCCAGGCGCTCTGGAGAAACAGAGAACTCAAACTTCTCAAGTGAGAGGAGAACTCCGAATTCAGAGGAATAACGTTGCTCATTCCAGGTAACCCTTTGATAAAAGGGGAGCATTGCTCAATACTACCACGAGGACAGCCCATGGAGCGAGGAATCCAAATCCTCAGAGAGGATTAACGCTCGAAGAAACATCATACTCACAATAACCCCCAATGGTGAGGGGGGTGATGCCTCAAGAGGATATCCTGGTGATCGGGAAAAACCCCTCAGGGCGACCCAGATACGGTAGACCAGTCAGGGTAGCATGAAAGTGCAACCCCAGCCCGGACGTCCAGGAAATTTCTGCAGTGACGCGCCGGGGGCCTGATAATCACAAAGGCTCCCGCAGAAGCCTGTGTTATGGCCGCATGATCCAGGAAGTATGAAGCCGAAACCCGGCTTTACTTACCTTCTGGACATATCTCGACGAGTGAAATAAACACTGCAAGTCGAGCACCCGTTTTTTTTCTTTTGGAACAGCCAGCGGGTGCCCCACCGAGGACCTACCTAGAAAAAGGGACAGAAACACACAGGTCCAGGGAAACACTGCAAAGAAACTAGCAGAAGGGTATACACACAACCACCAGTTCATTAGCACATACATATATTTATATACACATATATTTAGACATGGATCATACTCACCCACCATGGCTCCCGCATCAGAGCTCTGTCCGGAGAAGCCTCTAGACAGGACCATCAGTAAGATGGTCACTATGAAACCATAGAACCAACCAAACATCAGAAGTCCAGAAGGAGCATCTTGTTATGACAGGAAGCTTCCATCTAACCTGACGGTCAGGTGAGATATGGGGTTACAGGGCCTTAGGAAGAGGGAAGAAAAGGGATAGATGTTCACCCCTGAGGGAAAGAGGGGATATAAGGATTACTTGACGTCTAGAGAACGAAAGCTGCTGACGCTTAGGTCTGGATCAACATCCCTCAGGTATGCCTACCAATCCAATGGGCCAACGATACTTCCTACCCCTTCCCGGCGATGGAGGAGGAGATCGTCGAGTCTATCGGAACTAGCCTTCTGACAGAGTCGTCTCTGATCCTCACAATCAGAGATGGGCCCAGGACTCCCGGGGTTGTTCGGGCTTCAGACCTGGACCTGTCGTGAAGAAAGGTCTGACAAAGGCCGTCTGAGCGCTGCCTTAGCCTCCCTGACTTTTGGACGGACCGTTCAACGGATGTTTCCAACAATTCAGAGGACGAAAACGGGGGGGGGCACCGAGAAGAAAGCCCTTCTCTTTCGTCCCGATATCTGCCAGGTTTACCCATAGATGCCTCTCCGTAACCACCATGGCGCCATAGATCTGCCAATGGCAGTGGCGGCCTGTTTAGTGGCACGGAGAGCAAGATCCGTGGTACGGCGCAACTTAGCCATCTCATCAGAAGAAAGGCCCTTGCCTTTATCCAGGTCTTTCAGCAGATAAGCCTGGTATGCTTGGAGCACCGCCATCGTGTGCAGTGAAGCAACAGCCTGACATGCTGCTGCGTATGCCTTGCCATTCAATTTAGATGTAGCTTGAAGAGGCATGGTTGGCAAGGAGGGAGTTTTGAGAGATGATGTCTCACCCACAGAGAGATAGCTAGCTAGCGTCTCTTCTACAGGGGGCATTCTCTCATAGCCGTTTTCGCGCATCGCCTCGATATTCGCATAACTGGTATGCTGAAACCGATGGATGCGTGAGGAAAACGGCCTCTTCCATTCCTTCTCGATCTCAGTATGGAGATCAGGAAGGAAAGGAAGGCTCACCTGAGCTGGAGGGTTATGGCGCGGAAAGAGAACGTACGTCGAGAGACCCTCGCGACGCACTTCTTCGTCCGCTTCCAGGCAGTCAAGTCTTGCTGTGGCAGCGAATGCCTACACCTCGTAAGAGCTCTCGCATAGCAGGGCAGGATGGATGAGAAGGCTCAGTCCTCAGCTCTTCTGTACTATGTCTTCATCCATTCCTGCTATTCTGAGAGCTGGACTCAGCAGAAGCACTGGCCCCCGGATCAGATTGATGTTTAAAAAGAATCTCAGAGAAAAATCATCCTTCAGTGGCTGTCTCAGCGCTCCCGCCCATGAGCGCGATGAGAAGGAAAGTCACCCTTCAAACTCGTCGGCCAGATCCACCTGTGATCCCCATGAGTTCATTCCCTTCCGTGCCTCAGCAGTGGTGGGTCCTGGATCGTGGGAAGCAGATGGCTGCCCCTTTTTCCTTGAAAAGAGAGACAAATGAGAGCGGAGTTTTTTCATTGGAAAACGCTCGCAGTGAACGCTGATTGTCCCCTCGAGGACATCGCGTGCGTGCTCCTCGCCCAAACAAACAACACATAGATCGTGTGTGTCATCGGGTGTCAAATAGCGATGACACGGATGCACACACCTTCTAAATGCTCTACTAGTGCTCGCCATAATAAATAGAGATAGCTCTTACTTTTTCCTTGGAAATGCACGCTTCAAACAGAACAGTCAATGAAGACGAAGAAGAGAATGATGTGTAGCTCCCGGCGCCGATTTATACTGTAGTCGCACCGGTAGTGACGTCACGCTGTCGCCGGCCGACGTGTTGTTGGTGTTTTTTCAATGTATGCTTCAGACATGGGTCACGACAAGGCGTTCCCCATAGCGACCCCTAGAGGACGCAGTTAATCTATTTATTAATAGGTGAGAGATCGAATTAATGTCAGATTATTGCTGTAAATAATGAATATGACATCTGAGAGTACTTGCATATATCTGTGTATATGTATGGACATTTGTATACATATATACAGTATATATGGAATGAAAGATATAGATTGTACAGATTGTACTGCAGGTTAGATTTCTTGTTTTGCCCCAGAGTTTGACCTAAAGTCCACATGTCACATTAACAGTAAACAGGTCAGAGATGTAGTTCAACCATCTAACTTTGTGATAATGTTTTCAAATGTTTATTAGAATTATGGTTTTGAGAAACAGAAAATTGTTTAACTATGTTAGTAATGACAAATCTTGCGATCATATGGCTAATATTGCCTTCTGGGAAATGCACCCCAGATCAGTCAGATTCATAAACAAATCATTCAGACAGCTTGGATCAACTGCTTTATTGAAAAGATTGACTCAAATGAACCATTCAGTCTTGAAGAAGAGTGAAACGTGGCTTAAATTTAGGTCTATTCATCACAAAAGATTCAAGACCTCAGAAAAATTTAAGTACACGATTCATAGACCTATTTTGTGGTACTTTGTTATATATACAGTATACTGAGTGGGCAGTATATCCTTCAAAAATCTACCTTTTGTGTAGAAAGAAAGTCAGGTTTGGAACGATGTGAGTAAATAATGACTTTCATATTTGGATAAGCTAACCCCATTAATGTACTCCTACTGGAATACTGATCCAGAGTCTAATTTAACATACCATGTTGTTCTATGTAATGAAGGATAGTCACATGCAAATGAAAGCCCTCTAACTTAGCCCTTGCGTGAACAGCATCATAAAATTCGCAGACATCCAGGGAAAACCACAGGCAGAATTACAGGATCACGTTATGGATCACGCATTTAAGGTCTGATCTGTTTTTGAAACCTGATTTGCATTTAGCTATTAAGTGTTTTAGTGAGAAGGTGAACATATGCAAATGCAGTAATCAGTCACGACATTCTCTGACTATGCGTAATGCTAGTAATGCCACTTCTTGTGTCTGAACATTATGTTCTTGTAGATAAACAATGACACATAGAAGTAAGAAAGCAGTATATTTTCTTTTTCCTAGTTTGCAGCATTGTTATCTTTGAATCATGAAGTGATCAGCATACAGTGAGCTGAAAACATGCTCTCATACTCTGAATGCTGCATATTTAAGGAAAGATTTATGCACAATAAATGTATATTGCTTAGCTCCATTTGAAGACTTTGTGGTCAAGTTGAGCATTCTGGAATGTTTTTTTTTTTGACTATGGATTTTAATAGGAAAGTTAAAGGGTTAGTTCACCCAAAAATGAAAATTTTCATCAATTACTCACCCTCAATTTGTTCCAAACCCGTAATACTTAGGATATCTTCAATAAAAGAAAGTCCATTCCACCAAAACTTTGATGCTTCAAAAAGTTCATAAAGACATTTTAAAAATAATCCATATGAACTGAGTGGTTTTCTGAAGTGACATTTACATTTAATCATTTAGAAGATGCTTTTATCCAAAGCGACTTATAATAGAGAACAATAGAAGCAATCAAACCAACTAAAGAGCAACAATATGTAAGTGCCGTGACAATGCAGTACACTAAGCAAGTTTTTTAAACAATAAATAAAAAGAATAAAAAGTAGATAGAATAGAAATAGAATAGAGAGTGCTAGTCTTAGAGGGTCAAGTTTTTTTATAATAAATAAAAGAAAACAAGTAGTTAGAATAGAAATGAGAAAAGAGACACGATCGATGGTGAACAGATTTAATTAAGGCCTTTATTTACATATATACATTGATCAGCACACATACATATTTCATATAAAATATGGTATAACAAAAGCTCAGCCATACTTGTTTGACATGTGAGAAGAACATAACTCATTCGTTCTAACGTATCAAGCAAACACATTTGAGTTTGATTTGTATGGATTACTTTTACAAAGATATGACAGAATTTTCATTTCATCCTTTAACTGAATAAATATAATGAAACAAATATGAATTCAATATGATTCAGGAAATACCCCAGATGCTGTGTCTATGCGAACTTGGTTATGAGTATACTGAAAAGTGACTTTTTTTGGTATTACAAACTATACTTCCTGATGTTCTGAAAGTCTTTTAATCATTTTCATGTTACTTCCTTGACTTCATTCTTTCTACTCCTTTACTTCCTTTAATCCTTTGCTTTAAGTCTTGTACTCTTTTGACATAAACCAGTAAGCAACCCCTCAGAAATCACCCAGAACACCCTATAGCAGATCTCTAAAAAAACTACTCAAAACACCAGGAGACTGTAGTTTAAAACATACTTTGAAATCATCATTTGATTTTTAAATAAGCAAGTGACTCTGATCAATACAGGTTAAATGTATCTAGTGCGCTGTCATCCTGATTTGCAAAGTTATATTTCGTTGTGTCCTCAGGGCCTTTCCCACTGCAGTATCAGCTGACAGTACCTATGCATTTAGGTAACTGGCGCTTTCCAAGGGATGGTTTTGTGGTATTTGCATTTGTGATATAACAATCACCATTGTTCATCTGCAGCTCCCGTCACTGTCCAGAGGGTGAAACTAGAGGTGATATCAACACGTGAGGTGGCGGATCGTCTATGATACTCTTCTGTAGTAGGAAAAGGTGGGGATTCGCAGTGCCTCGGGCTGCAGCCAGACTCCATGAGATCTAGTATTTCACCACACATGAAAGAGAAGCCTCTCTTAGTGGCTGGGATATTATCCCTGTTTATCCCCATTCCTGAAATCCAATCCTAACAGGACAAGAACAGTGAGATAAAGATAGACAATGAATGACGCAGATTTGTCCTTTCTCTTGGTTTTGATCTATCCCTATTTGATTCTTTTTAGGATGTTTAAATTAGTAGACTTGATCTGTTGTTGTACAGTGACATTGTTAATAGCTATGTTAATAGTTAATTAACTTAATCGCTAAGTTAGATAACTTGTGTAAGTGTTAGCTAACTTTCAACCTAGTCAATCCTATCTGTCTAAGTTGGATTCTCATAAGTGACTGAACTGGATCGATCTACATAGACAACAACTGTGTCCAGTGTACTGCTGTTCAACCACATGCCAGTTATTCAGCTCACAAAATACTTTCTGAAACCCATTTGGTAAACAATAACTCCATAAAACAGTTTTTGAAAGTTATGAGTTTTGAAAATGCCATGTGATCTATGAGCTTTATACAGTGCATGCCATTGTAAAGGCTGTAATTCCGTTCCTCACAGTCTTGTTTTTATCCATGTGAAATTCAATATGGTGTCTACCATGACTACAGACTGTAGGGTTTGTGTTAGAGAGTTTTTTACCTAAGCTAGGAGGGAGGATCCGACCTAATAAAATTAAAACAATCTGATTTTAATTATAGAAGAGTGCTTTTGGAACACTTGAATTCGATGACAACACGTAGAAAAAAATTAAGCATGTCATGTACCTTAATAAGAAACAAACAGTACACTGTAAAAAAAAAATCCGTAAAATTTACGGTAAAAAAACGGCAGCTGTAGTTGCCGGAATTTTACCGTAAAAAAAATATGGTAGCAACATTTTAGGTTTTACGGTTCTAACTTAAATTTACAGTTAAATACCGTAATTTAATTAACTGATATAATGTGTAATATCCCAACATTGAAAGTATGAAATCTGTTTGTAGCTTGTATACACTGATAACAACCAATGCAGTGGTGATGAGAAGTCACACGATGAACCCCAAAAAGCCCAGGAACACGCAGACTTTAATAAACAATATATAGAAGGTGCACAATGTCATTCACACAAACACTGAACACCATCACGGACCACACATGAAAATGAAGTAGTAATGCAATAAAACATTAATTAACAACATGAGGTTGTCAACACAAACCTAATATACAAAAGATAAGAAAAACACTAAGAAGAAACAGTTATTTAAAAAAAAACATCACATTTGAAATGTAATGCAGGGAATTCTGGGAATGTCAATTTATGGTTATTCACTGAAAATTATACGGTCTTTTTCACTTCCAAAAATGGGATACTACCAGAAATTACATTTAATGTAATTACATTTATTCACCGAATATAGTATGGAAACTTACTCTTAACCATTTAACAGGTTTTTACTGTAGCATTTTTACAGTATTTTACCGTTAAATTCACAGTCATGTTTTACAGTGTATAACTGGTACAACATATTCAATTATTCAGAATAGTTTGTTCCTAAAATTTTACTTTTATTTAAACAGAAACGTCTTTCTGGCTTGGAAACTTGAATAATGCTTTATGTTTAACAACCCTGAAAGCATTTATTCGTTCAATGAAAACTGTCGATAATATTTATATCATTTACCCTTGGGCAGTCCATAATATGTTCTCTCCAAAAGTAATGGCATGGTCATGTGTCCTGCTGTATATGGGCAGCCATTCATTCATTATTAATGCATCCTATCATGGTCAAAAAGCAATAATCTGGATGTCTATGGGAGGCTCCTATGCAGAGGAAAATCTGGCTCTAATGGTGTCTTTAAAGAAATATTCTGGGTTCTATAAGTCAAGCTCAATCAACAGCATTTGTGGCATAATGTTGATTACCACAAAATATGTTGTAGGAAATATTGTCATAAAAAAAAGAAAAAAAAAAGATAGATTATAGCGAGGCACGCACAATGGAGGTGAACAGTGCAAATTATTTGATTTTAGAGGATTTAAAACCTGAAATGTAAAGCTTATTTTAATAAAACATCAGTTTCTCTGTTAAAACGTGTGCATTATTTGAGCTGTGAAGTCGTACTGGTTCCATTCATTTCCATTGTTTTTTTGTTATGTTGGTATTATCAACATTACACTACAATTCAAATGCTGTTGATTGAGCTTAAAGGGATAGTTCACTCAAAAATGAAAATTGTCATAATTTATTCACCCTCAAGATTTTCCCAACTTGTATGAGTTTCTGTTAAGCACAAACGAATATATTTTGTATAATGTTGGTAAGTAAAAAAATGTATTAAAAAAAATGATGGTAGCCATTGACTTCCATAGTAATTTTTCAAAACTATAGAAGTCAATGGCTACCATCAACTTGAGTGTGAGTAAATGATGACAGAATTTTCATTTCTGAGTGAACTATCCCTTTAACTTGTACTGAGCCCGGAATATTCCTTTCAATTATTTCTAGGTAGGCAGCACTCTATATTGGAGAGAGCTAATGTGTGAAACGAATGAATTAACACTGATTGTTTTGACAAAGAAACTTTCTTCCCCAGGGGATCATGAGGGAATTTCCCAGCATGCCCTGCTCTTAATTTTTAGTGCTATATCCCCGACAATACTATGTCACACGCTTCAGAGTGACACTGAGGGTGAACATTTGCACCGTTGAAACAGCGCGCAAATTTTCAACACAGCGGTGGTGGCTGGGCGTTTCGACATACACTCGAGTGTCTGATAAGCCACACTTCACTTTATGTCTACATTTAAGCTTGAATTTATTTGTTTACTACTGCATGTCAGCTATGAAGAACCTCTGCACTGCTTAACTAATTATCGGTACAATTTACTTTAACAGCGCCGGACTGTCTGATGCAAATAACAAAAGAAGCTATCTTTCTGGTCTGTATTCAAAAAGCCTGTGGTTGCATGGGCCATTAGTGGTGCAAGGTCATTGTCGTTCCTGTGGTTTACACATAACCTGAGGCACGATGATGTTATCTTATTTGAAGTTTCTGAAAGATGACACAAGTCAACGCCTCACAGGAAACGGTAGAGCTATTCATGTCTTCGTGCCGTCTTCATAGTCTTTTCCCTGATTGTTGTAGGTCATTCCTGTACAGTTTGAAGTTCTGTGCTTGTTGTCTCTTACTCTGTTCTTGCAGAGACCCATGACACATAGCCAGACGTGGTTCATGAGCTGATAAGAGCTCTAAAGCAGTCAAAACTTTATGGTTATTACATCTATTCAAGATAAACCAAACACTGAGCTTTGAGCAATTCAGACAGCGGCTGTGGGATTGGATCAGTCGCACACACAAAGAGCTGCATGTGGTTGCTGTGTGAAGCCGGAGGGTGTGGGACAGTCGCGGGAGAACTGGGTCAGTATATATCTGGGACTTTGTTGTTTCTCTGGTACACAGAGCACCTGTCTTACCTGCCGAGCTTGTGGCCATGTCAGATTCACCTGGTTTCCCGCTTGAATTTCTCAGAACTGAAGGAAACGCTCCCTGTATGAGCACGTACACACTCTATTTACACACAAGCCGTGTGTCTTTTGTACACTGATACGTCTTATTTCCCACCACTGTGCGCAGTTGAAATTGGATAACAGAATTATCTGTATCTCGGGGTAATCTCTGATTGGGTTCTGTCATGTGTGAGATAAGAACAAACTAATCGATGTATCCAAATAGAGGAGGGGAAGCGCTGGCCAATGCGAGCCACAAGTGAGGGCAAAGACACTCACTGCCCAGAGAGTCCACAGAGCAAACACATGTTAAGTGGACCAGGGTTCACAAGGGAAGGAGAAAAGGAGGACAAACAGTGATGTCTGCCATGCCATTTGCCAACCTTTTTTTATTTTATTTCTTTTTTTATCAGTAGTATTTAGAAACAAAATCATACAACCATAGTGAATGAATAGGGCAAATAAACACAAACAAAATAGATATTATATATCTTTCTATAATATTATTATTATTGGCAGATCTGACAAGGGGAAGAAAAACAAACAAATTATATACTGTAGACTTTGTTTGCTAAAGAAAGAGGCACGAAATGGCGAGGGACAAAGAGAAAATGTTGGAGCAAATCAACGCCATTCCAGTGTTTTCGAACACTAAAGTTGGGGTAAGTGATTTTTCAAAAACGCTTTAAACTGATTCGGGCCGAATAGCAAAACCAACTTGTAGCCAATCAGCCGTAAGGGGCGTGTCTACTCATGATGCAGAAGAGAGAGCGCTCAGTGCACATGACGGACATTAGCCGAGCCGAGCGACAGAAAAATAGAGATGGCGGATAAAAAAACAAAAGAGGAAAATGTCTGCGGAACAAAAAAAAGAAGTCTTACAATAAGCCAAGAAGTAGGACCCGTGTAAACATCGGATCAGCTTTCCAGAGCTGGAGAGAACTCAAGTAGCGGAAGGCCTGCGATCGGAAGCCGAGGCTGCTTTGTTTCTTCTCGATAGGCGAGTAACACCGTGTCTGCGCCGCAAACAGCTAAAGTCTGTCTAATACCTGGACGGCGAAAAAAGCGACCGTTGAAATATATCTTTAAGTGCGGTATATGAATGTGAGTTCAATTCACAATTTATCTTTGGAGATCTTGGTGCATAAAGAAGATCTGTAAAGTGGCAAAAGACTAAAGTCTCAAATCCAAAGATAGTCTGCAGATATAGACGTGAAGAACGTCAAAACCACGCCCTACCTAAAACTGCGCGTTCTAACATGCCCCCACATATCTACGTCACTATGTGATAATATTAGCATAATGCCGCCAAAATGTTCACGAAAGAAAGAAGGCGTAACTTTTATCCTTGCTGTTGCCGCCGCTGCCATGTTATGGAGTCGCTGTGTGTTTCGTTGTGAAAACGAAAATACTTTGTTTGGCCTTCCAAAAGAAAACACGACCAGAAATCAGTGGTTAAGTTGTATTTACAACACTGTTCCAGAACAGTTCAAACCACATTATTCAGATGTTACTGGCACCATTTTATGGCGGATGAGGGACTGTTTCCTGAACCAGCTTAGCCTAATGTGTCTGTGTGCACAAAGAATGTTTCTATAAAGTTGGGCAGTTCCGACTTTGCAAGGACAGTCTGGTGCTTCATGACTCACAGCCTGTAAGTACTTTTTTATATTTAAATTATTTGCCACTGATGATTCAAACACGAATTTTGAGCAATGTAGAGTAACGTTAGTGCTTGTTTGTCATATCTCCGATCACAAATGCAGACATGGTTTCATGTGTACGCAGCGCGATACGCAACGCAACGTGTAAAAAGACAGTATAAGTCATTATAATCCGTAATTATGTCCCCACTGGATGCAACAAATGCCTCGTTTGTAATGGGTTTTATTGGTTTTGTCTCGTCCTGCTGGAGACGGCATCACAGTATGTTAAGCGGCGTAACATTTCCGTCACACACTTGAGGTATTAGGCCAATCACAAAGCACTGGATTGCTGGCCAATCAGAGCACATCTAGTTTTTTCAGACTGATGAGCTTTGTAAAATCGACGCGTTTCAGAAAGGTGGGGCATAGAGGAGCAACAATAATGTACATTATATGGAAAATAATGTGTTTTTTGAACCTTAAACCGCATAAATACATTTCATTACACCAAATACACAAAATAATGTTCTTTTTAGCAACGTCATATGACCCCTCTTTGTAAAATTGTTCATATCATCATGAATAGAACGCTAAAAATTTTGTCATTTTAATCACATTACCCCACTGTCGTTCCAACCCCAGCCAGCAGTTTCCTGTCGGGGATTGTCGTGTCGGTTCAGTGCGACCGAATCCACAGTGTAGACCATAGATATGGACTATATATATATGGGTAGAGCAGGATCATGATTCTTAATGACGTTCTAGTGTATTCTTTGTCGCACCACGCCACCCGCATCCAGTGTAAACATGGTATAACATTGCTTTTGCTTTGTTTCCACAGGAAAAGCAATCGTTGCAGGCGGTTGCGTACACGTATGTGATGGGGCGGAGCTATCCAAATAGGGGCGAGACCCTTTTGGGTGGTAGGGGGCGTGAATGTTTTTGGTGATTTCAAATTCATATAATTTGTGCTTACCAGGAAATCGGCTTACCACACTTTAAGACTAGCTGAAAATAAGGCTTTTCACACTTGAAATAGTAAACCCTGGATCATTCTAAACCCCGGGTAAAGGGACATCTGGGTTCTCTTTTTTCACCTTTTCAACTGCTCAAACTTTACTCAGGATTAACAATTAATCCTGGGAATTCATAAACTGACATTTCACACTGAACGTTCCTAAACTCTAGGTTAACATTTTTATTTGCGGTGTCAGTGTCACTGTTTGGAGGAATGAAGCACGTGACCTGTTTACATAACGGCTCTAGAACTGCACATCCTCATATTATATACTGTAGACCGTTCTATCAAGTTTTTCCAGAATATACTTTTTGGTGGACTAGAAATGTAAGAATAAGGCAGTCTGAAATGACTGTTTGTACAATGCGTCCTGTTTCAGTGACTGTCTAAACACGTGAATTGAGTGTCTGTTGCTAAGCATCTAGCTATAACATTGTAACAGCATCGTTTCACACTGTACACATTTGGCATTGCAATGCAGAGTTAACACCGCAACCCTGTTAACCCTGCTACGGTGCAGGGTTTCATAACTCCAGGTATAAGGCAGTGCTAACACAGCTTCTAAATTGCAGGTGTGAAATGTAGCTTTACCCGGGCTAAAAGTGGGGTTTAGATCGGCGATAACCCAGGGTTAGGTGGAGTATGAAAAGCTCTATAAAGCTCTATAGAATTTTAAAATGTGTTGAATTATGAATTGCTTTCTGACACCAGTGTGTGTTGCATTTTCCTCTGTGTGTTGCATCCACAGAGGATTTGTGTTTCAAATCCTCTGTGCTGACCTCTCTTTTTGACCTAGAAAAGTCCAGCAAATAATTATACAGTACAAACACACACCCTTTAAAGAGATTAGTCATGAACCCCTTTGTATCTTGAAGTCTCATGGCCACATTACCATTAGCTAATTTAAAACCTATTTTTAGCTAACTTAATAAAACCTAGCAGTCTACTATGAACTGAAACTTTGCACCACACAAATAGCTCTCCTCATAGGACACTTGATAGAGTTTGATGTTAGCATGATGCTAAGCTAATATTGAGATAATCTAATAAACATAAAATACATTGCGCACACCAATAGTGCATAAAATATATCAACATGCCTTTTTGGATTAATGTTTTCAGAGTTCTTGCATGCATTCTTGGATGGGATCAGAGTTTGACCCAGAACAGACACGCAAAGAAAAGATGCACCCTTTCATGATCCCCTTTATTCTTCATATGCAGCTTCATATGTATGGCCTGATAAAAACCCAAAAGACTAGACAGAAGAATGCATGTTTACATTAAAACATTATGTATGATATGTTTTATGCACTCAAGCAAAATGTTAGCATCAACAGGTTAATGGGGAGAGTAAAGTATGCTAGAATGTCGCAGTGACTTCAACTGGGTCTAGATTCATAAAATGGAGATAGGAACTGAACTTTTTTGCTCAATATCCCTCAACACAGCATAATTGTCAAAAACACGCACTCTCTTGTAGGTTTGATAAGACCGCATCTGCCAAAAACCGCCACTTAAATGTAGACATGGGATTGGCTTCTTGGCAGTGGCAATGAGAAATTTCTTCAAAAATCAAGCTTAGTGGAGCAGGAATGCTTGCTTTGAGCATGTTACAGCATTCTGCCTGTCCGTGAACCGCAGGATAAGGATTTATTGCCAAGTGCTCTACCTGAAATTGTTGTTCAACCCACCGCATAGAATCACCCCAGAAATTAAAACGAAATCACGTGATGGATTAGAATAGCTGCATGACTTTGGAGGTTTCTTTAGGACTTTTGGATAAGAACCAGTAGTTCAGTGGAGATGTCCGAGCACTCCAACAAACTTTTGGAGATTTGTTGATGACTTTTTTTATTACTTGGAAAATTCGAATGCAGTTTACTCCGTGCCATTTCATCCACCTTGTAGCAATCAGCACAGGTAAACACAGTATTTAGAGAGAAATGAGTTCCGGGGTATAAGTAGGTAGTCATTTAACATTACAAACATTCATCAGCAGATGTCATTTCCGATAATCAAGTCTGAGTATGAATCATCCAACCGTTAACAGGGGGACGTTTCCCGTAACCTTAAGAACACTCGAAAACCAAGGCTAACAGACAAACATACAATCTCCAAACACAACTGTTCTTCCTGGCTCAACCCTACTTCACTCCAGATGCTGTATTCCCACCCCCATATATGAGAGGGGAGTTGTGTTTTCCGATGGCTTCCACATGTCGAGAGGAGACATGGCTGAGTGATTCGCCTCCATCCAGAGACTCATCAGAGAGTAATATTATGTGCCGGGGTGACTGTTAACAAGTGGGAATTGATCTTTGTTCTCCCAGACACCAAGCTACGGTTTTCTCTCTCTCGCCTCATTTCCCCTCAGCAATAAGCTCTTGAAGACTGTTTATTGTTTCAAGTTGATGACAAAACATCTATGCACTTAGGATTCTTGCATGCAACCCTAACATTCTTTCAGAAGTTGATGTATTTCCTCAGCGACCAGCACGGATCAGCTTCAGGCATGACGAAAGGGAGAGCGTCCTCTTTTGGAAGGCCAACCAAAGTAGTTTTGCTTTCACAACGAAACGCGCCTTCACGACATGGCGGCGGCGGTAACAACAATACTACAGCAAGAATAAAAGTTACGCCTTCTTTCTTTGCGTGAACATTTGGGCGGCGTTATGCAAATCTTCCCACATCGTGACGTAGACATGTGGGGGCGTGTTAGAATGAGCCGTTTTAGGTGTGGCTGACTCTGAACTTTGAAGAATATCTCTTTGGATTTGAGATTTTTGTCTTTGCAACTTTACAGATCTTTTTTATGCACCAAGAGCTTGTAACACTCCAAAGAGAAAGAAAAAATTGAAATCGCATCATATGACCCCTTTAATCAAAATCTTCTGAACCAGCTAATCAAGATGTTCAGGATTACTTGAAAATAACAGACAAATGTGTTAGAGCAGAGTTGTAACTGAAGTCTTCCAGAATGTAGCCTTTCAGGAGCATGATTCAGGAGCACCCCTGCTCTAAGGTGAACTGACTTGTTAATTGTGCAAAGACTCACAAACCTCTTGACTGTCATAATGCACGCTCTTAAGCCCTGCGAAGAATCTGAAAAATATAATTTTACCACAAAATAATAAGTCTGGATTGTCCATGTATCCATTTTCTAAACCACTTGGACTATGCTGGGTCACAAGGATGCTGGAGCCTGTCCTAGCATTTCTGGACATAGGCAGGGAATCATCCTGGCCTGTCCATTGCAGGACTAACATACACATACACCCGGAAAATTTAGAGTCTCCCGGATGCACCAGAAAACACCCCAGTGAAAAAAGGGCAGTGCACAGACATTTTGAGGGGCAGTGGCCGAAACCACACTGGGTGTGGGGCAGAAATTGCACGGTTGAAATCCCATTCAATTTAGGGTGGGGGGCTGTTAGATTGCTCTGCCAAAATCACATTCAGTGATTTTGTCACCAGGTCACCCCCCAAGCATGGACCTGAGTGAAAATCCAAACCAACATGGGGACTTGAACTGGAGACCTTCTTGCTGTGGCTCTGCCACTGATCATTTGAACAGTTATTCCTGCCTTAAATGCACAACATTGGTTGAGCTAATGTTGCTGTGAATAGATTTGAATAGAATAGCGAGTTTTTAAAGGAAGTTTAAGCACAGCCAGGTTTCAGTAACCTTCAATAACATGGGAAGAATCCCATAATACTCTTTGCTCCCTGCCCAGGGTTACATCTGCAAGCACATTCAACATGTCTTAGTACTTTTACACACACACACACACACACACACACACACACACACACACACACACACACCCCACACACACACCACATTATAACAAAATTCTTCAACTCATCTATCTCTTGTAAACAATTCTTTTTGGGCCTCATTTCACTCCCAGAAGATTCCCAGTCAGCTGCAACCTTGTTAAATATCACTGAGCATGTGCACATGCACACACACATAAATACACACGTTATGACAAAATTCTTAAAGTGAGTCATCTGTTTTGAACCATTTTTGTTTATTGTAATGACCACTAATTGCACTTTCTTACTGTCTATCTTTCTTTCACACACTGTATATGATCTTGTCCAGATAAGAGTGTAGCACAGTGCCCTACTGTACTGTAATCTTGTGTTTTACAGCAGAGAGGGTTTATGTAACTCATTTCATTCTCAGGGTTCAGCAGGACAAAGGACGAACAAATATATTTTCCTGGCAGAGGGTGCGGCCCACATGACTTAATTCAGTGTTTATATGTTGGCTCCTATTATGAAATGGAGAAAATGACAGAAAATAGAAGTTGATTAATAGTATTTGTGTTTTAAACCAACATTTTGAAGCAGTCAACATATGTATGCCAAACAAATAAGACTTTTTGGGCTAAAAAAAACAAAAAAAACATGTATTTAGAAAATATGAGAAAATAATTAAGGCTAAATTATAAACTTATATCACAAATTAAAGAAAATATTTGTTATATATATAGATAGATAGAGTAAAGTGGGTAACAGGGTTGAATTGTGGGGCTTGAATGAACCCAACACTACAATATGTGTAAAATTAAAAAAAAAATACAATGATTAATTACTTGCCTTGCTTAAGAAATGATCCTAATGATGTTATCTCTTTGTTGCCAACATTGTAAGAAATGTTACTTCTTTTTTTTCTAAGGGGAATGAGGTAACAGGGTTGCACGCAATATAAAGATATTTAGCACAGCTAAATAGTATGACATTAAAGTTTAAAGTTAATATTTAAAATATTTTTAGAATACGACAATGAGCTGCATAGTGATAATATCACAGGGAATATTGACTAATAATTATATGTCAGAATTGTGATGCTGTTGGATACAGATTCAAGAAGAGGGACAGGCCAAAATGACTAGAATAAATGTAAAATCATCAATCACCGTTCATTTGATGTATTTTTAACTACACTCTTAAAAATAAAGGTGCTTCACGATGCCATAGAAGAACCTTTTTGTCTAAATGGTTCCATAAAGAACCTTTAACATTCTTTTTGTTTCACAAAAGGTTCTTTGTGGCGATAAAAGGTTCTTGAGATTATAAAAAAGTAATAAAGAGATGGTTCTTTAAAGAACCTATGACTGAATGGTTTTTTTGTGGAACCAGAAATGGTTCTCCTATGGCATCGCTTGAAGAACCTTTTGAAGCACCTTTATTTTTAAGAGTGTACCTACTTTTCATGCTAGATTAATGTTATATTGATAGTGGTTTATATAACTTAATTATAAGTTAAACCATGCGATCTGTGTCTTTGAGAAAGCAATGGGTCACCAATTTGTACCCTATTCATGCTGCCTCAATTAATCTGATGTTGAATGGTTATGCTGACTCATAATCGCAAGTTTATTCTTTGATGTTTATACTTTTAACCACAGAAGTGACTCCACCTATTTGTGTGTGTGTGTGTATGTGTGTAATGTGAAAGCAGGAGGGCCTTTGTTTGTATAAAGGAGAGGAACTGTGAGAGGTGTGTGTACGTGATTGTTGATGTGTGCAGACTCCTAGAGGTTATACAGTAGTCTCAAATGGGTTTTAGAAAAGGGGCTAGAACAAGACTAGGAGTGCTTTGCACACAGAGCCCCTGGTACACATCAAGATGCCATTCAATTTCCCGTCTCGCCTTATTTCTATTTTTCTTTCCCTCTCGTGCACATGAATTTGATCTGAAAAAAGACTAGGTATGTAGTTATTGCTTATTACTTGGTAGAAAGTGCACCATTAAGACAAAGTTGGCATGATTTTCAAGGACCTTGAGGAATTATATTGTCTCCATTTTTGTGTCACTGAATGCTCGGCTTATATAGATGTTTTAGGGTGTTTATAATGAGTCTAGGACTTAAAATAATGCATGATAGAGGACTGCAATTGAAAAGGGAAGAGTTGAGTGGCTTAAATGATTGGATGAAAGAAAAACAAGACTACAGCACAATCTGTTCCTAGCACGCTAACTACCTGCACTGGTCTAATTGGACTCCACAGTGATGTCTATAATCATGCCTGTTTTCCAATCTTAAATCTGCGATGGCATCTTTATGCATAGTATACTTCAGACATCAACATACAACCTTCACGAATCAGAATATTTTCTTATGGTGTTTTGCGTGTGAAGAGGGCTGTTTAGCATTCACACTGCTGTTGCTCGGTATCAAATTCACTATATGTTTAACCAACGAGCAGCTGGACGCTTCACCTGGCTTTGATGCCATGGGAACGTGCCTTGCATCACCTATGTGGTTATTTGAGCAGTACATTTTGGATTTATTAGCAAATCTGTATTTTACCATCCAACGCGGCTCATCAACATACTCCCATCGAGTTCGGCCAGGAATCTAGGAGTGATCCTTGACGATCAGCGGACCTTTAAAGATAACATTGCAAAAACAGCACGATCGTGCAGGTTTGCACTACACAGCATCAGGAAGATCAGACCCTTTCTAACAGAGCATGTAATTTCTAAACTGGACTAATGCAATGCTCTTCTGGCTGGACTTCCATCATGTGCAATCAGACCTCTGCAAATGACTCAGAATGCAACAGCACGTCTTGTTTTCAATGAGCCCAAGAGAGCCTAAGAAATCACTAAATGTATGTTGTTAAAAAGCCAGAAAGTTCCTAAGGCCCTGTACAATAAACATTTAATCCAGAAAGAGTTAAGAGGATACCGTGTCGGATCAGAGAGATATGCACTAACTGCACCCAATGGGCTCAAACAGCTCCCCTGGGTGCCTAATGGCTTCTATGACCAGGCCAAAGTTCGCAACCCACCTCTGAGTATATGGCTGCTCTGTTGAGTAAACTTCACTGAACCCTCTGACCTGCTGTGGGGTCTGAAGCTGAAGGACAGAAGCCAGTGTTGGCTGCCCTCCACAGGCTGGGAGGTCTAGCCTCTGCAGTGGTGAAGTCTTGCCGTCTGTTGGCGGTTCTTGTTCCTTGTGGGTAACCCATCCTGTTTGTTTAGCAATATCAAACCGTGGGTTTACAGAAACCCCATGGCAATGCTCGAATATTATTCCACACCTTCCCATGGACGAGAGAATAATGTGAAACTAGGCTCTAATCAAACTGAGCAGAACAACATACGGAGACAAGGCCGAGGAGTTGTGGGAGCAATTTTGCGGAAGAGATTCTTTGGACTCTCTCTGCTCCTATAACCCTTGTATTTTTGGCCCTACTGAGAGTCAGATTAAAATGAACCATTATATGTCAACATTATTTTAGACAGTGGGAATTTTCCATTGTGGTTAAGGGCCAAATTACTCTTATCCTTTGCACTAAGCCTGACAGGCATCACATGAAAGCAATGCACTGATATAAAGCATGCATTTATGAAAATAAAATTATTATTTTTTTTGTACCATATAACTTTTTAATTGAAAAATGCATACCTTATTAAAAAAAACTGAAATCTTCGTTTGGTTTGAAATCTTTATCTACTGTATTTTTTAATTTTCACACACAGGACCATTTCGAACCATTCATATTATTGTAATAAACTCCCAAAGTGACTATAATTTAGTTAGTGGCGCCACCTATTGGTGAAAATACTGAACTTCAACTTCAGGTAGTATTTCAGGTTGTTTGTGGCGACATCAAGGTTATTATTGTTAACTAAATATTAAACATCTAATAACTATTAAAAACATTTTTTGTTGATTGAAATAAATCTGAAATAAAATAAAAAATATTAGCTGCACACAGAATACAACAGAAATATATGTCAATTTAAATTATTTTAAAATAAATTTAAATTCATTACATAACTAATAAAAATGACAAGAGCACATGACAAAATTACTAAAACTAAAACTGAAACTAAAATTAAATTGAAAATATGAAAATAAAAGCTAATTTAAAATAATATTATTCAAAAATAATACTGGGTGGCATTTAACAAAATAGCAAATAATTTAGTAATCTCCCTCAGATTTGGTTTCTTTTGTTTTTATTTATTTATTTATTTTCTGACATTTCTGTTACAGAACCAAAAATCCATAAAGTCAAAAATCCGTAAGTGCAGAGTCCACGGCTCTCTATAAATGAATAGAAACAGACAGGAAAAGAAATCATCAGGAATTCATTACTGCTTTCACTAAAGTATACAAAAGGAATAGAAATAAAAAAAGTTATACTTACCTATAGACATTGTGATGGGATAACTGTAATCCCATATAAGTGTGACTGCTGAATAGGGAGATAAGCTGTGTTTTTCCCAGTGCTTTGATCTATCACCACTATCCCATCTCTGAAAGGACATTCTCATCATGAATATGCTAACAATGACTTCAGCCAGATCATATTAAGTCAAATTGATGCAGTGTATCAGAGACTCACCTCTCCCAGTCAGTGTAGTAAAAGTGGCTGTTATAGATTGCCAGGCTGAACGGGTAGCTCAAAGCATCCTGGAACACATGTCTCTCAGTCCCGTCTGGAGATATGCACTCCAGTTTCTTTGTGCCTGGTGAGTCAGTTGACTTTTATCTTGAAATTATACTGCATATGTATGTGTATGCTAATGCGAGATGCTATACTTTGTGGAAATTCTTACCTGCATCTGCCCAGCACAGCTGATTTGTGTCAAAGTCCAATGTCAAGGCATTGGGCAACATGAGACCCACTTGCACCAGTACTTTCCTCTTATGTCCCTCCAGTGATGAGCTCTCTATTTTGGGAGCATCACGGTTCCAGTCGGTCCAGTATAAGGTTCTGAAGAGCATGTGCAGTAGATAAACTCTTCAGAACAATTTCACAGAAACGATTGAATATATTGATAAATTAATATATTGATGTTTATTTGCAGTAATGCATAAGGAAGATGTCAGTGTATATGGTTATTATCTATAAAACAAATATTTAAAGTGCCCCTATTATGGGTTATGAAAGGTTGATATTTTGGTTTTGGGAGTCCCCAACAACAGGTTGACATGCATGCAAGGTCAAAAAACACATTCATTGTCTTATAATATGCACTTATTTTTTTTACCTTAATTGCTCAAGGACTCCCAAACGATTCGCTCAACGATTAATTTTTCTAAACCCCTCATTTGCGTGCCGCTAATCTGCGGTGATTGGTCCGATTGGTCTCATTTTCATTTAATTATGCCTGTAATGCCTGATAAAGCAGCATTAGTGTAATGCAGCTTTGTGTACAGCGTAACTGGGGAAACCGCAATTTTTACGCTCCAACAGCGGCACCTAGTGACAAAGAATTAATTTGCATTTTCATTCAGACCAAGGCGAAAAGACCAACAAGTGGGCGGGCAGTATGCTAATGTTTCATGTTGACATCAATGTTGGGATTTGTTTTAAAAACGACTCGTTTCAGTGATTCAGACTCGACTCTTTCTTTTGAGAGACAATAACTTTATACACGGTGCACTTTTAGATTTAAAAGGGGGTCACTGATGCGCTAAAAAACTATATTTGTGTATTTTTGGTGTAATGAAATGTGTTTATGTTGTTTAAGGTTAAAAAAACACATTATTCTCCATTTAATGTACATTATTGTTTCTCCTCTATCCCCGCCTTTTTGAAATGCGTCGATTTTTACAAAGCTAATCGGTCTGAAAAAGCGAGTTGTGCTGTGATTGGCCAGCTATCCAGTTTGTTGTGATTGGCTGAATACCTCAAGCTTGAGACGGAAATGTTACGCCCCTACCATACCTGGTCGGAAAAATGACAAACAACGTTCCGGTCCACACTGCTACTGCCCAAAACCCGCGTTTGAATCATCAGTGGCAAATCCTTTTAAATGAAAACGTACTTACGTGAGTCATAACTGCCGGCATTGTAGTCTACTCTTCCTGGATCTGGAAACAGTCCTCCATAAAATGTGATGTACACATCTGGATATTTGGGTTAAACTTTTTTGGAACAGTGTTGTAAATACAACTTAATCACTGATTTGTAGTCGTGTCCTCTTTTGGAAGAACAAACAAAGTAGTTTTCGCTTTCACAATGAAACAAACCCAGCGGCCTAGCGGAAGCCCCGGCTTAGCGTGAGCTGAGGCCGACTTAGAGTGAGCTGAGGCGGCGGGGTCGAAAACGGCACGCCCGGTGGATGCGACGAATGAGCGGCAACCACATGTGACGAACCCGGGCTTCGTCCACGGTGAAAGCCGATCCGGTGATCTACAGCACTAAGTTGATGTATTTCCTCTGCGACCAGCACGGATCAGCTCTAGACGAAGCGGATATCGTCCTCTTTTGGAAGTCCAAACAAAGTAGTTTTGCTTTCACAACGAAACACAGTGCCTTCATGACATGGTGGTGGCAGCAACAACAATACTACAGCTAGAATTAAAGTTACGCCTTCTTTTTTTTGCTTGAACATTTGGGCGGCATTATGCTAATGTTTTCACATAGTGATGTAGACATGTGGGGGGCGTGTTAGAACGAGCTGTTTTAGGTAGGTGTGGTTGACTCTTTTAACTTTTATAAAGAATATCTCCTTTGGATTTGAGACTTCTAGTCTTTGCAACTTTACAGATCTTCTTATGCCACCGAGAGCTTGTAACACTCCAAAGATAAAGGAAAATTGAAATCGCATCATATAACCCCCTTTAAAACTTTGCAAGTTGTTTTCATTCCCTTAGAGCTGTGTTACACACTGCATGAAAGGTAATTATTCCAAATCCCCTAACAGGGGCATCTTTAACATTTCAACTACCATTCAAATGTTGGGGTCAGTCAGATTATTTAAAAAGATTTAATACCTTTTCTTTAGCAAGGTGGGTCATAAAGTGATCAAGTTCAGTAAGACTTTTTCCAAAAATATTTCTGTCTCCAATCAATAAACACTGTTCTTTTGAACTTTGTATTAATCAAAGTATCCTGAAAACAAGTGCTGGGTTTCCATTAAAAACATAAAGCAGAACAACGGTTTTTAGCACTGATAATAATACATGTTTCTTAAGCAGCACATCAGCATATCAGAAAGATTTCTGAAGATCATGTTGAACACTGAATACTGAAGTCATGATGCTGAAATTCAGCTTTGCATAAAGATAAATTCCATTTTTAAAATATATTCAAATAAAACTGTTGGTTTTTTTTTTTAAAATAATATTATTTCAAAATATTACTGTTTTTTACTGTATTTTATCAAATAAATGCAAACTTGGTGAGCATAAGAGACTTTTTTTAAAATATTAAAACTCTTACTGACCCCAAACTTTTAACTGTATGTGTGTGTATACATTTCATATATTATTTTTGTGAAAATCAGGCACACACTTCTAGTTACAACCTTAATAAATTGTATGTGTTTTTAATGATAGCTTGAACGATTCATGGTTGCATAATGGTAAATATGATAATGCACAGACAGCAAATGAAGGACTTTGATTAAATCTCACTGACCCACTCTTAGCGTCCACGACGATGGCTCTGGGATTCACCAAATCAGAATCAACCAGCACTTTTCTGTTCCTGCCATCCAGATCAGATGTCTCGATCCTGTGTTTTTTTTTTTTCCCACTGTCTCCCAGAACAACTTCCTGTGCACGGTGTCCACCGCAATTCCCTCCGGCTGGACCAAGCCTGGAATTTCACATTGCATAATTAGGGAATCTGAAGTGAATATGTTGGTAATGCAACCATCATAATTCCCCATAATTAAAATGGGACAGTCAGATGGACAGATAGAGGGATGGATGATGACGAATGGATGGATGGATGGTGATTGTGGCTGATGGATGGATGTATAGATATGATAGATAATAGATAGTAGAGTAGATAGAGTAGACCGACAACACGACGACACAGCAGAGACAGACAGACCGATAGTAGATAGATAGATAGATAGATAGATAGATAGATAGATAGATAGATAGATAGATAGATCACCTTGGCTGATAATAGCCTCTGGCTCAGATCCAAATACTAAGAATGCTCTGTGAATGGTTTGTCGTCCAAAATCTGTCCAATACAACATGTTCTCCTGACAGTCATAGTCGATTCCAATCACAATGGAGTCCTGCAATGGTTTTCAAGCATTATTATTTTTTGCTTAATCACACAACAGTTTTTGAATTAGGATATAATCATGTATTGTAGTTATGAGGGTCTACCTTTAAGGCCAGTAAAACCGTGGACTTTTCCTGAACTGGGTCTGTTTCATCAATAGGAATGACTCCAATCTGTGAGGCTTGTGTGTAAAGGATAGCAGGTCCTGAAGGGGAGGAGCTTATGACAGGGTACATCCAACAAAAAATTTTGGGGGGGGGCCCCCAAAAAGTGTTCTGCAAGCGCTCCTCCGGAGCTACCTGACAGATAAAAAGAAGAGATATTACTACATCTAATGTTCACTTTCATGGGAACTTCGAACTGTGTCTTCTAGGGGTCGCTATGGGGAACGCCTAGTCGTGACCCGTGTCTGAGGCATACATTGAAAAAACACCAACAACAAGTTGGCCGGCGACAGCCATGACGTCACTACCGGTGCGACTACAGTATAAATCGGTGCCGGGAGCTACACATCATCCTCTTCTTCGTCTTCATGGACTGTTCTGTTTGAAGCGTGCATTTTCAAGGAAAAAGTAAGAGATATCTATTTATTATGGCGAGCACTAGCAGAGCATTTAGAAGATGTGTGCGTCCGTGTCATCGTTTTTTGACACCAGATGACACATACGATCTATGTGTTGTTTGTTTTGGCGAGGAGCACGCACGCGATGTCCTCAAGGGGGCAATCTGCATGCATTGCGAGTTTTTTCCAATGAAAAAACTCCGTTCTCGTTTGTCTCTCTTTTCAAGTAAAGAGGGGCAGCCATCTGCTTCCCGCGGTTCGGGACCCTCCGCTGCTGAGGCACGGAGGAGAATGAGCTCGTGGGGATCTCAGGTGGACCTGGCCGATGAGTTTAGAGAGGGGCTTTCCTTCTCGCGCTCATCGGCGGGGGGCGAGAGACAGCCACTGGAGGATGATGTTCTCTCTTTAACATCGTCTGATCCAGGGGCCAGTTCTCTGCTGGGTTTGGCCCAGGAAGAGCAGGAGATGTATGAGGAGGGCGAAGAAGCTGAGGCTGAGCTTTCTCAATCCTCCTGCCCTGCGTATGATGAGCTCTTAGAGGTTATGGATCGCGCCACGGCAAGACTTGACTTGCCATGGAAGCGGACTAAGGAAGTGGCGTCGCGAGGTCGTCTCGACGAACGTTATCTTTCTGGCCATAACCCTCCAGCTCAGGTGAGTCTTCCTTTCCTTCCTGATCTCCATACTGAGATCGAGAAGGAATGGAAGAAGCCGTTTTCCTCACGCATCCATCGGTTTCAGCATAACAGTTATGCGAATATCGAGGCGGTGCGCTAAAACGGCTATGAGAGAATGCCCCCTTTAGAAGAGACGCTAGCTAGCTATCTCCCTATGGGAGAGACATCATCTCTCAAAACTCCCTCCTTGCCATCCGTGCATCTTCAAGCTACATCTAAATTGAATGGCGGGGTATACGCAGCAGCAGGTCAGGCTGTCGATTCGTTACACATGATGGCGGTGTTTCAGGCGTACCAGGCTGATCTGCTGAAAGACTTGGATAAAGGCGAGGGCCTTTCTTCTGCTGAGATGGCTGAGTTACGCCGCACCACGGATCTTGCTCTTCGTGCTACTAAGCATGCTGCCTCTGCCATGGGCAGATCTATTGCGGCGATGGTAGTAACGGAGAGGCAGCTATGGGTAAACCTGGCAGACATCGGGAAAAAAGAAAGGGGTTTTCTTCTCGATGCACTGGTTTCGCCCTCTGAACTTTTTGGTACAACCGTTGAGACGGTCGTCGAAAAGTTCAAGGAGGCGAAGGCGCGCTCAGCAGCCTTCAAAACCTTCATTCCACGAAGGCCCAGGTCTGAGCCCGAACAACCCAGGGGTCCTGGCCCGTTTCGGTTTGAGGATCAGAGACGGGCACATAAGGCTAGTGTTGCGGCTCGCGCTCCTCCCTCGCCTGCGGGTAGGGGTAGGAAGAATTGTGGGTCAAAGGGATGTAGGCAAGACCTGAGGGATGTGATTCAGACAAGGCGTCAGCGCTTTCGTCCCGATCAGAGTAATACTTAGGTATCCACTCTTTTTCTCAGGGGGTGTATCATCTACCCTTTTCTTCCCCTTCCTAATTCCCTGTAACCACCATATCTCCTGCATAACAGTCTCCTTCTGGAACTATGATGTTTTTGGTTGGTTCTGTGGTTAATCATAGTAACCACCTTACTGAAGGTCCGGTCTAGAGAATTTTCCGGACAGAGCTCCAACGCGGGAGCCATGGTGGGTAAGTACGATCCATGTCTAAATATATGTATATAAATATATGTATGTGCTATGAAACTGCTGGTTGTGTGTACCCTTCTGCTAGTTTCTTTGCAGTGTTTCCCGTGCTGGGTTCAGAAACCGGGTGCTCGACTTGCAGTGTCATTTCACTCGTCGATATATGTCCAGAAGATAAGTAAAGCCGGTTCGGCTTCATACTTCCTGGATCATGCGGCCATAACACAGGCTTCTGTGGGAGCCTTCGTGATCATCGGGCCCCCGGTGCGTCACTGCAAAAATTCCTGGACGTCCGGGCTGGGGTTTCGCTTTCATGCTACCCTGACTGGTCTAACGTATCCGGGTCGCCCTGAGGGTTTTTTCCCGATCACCAGGATATCCCCTTGAGGCATCACCCCCCTCACCATTGAGGGTTATTGTGAGTATGATGTTTCTTTCGAGCGTTAATCCTCTCTGAGGAGTTAGATTCCTCGCTCCATGGGCTGTCCTCGTGGTAGTATTGAGACAATGCTCCCTTTTTATCAAAGGGTTACCTGGAATGAGAATCTGGCTAGACGGCAGTATGCTTACCCCCTTCTGATTTTACAATCATGCTGTAGGTTGAGCCCCCTCTCGTTGAGAGCTTGGTTTGTGCTCCCTCAGCCAAGGTAAACTACTGCTAGCGTTACATCATTGGAACATGCTGTATTTCGAGCCCCCTCTGCGACTGAGAATTAGGTGTGTTGCTCCCAAAGCTAAGTAAATTATTGCTAACTGTTCCAGCATTGGAACATGCCTTGGGGCAGGTCGGCCCCGTCTCGTTGAGAAGGCTTGAGTGGGGTTGCCTCCCTCATTTGAAATAACTGCTAAAGCTTTCCACCAATCCATAATGGGAACGATGCTGGGTAATTTAGAGCATCAGGAAAATCCCTCAAATTACTCCGACCTCTGCCCATTGTGTCAAAAGGAGCCTGGATGTTCTCTCTCTGGCCGGGGGGACCGCGTGGGCGTAACGAGACATTAGTAGCGTGTGCTAGCGACACAATCCCGCATTATACCGTAGATTATAAGCATGCGTCCTGGGATACGACCGTTAGTCTTCTATCATATAGACTAGTTACGTGTGGTTGGCTATAGGCTTTTTAGCGAACGTGCTGCATATTTTCAATTTGGCATCCAGGGTATGCCACTCACTACGAACGGCCTACTAGCGTGGGTATATGTACACTTGGTAGTTTGACCCAGTTAATGCTATTGCCCAGAACAATTATCTACGACGACACTCACACTAAAGATAGGGTAAGTGAAAAAAAAAGCAGCGGGTATGTGGACGGTTCTCATACCCCTAGTTTCACTCAAAAGATACCTGTATGACAGCTACCCGCAAGACTTCGTGAATACAGTCTTCTCTTGTTAGTGATGAGTGTTGAAAACCGCGGAGGTTTCGTGCAGATGGCCACCACTCCGCAACACTATAAGATATACTCTGCCGGTGTCGCATATCGTGGTAGAGACAGCAGGTGCTACACATGAGGATCTCGTCCTCGCTGAAGTTTCGCGTATCGACCACGATGCATCACAAAGTTCGAGAGTACCGTGACATAGCTAGGGGGACAGGCCGTGCGACTACAGTATGACTATGGATCTAGGCTACGCTTGGTCTGTCCATATTCCTGTAAAAGGATATCGTTTCCCGAAATCGACACGGCTGCTTGAGGCAACATCCTACAGGTCCCGCAAACACTAGGAG
This sequence comes from Sinocyclocheilus anophthalmus, assembly GCA_018155175.1. Lineage (NCBI taxonomy): Eukaryota > Metazoa > Chordata > Actinopteri > Cypriniformes > Cyprinidae > Sinocyclocheilus > Sinocyclocheilus anophthalmus. The sequence goes on from JADLZN010007486.1 coordinate 96,369, forward strand.
GTCTGGCACCGCAACAAGTGTAAGTCTTTTGGGGTCTATGACTAGGGGCTCGTAGGCCCTTAGTGGCACGGAGGTGAATAACCTAAACCGGAAGGGACAGGCGACGTCTAAATACAGTGTTATCCAGGTGTCGAAGCTCGCCTATAGGGCGCTGAATATGGTAGAGCACTTGGAGTCTTAGCTGCTCCCGCCATGGTTCTGGCTCTGCAGCTCCCCTCATGCATGGATTCCCCTCGCGTGCGGCGCACGCGCCACCAGCAATGCCCCTTCCCACATCCGAACAACCGGACACACACCGACGTGCGTGTTACCGTAGTCCCCATAGTCTCCCTCCTAGCAGTGAGGGCAGCAACGTAACACGCACCATTCCCTCCAGCCCAAAGGACCTGAAGCGAGTGGCTGCAATGTATAGCTTCACTGGACATACATCCGATGTTGAACACTAGAGTGCAGAGAGCTAGGACACATACGCCCTCGTAGGTTGGGGGTGGCATATTGCAGCATAATCCCTGTACGGATAGCACAGAACTCAAGTGTCCTTTACCAGGGGATTTATCAGCACGCAGAAGTGTGTATGGTGTGAAGTGGGGTGGTTAGCGCCACAGGGCGGGGACCGGAATTTCTAGCTGATAGTACAGCACCGTATAAGGGACAAATGTACAACATAGGCATCGTCCGCCTGAGCAGATGCAAAGTATGAGCCGTACCTCCTAAGTTTCAATGTACATGCATGTGCAGAATTCACGGTCTCGACATAGCATACTTACAACACCATAGTCATAACCGCACAATAACCCTCAATGGTGAGGGGGGGTGATGCCCGCGATCCACATAGGGAGACGCATAGTGCCTCTGCAGTTCCCGTAGCTGCAGAGGAACCCATGCGTTCACAGAAGCTAGTGAACCCATGCACGATTTTTCGGTATGGATAATCAGGTTTTGATGTGCTCCGGGGCTATTGACGTCACCTGACAACAGCTTACAGCCCCCCCAGGCCCCGACTGCTCTTGCGAACTTAAAAGCGTAACTTCTCTATGTCGTAAATGACATGTGACCTAAAAAGAAAAACGCTCGCAGAACCTAAGTCACTAGTGAAATACATGCTATCATAATCTTTCAATTCGCGCATAGCAGTCCTTATGCTAACCATGAGGTGTTTAGTTTGATGTCTACGTACGCTGATCGTGCATTTTGACAAAAATAACAATTATCAACAAAGGAAAAAAAAAGAAGTAAAACAAAAGGAAAAAAAGAATAAATAACAAAAAAGCAAGAAAAAAAAAAAAAAAAGGGGTAAAATCCTTTATACAACCTGTTACAAAGTGTAAAAGTGGAGATCCTATATGAACGTGTCATTACCCTCACAAAAAACGGGAGATACATACTTACGACTTCATCATGAGGACACCGTGTCTTTTCCACTGTGATTGTCCTGACGCTGTCTGAACTGTCCACACCCACACTGAGCACAGGCTCAATAAACATGCTGTTGCCAGATAACATGCGATCCAGCGAGAATTTCGCCGTGTGAGCAATCCCACTCGGAGGTCAGTGTAGTCCTGAGATTACGCTGACCATTAAATAGTGATAATCCATGGATTAGACTAAGCCCAGCGCTCACACACAGTCTCCAAGCAACTGGGACGCAGCGGGCCAGACTGATTAAGACACACAAACACACACGTCTGGTGGACAGCAAATGTAAATAATCTTCCGAACACTGCCATATTTACTAGAATTTCGGGTCACGCGAAAGAGCATCCCATATAGTCGTTGTAGGCCTCAATGAAAAAAAGGGTGAGGGGGCTTGGTAGAGCGTTCATTTACAGTTAGTCTTGATCTCATGAGGAATACAAATTATGATAAACACTGCATAAAAGTTTGCAGACTAGTGGAAGGAACACATGCAGTGCAGAAAGCGAGGGGAAACAGGCAAGAGTGAGTCCCTGATTCGGTGAAAATAAGGGTGTATTATAAAGAGTATGAGCAAGAATATTGGACTGATCAACTAGCTATATTATGTTATGCAACAAACTTAAAGTAATGGCGGAACGTGGCCGCCGGAAGGTCATGATTTGCGTGTCGATTAAAACGGCACCACCACACACACACATATATATATATAATATTATAAATATATATATACTTATATATAATATAATACACCAACAATGGAATATCGACAATGTATATCTAAAGACTACAAGAATGCTTGCATCAAAAATTTAGCTTTGCCATCACAGGAATAAATAACTTTAACATTTTAAAATATTATTCGATTCAAATAATGTTTCACAATATTACTGCTTTTACTGTATTTTTGCTCTAATAAATGGAGCCGTTATAAGCACAATAGACTTCTTTCAAAAACAAAAGAAGCGTTTATCTGACCAAATCAAAAGTTAGAAAGCAGTAAGTGCAAAATGTGAGGGCAGAAATCCATACCTGGTTGATCACAGTTGGCATGCGCTGTGCCAGGCATTGTCCTGGTGCCCACTCTCTCCTGCCCTCTACTGTCCGCACACCAGCAGTGTCCAGTGGAGCCCAGGCACTGCAGGGGTTTGTACTGCCCTTTCTCATCACACTGAGGAATAAAGGCCTCCAGGCCTGGGTAGATGCTTAGACTCTCCTGCAGACTTTCTCTGTGGTGTTGGCACATATTTAAGGGCGGTTTGCGCTTCTCTAGCATAGAAAAATATAGAGGAACAGTGAACATTTAAATACATTACATTGTCAGTATTCACTAAATGGCATGATGTGTCCTGGAACAAAGGCGGTTGTTTCAGGAACATGTTCTACTTGTTTCTTATGAATTATTAAACAACTCATTTGTGTTTGACTGATTTATAATACGCTGCTGAACATAATATTTGACTCGATTGCCGGACTTCTTCTGTGTTTTAAACAAAGAGAACAGTCTGTTACTGAGCTGATGGACAGAAAGCGTTGTGTGTTTCTTGATAAATGTTGTGGTTTACGTGGTGGTTGGCAGAGGAAGCCGTCGCCCTTGTATTCAGGCCAGCACTGGCAGTGGAAAGAGCCCTGGGTGTTGAAGCAGGAAGCAAACGGATGACAGAGCTGCAGAAAACACTCATCAATATCTGTAAAATAAGAGAATGATGGACATCCTATGAAATAGAACTCTCAAATGTGTAGCACATGTGTGGTTGCATAAATTACACTTGTGATTGAAGAGCGTTAGTGGTCCTCATGCATGAAATGTTTAACAAATGTCTATGTTGAATGACCATGATTCATGAATGACTGTAAATTGGGCATTAAAATGAATTCTTACATAAATTGTGCAAATGAGCTGAAGTTATGTACGTATGTCTTTGATATACACAGACTTTTATTTTATTTTTAGCCAAATATTTTATTGTCCATCCAGCACTTCTATGTAATGCGACTACCTATATGTTAAAATGTAACTTTATGCGCTTGAGGTTGCCAGTCTGTGGTAGGATTTTTCATTGGCAATTTTTGTGCAGAAAACATTATTACACCAGTAGGTGGCGACTCTTCTTATGATTGAGTCATTGAATCATTTACTCAAATGATTTATTCAAAAACACAGATTCATTCAGAAACGCGATCGCCGCTGCTGTGTTTTGCTTGAAGATGCCCAATGGTTTAATCTGCTTTGGCTTAGTTTGGAACTAGTTTCATTGTCAAAGCAAAATAGACAAGTAACTGGCGATATTGTGTTTAAAACATTAACTTCTTGTTTATTGAACGGCTGTGTAAATCAACTCTGAATCAATTGAACTGGTTGCTTTGTGAAATGATTCACTGTTTCGAAGCACTGTGGTGTAAATGCAACGAGGGCAGAAAATAATGAACCTTTTTACAAAACAAACTACAACTGTTTTTCATGAAAGTGTAAGCTATGAAATCTTCAATAGCTATCTAAGCTATGAAATCTACAAATACAATTGAATATAAAGTGTCTGTATAATTTGTAGTGCTTGTTTTGTGCTTTTAGGGAGGGCTTGGCTGATCAGGTCAATCAGAGACAATTAACCTTAATTCTCCTGTTTTCATTGTACTCACATGGGTTCACAAGATCATCGCCCTCAAGTGGTGAACCACCAAAATGTAGAAACCTTTAGAAAACATATGACGAAACAAAGCCTTGGCTTCTCAAATTACTTAGCTTCGCCAGTTTGAAACACACTGCAAATCACTGATTCACAACAAAGATTCATAGAGGTTTCAAAGCTAAATAAAATAGTGTTTCCAAAGTGGCCATAACTAAATAGCAGTTTCACACATGCAAAGACCCCAATATACGAATATATGAAGTTATTTTTCCTTGTTCGCTTAGGGGTAAAAATAAGTTTGAAATACCTGAAACTGCCGTTTGGTTGTTTCAAGCGCTTCTAAACAGTGAATCATTATTAGGAATCTTATTAGGAATCATCTACTCACAAGACTCAAATTCTCATACACAGATTACAAAACATTGAACACTTACCCACACACACATGCAAATCGAGGTCAAACTCATAGCCAGACTGACAGTGGCAGTGATAGCCACCCGGCATGTTCACACACTCGGAGTGAGGACCACAGGAACTGAGCCCCTCAGCGCACTCATCTACATCTGGATCACAGATTCAAAACCCGAGAGAGCCATTCTGAACTTTAACTAAGGCAGTAATTCAATAAAGGCATGAGAAAATGACACACAGTCTCTAAGGGAACTCTCAAAGGAGCAGTCATAGCAAGCGCTTGGCTTGACGCCAAAATATGTCATAGACGAACACTGAAATATTTGTACCATAGCAGTTGCGTCCATCCCCTTGGAAGCCCATGGCACACTGACAATGATAATGAGTGTCATCCCCTGGCAGGCAGAGAGCCATGGGGTCACAATGGTGCTTCCCAGTCGAACAGGGGTTCAACTCCACAAGCTCAGGGAGCTCACCTGATAACATACAGTTAAAGAATGTCCTCAACAAGATCCAAAATGATATGAAATGGAACTAATAATGACCCATGTATTAGTATGGTTTGGTTATCAATATGTTCTTACCTCCTACAGGCCCCACTTTATTGGTTATGGCATATCTAAGGGTGGTTCCTTCTGTGAACATGACCATCAGATGCTCCACATGCACCTGTTGAAAGTCCGGTATGGTCCATGTGCCGTGCTCACAGCTACGGAAACTCACATTCTGGTGTAGCAGGTAGGAGAATGTCTCAGATCCACCATTTTCTGACACCACCATGTACTCTCGCAGTGAAGATGATGTCACAGCTGAGCCAGACACAAACTTCATTACCCATAATGCCCAAAGAACACATATTAAAGCATTAACTTTGGACTCGAGTGGTTTATTGCTTTTAAAACATGCAAAAGCACTATCAATAAAAGACATGAATGTTCATAAAAGAGTTACATTTATTATTATTATTGGAATGAAGGATTTTTCAGGTAATCAGAATATCTGATGTAGCTTCGGACATTTAATTGGCCTAGTGGTGTTGATGTTTAGTCCAATAAAACTGGGATGTTTCTCTGTCTCTCCATTTATGGAAGCCCATTTGCGTCATATAAGAAGAAAATGCTTTGGTAAATCATAATAATGACATAAAATGTCATAATTATGACAAACTTTCAAAACGATGACATATTGAGTGATAATTATGAGATAAAATCTGAAATGATGATAAAAGTGCATATTTACTTTTTATCCCATAAGAAATCATATATGACAATACATCTACGTTTTTTTCCCTCGTAATTTCAACTTTTTGTGTGATAATTATGACTGTTTATCTTATATTATAATTTTGACTTTTCCCTTCATATTTATAACTTAGTATCTCAAAATATTCGACTTTATCTCATGATTTAGTATCTCAAAATTTTGACTTCATCTCATGACTTAGTATCTCATAATTTCAGATTTATCTCATGACTTGGTATCTCATAATTTTGACTATCTCATGAATTAATATCTCATAATTTCAGCTTTATCTCATGACTTAGTATCTCATAATTTCAACTTTTGTCATAATTTTGACTTTTTACCTCATAATTATGATTTAGTAACATTCTATTTCACAACTTTGACGTTCATCTCGTGACTTAGTATCTCATAATATCAACTTTTTATGGCATAACTTTGAAGTTCAGCTCATGACTTAGTATCTCATAATTAAAAAAAAAAGTACCCCATTTTTTTGTTATCACATTCCATACAGAATGTCAGCGGTGAGACTTTCTTGGTTTTAAGGTGAACTTGCAGGTTACTTTGTTATCGTTACAGTTCTACTTCCTTAATTTTTTTTTTTAGTGGAGCATAAATAGAAAAAGTGACTGCCGATATGATGCATCTCAAATTTAAGTTACTCAGTAATGAACATATTGTGTGGAATTACTGAAAATTAACCCTAGTCACTACCCTCAAAGATTGTTTACAGGAATTACCTGATTGATTGTATTGATAGGTCTCTTCATATGGCAGAATATGGACTTTAGCACCACCAGGAATGCTCGGTAAATCTCCATTGATCCTTATGTTGAAATTCAAGTGGTTATATGAATCCATTCCTTGAGCCTCTTGAATAATGGTAACACGCTGACCTTGTGGGCTGAAGACCAGCTCTGCCTGATCAGAAAACTCAGCACCTGGAGAAAACATGTTTTTCTCCTTTAGACTTCTTCATGATCTGTGTGACATAAAGTAATGAAGCTTCAGATAAGAAAAAACAATCACACCAGTTATGCTGAAGCCATTCAGATGGTCTTGGAGCTCAAGAGCAAACAGCCAGCCAAATGTAGAGACCAGAGGGCTTACAGCCATCAGAGCCCAACCTGCCTGAGCTGGGACAGGACTGATGGAGATGTATACGCGACCTTCTCCCAACACAGCAAAGCCATGGATGTCCACATTGTTTAGCTGAACTTTAGTGTCTCCAACAGAAACAAGGCCACTCAGCTTTCCACTTAAAGGCTGAGAAATGCCTGTAAAATCAGATTTATCTTTCACATTTATGTTTGACAACTAATGTTAAAGGGGTCATATGATGCGATTTCAATTTTTCCTTCTTTTGGAGTGTTTCAAAGCTCTTGGTGCATAAAGAAGATCTGTAAAGTTGCAAAGACTAAAGTCTCAAATCCAAAGAGATATTCTTTATAAAAGTTGAGTCAACCACGCCTACCTAAAACGGCTCGTTCTATGTGGGAAGATTAGCATTACGCCGTCCAAATGTTCACGCAAAGAAAGAAGGCGTAACTTTTATTCTCGCAGCAGTATTGTTGTTGCTGCAACCGCCATATTGTGAAGGCGTGTTTGTTCGTTTGTGAAAGCAAAACTGCTTTGTTTGGCCTTCCAAAAGAGGACGATATCTGCTTTGTCATGCCTGGAGCTGATCTGTGCTGGTTGCTGAGGAAATACATAAACTTCGCACTGTCAATCGCCGGATCGGCTTTCACTGTGGACGATGCGGAGTCCAGCCTGGGGTCGTCACATTTGGTTGCCGCAAGCCCTCCGGATGCTCATTCGTCAAATCCGCCGGCCACGCCATTCTCAAGCCCACCAACCGTCACTCACTCAAGCCCGCCGTGTGTGACGCTGTGTTTCGTTGTGAAAGCGAAACTACTTTGTTTGGCCTTCCAAAAGAGGACACGACTAGAAATCAGTGGTCAAGTTGCAGTATTTACAACACTGTTCCAGAACACATCAACCCAAATATTCAGATGTTTGCAGCACATTTTATGGAGGACTGTTTAATGATCCTGGGAGAGTAGACTACAATGACAGCTGTTCTGACTCACAGACTGTAAATAAGTTTTTTATATTTAAAGGATTTGCCACTGATGATTCAAACGCGAGTTTTGATCAGTGTAGAGTAGCGCTTGTTGTTTGTCATTTCTCCGATCACAAATGCAGACATGGTTTTATGTTTACGCGCCACAATGCACTGCGGTAAAAAGACAGTATAAGTCATTATAATCCGTAATGATGTCCCCACTGGATGCAACAAATGCCTCGTTTATAACGGGTTGTAATGTTTTTGTCTCGTCGCATTTCCGTCACACGCTTGAGGTATTCGGCCAATCACAACGCACTGGATAGCTGGCCAATCAGAGCACACCTCACTTTTCAGGACCGATGAGCTTGTAAAAATCCGAACGCGTTTCAGAAAGGTGGGCATAGTGAAGAAAACCAATAATGTACAGTATGTGGAAAATGGTGTGTTTTTTAACCTTAAACCGCATAAACACATTTCATTACACCAAATACACCAAATAATGTTCTTTTTAGCAACATCATATGACCCCTTTAAAAAGTGATATAATAGTCACGAAAAAAATGGCCATGACAGAAAAAAATTAATAAACTAAAAAACTCACCCATCGGTAAACATTGTCAGCCATTGCCATAGTAACCAGAACGGCAATGACAGCATGGACCAGTTGGATAGTCTGTACAGAAACCATCCTGAGAGCAAAATTTCAGGTGCAAGCCACACATTTTGGTCACATTATTTGAACTAGCGTGAAGTAGTAGTTCTTGGTTTGATTTTGAAGGCTGTTGAACAAGTGAAGCCGGGATGTCCATTTGTGCCTTAGAAGCAGACTTATCTGCAGGCGTGTTTGATTCTACTGTAATGTAGAAATCTTCATCTGTGGTGCTGCGCAAACTACCAAAACCCATAGATTCATACTTGGGAAAGGAAGCAGGGACTACCTTCTGGAATGGGAACTGGATGGATCCGATGTGGAAAATCCATAGTCCATTTACCCCGGTGTTCCCAGCCCTGAGAGTTGCGTATAGTAAGTAACACTTTACTATAAAGTTCAATTAGTCAACATTAACATGAGTTAGCAATGAACAATTCTTTTACAGCATTGATGGAAACACTTTAGAGTAAGGTCCCATTTGTCGACATTAGCTAATGCATTAACTAACAATGAGCAATAAATTAATTACTAATCTTTGTTAATGTTAGTTAATAAAAAATACCATTATTCATTGTTTGTTCATGTTAGTTGCACTGCATCAACATGTAAACAACTTTTGATTTAAAAAATGTATTAGTAAATGTTGAAAGTAGCATTAATTAAAATGCTTTTTTTCTTTAACAATGAACAATAATAAATGTATAAATTAACATTTCATGCACTCACTTATAGAGGTTCTTGCTGGTCTCATTAGAGCCAAACAGACTGTAGAAGAGCTCTTCTTTGGTAGATGTATCACCTCTATTAAAACCAACCTGAGGTTTGGCATGTCCATTTGACATGTTAGTATGATTATGACTGATATTTAACATCTGCTGCTCATCCTCAGGATACAGGAACAAGGCATATGTATCTGATTTATTGCCGGCCAACACAACCTGGAAACTGGTGACCTGCATGTAGGTAAGAACAGCAAATTTAATATTGATAAGAATAGTTTTACAAATCTATTACTTTATTTGAAACATTTATATTGTGGGTAAAAAGTAGGATGGAGAAACACAAAAAATGTTACACAATATGTAAATGGGAGCTGGAGCCCTTCCTCTTCACATGCAACATTGTCCCATGTGGAGATGACTGTGTGGCTGGGCTTAAATTCAGAACCGGTAAAACCCTGCTGCACCATTTCAGAAGCCCGGTTTAATACAACTAATGATTCCTCCACACGGTAAAACACAGATCCTTTCCCCTGTCCTGAACTAATGTCTGTCAGGAAAGGAGCGATGGCAGAGAAGCTGAGAGGAAACATGTTTCTGAAATACTGGCTCTCTTCAGGAGGAGGCTGAAGGGACAAGAACCCATTTGTGGAAACCTGAGAAATTAGATTACATTTTAAGCTTCAGACTTCACATGCTCAATGAATCTGGTTGCATACTTAATTTGATTTATTTATTTTTATTTGTATAGGTACAATAAGAAAATCAGCACACAAAAAAAATGCATTTTTACATAGAGATTATTGCCCATGCTACAACATACAAATGATGAAATAATTTGATATATTCCAATTTGACCTTTTTAAAAAATGGCAAAGATAAAGGCAAATAAAACAATGGCTTACATAAAGAATGTTGAACTGGACGTCGTAGAACTGTAATGGCTTTTTTATCTTCAGGGCTTCAGACACTTCATCATCACCTTCCTGAAGAACTGAATCCCCTTCAGATAATCCAAAAGGGAAAAATGTGTCCTTTTGAATCGCATTCATAAAACAAACATTTGCAAAAAGCAAAGCAAATACGCAGCAGTTCTTCATTTCGAGAGGGAGCAGCTTCGATCTGGAGCACTTAAATATAATTGTCCCTGAAGAAGTTCATGAGATGTGACGATGTGGTCACTTAAAATGAAGGGATGCCTTAACCACAATCCACATAGTTACCAAAATGTCTATGGGAGGGATTTGGTAGGCGAGTGCAAAGCATTCAATGCACATATGTTCATCAAATTTGAATAGAAAATCATTTGTGCAAACAAACAACATTACACTTCATTTCAAAAGTCCACTTTAGACATTTTACTAATTATAAGTACCTTTGCAACTAAATGTTAACTAACTGTCATTAATTTGCAACTGCATGTCAACTAACTGTCATTAGACAGTAGACTGTTAGGGTTAGGATTAGTAGAATAAGTTGACATTAGCTTGAAAGAGACAGTTCACCGCCCCAGTTCACCAATTCTAATTTTTGGGTGAACTCCTTCAAGTACTTAGATTTCAAGAAAAATGGGTCACTTAAAGGATTGTTGGAATCCTTGGAATTCCATAAAAACTTATTTCAGACATTCCAGACAAAGCTTAAAATAATGAACAAGTTTTGTTGTTTTTATATATTTTGAACTTTACCACATCATGCTGCTGTGACCTACATACAACTGTAGTGCTGGTAAAGGAACACTATTAAATTCCAAGCATTTTCCTGAACATAGGGTTTTGTTTTCATATTTTTGGTTTTGGAAAAGGAGCCTTATTTGATTAAATTTTTCTGAGCTACTGAAATTTATTTTTAATTTAATTAACTTTAATTTAATCTCTTGTACTGCATTGCACTGCAAATATGGAGTACGTACAGTTCCAAAAGAGTTTCCCGGGGACTCATTCCTGGTCTCATATAGGACACAACGATGGATTTGTTTCTTATAAGTACGCAGATTTTCCCTTCACATGACGTTAATTGATGGACTGGAGTCATGTGGATTACTTGTGGATTATTGTGATGTTTTTATCAGCTGTTTGGACTCTCATTCTGACGGCACCCATTCACCCAGGCTAAATTTCTCCAAATCTGTTCCGATGAAGAAACAAACTCATCTACATCTTGGATGACCTGAGGGTGAGTACATTTTCAGCAAATTTTCAATTTTTGGGTGAACCACTCCTTTAAGGATTCTTTCATCATTCATTCTCAATTTAGCATGTTGAGCGATTGAGACCTCACTCTCTGTGTTGCATTCCTTATCAATTAAACAACTGCATTTTATACCCCCCAGCCCCCCACCCATTTTAACAACTGAGTGGTGAGGAAACCTGTTCGAGAACAGTCATTAGTTTTTACAATTCAATAAAAATATGGTGACACCAATGGTTCAGACAAAATTATTGCCACTCTAAATTTTGTAGTAAACTTCATTGTATCATGTACAATGAAAATAAAGCATTTTATGCCTTATGTCTTATTATGAATGTACTGTTTTCTGTAAAGTTACTTTGAACAATAGTTGTTATTTAGTTTTCACAGCTAGATCAATGATTTTGTATCCTAATGACCGAGAAGTACAGTAATTGTGTTGGGTTTGGCTCACAATGATCAATGAATGACTAGCTTTGTGTAATTGAATTGAGTGGCTAATATTTTAATGTTCCCCAGATGACCGCATGAAATCTAAAAAGCATTTACATTAGCATTACTGTAACTCCAACCCTCTCCCTAACGGAAAGGGAAGTTAAGTATAAAAGCTAGCAAAACCACAGAAATTTTTTATAGCTCCATTAAAAGGATATAGTCAACCCAAAAATTAAAACTCTATCATCATTTACTCACTAAACATTGTATGGTGTAGTAGTGCAAAGTACAATATAAGTCGACCATGAAAGTCAAGCTGTTTGGTTACTAACATTCTTCAAAAATATTTTGTGTTTCAGAATAAATAAATAAATAAATAAATGCATATACAGGTTTGAAACTACATGATTACAAATGAGACCGTTACATGACTAAGTGATGACAATGTTTTAATTCCCATTCCTTTAATTAAGATAAAGAGTTTCAGTTTTATTGAAGTAAGAAAATAATAGCACAGTCCCAGCGGTTCACTAGACAATATCTCTTATTTCTAATACATAAATGAATAAATATAATTCATACAGTCACTGAAATACATTGAAAAACTTTTCTGTAGTTGCATGGGTTACTGCTCATGAACTGTCAGTATATGAGTCCATCACTGGCATCAGTTTTTCTACAAATGTTCTGGATTTTCTGCAGGAAGAATCTGCATCTATTGACTGTGGTATGTATGGTGCAAACAACAGGTCGTTGTCAAGGCTCTTGGCTGTCTGGGTGAGATGGTTGAGTTTGTCTATTGAAATGACAAGATCTTGGCAAAGGGTTTGACTTGGCTAGGATGAACAGCTGCTCTGTTTTCAATAAATTCATATAATTCAGACAGAAATGCTCGCCAGACATGCTAAGAAACCCATTTGTCAAACGGCAGAAACAGAGATTTAATTAAGTATCATTTGCATGAGAATGATATAGAAAGCCATTAGATTTGATAACTTTTACTTGTAATATGAAGTAAAGGGAGAATAAAAGTGGTCCCAGTACTGATCCCTGTGGAACTCCGGTTGATTTGAGGATAACGTGGATTATTGCCATGATGATACCGTGAGGATAATTGATCGCTGCTTTCTAAATGAGCACATGGTGAACACATGCTATATGAGCACACACTCTTTCATTAATTATGTCAAATGGAAAGTTTTTGATATGAATGGTTCCCATTTCTAATAAAAGTTGTGAATTTTATTAGAAATTGTAATATTTATTCATTTTCATTTTTAGAATATTTTTAGCAGGAGGCTTGTTCCAGGAAATATTTGCTTTGACAGAAAAGTGGAAAGCTGTCCTCTACAGGTTTTGACCTTTTAATGTTTTGTAATGTGAAATAATGCAGGCGTGGTCCAATCAATATCAACCCTGGTCTCCACTAAAACTCGTCTGTGTCTTGAATATTCTCCACAGGGAGACGTCATGATGCCATGCAGATGGTAAACCAAGCTTTTATACCCATTAAATAAACTCTATATAACTTTTAAATAGCATGTACTTTGCTAATACATGGTATGTGATGTATTAAGTACTATACATCAATGCAATTAATACAATTAAAAATAGGATATTAAAGCCTATACTGTTCTGCGTTTGTTATAATATATATATGATTTATTATATCTAGATATATATATATATATGTGATTTATTAAGTAGCATTAAAAAGTTAATAAGTAAATAAAATAAAAAAATAATAATAAATCCAAATCTCGTTTTAAATAGTCTAGATGTGGTTACTGGCTGTTGACATCAGAGCACGCTCTGCTGAAACTCCACCTCACTTTCTGCTTGCGCTCGTTTGAAAGAGCTGTTTAAGAGCTGTGCGTAAAAGTTCGGCTTCACTATAAGTATGGATCCTAATTCTTCTCTGCTATGATATTTGGTTTTCCTTAAATTCAACAGTACCCCAATCTGGATAATACAGAAGAAAAAAAGATTTTATGGCGTCAGACCCTAAAAATGTCAGTTGCCACGAGCAGCCCACTGTCTCTGGTGGATCTCCTACAATATCTCCGATTATGTTTTCCGCCGGTGTCCTTGGGAACGTGGTCGCCCTAATTCTCTTGGAAATACGGCGGAGGAAACAGCCCGCATCTTTGTTCCAAGTCCTGGTCACATCTTTGGTCTTCACAGACTTGCTGGGAACTTTCTCCGTCAGTCCTCTGGTTTTAACCGCGTACTTGAGGAATGAATCTTTGATCGGGATGAGTGGAAGCCGATTAGTTTGCGGGCACTTTGGATACGCCATGACTTTTTTCAGTATGGTCACTCTCGCCATTCTTCTCTCCATGGCAGTGGAGCGCTGGCTCTCCATAGGACATCCTTACTGTTACGAGAAGCGCTTGAGTAAACGCTGCGGGTACATCACCGTCGCTCTCATATACCTGTTTTGCGCTCTTTTCAGTGCCACACCTTTCTTCGGGTTTGGGAAATATGTTCAGTACTGTCCCGGTACGTGGTGCTTCATTGACATGAACCCGTCTGAGAGAGAGCACAAAGTGTTCAATATCATCTACGCGTCTTGTTTGCTCATCATGATTGTGTGTACAGTTTTGTGCAATGCGTCCGTCATCTATCATCTTTCACTCATGTACCGAAGACGCAAGGCGCACCGGAGCTCTGTCCGACGGCAGCGAGGACACAAGAGGCATCGGTCTATCGCGAAGGAGGTTGAACATCTTGTGCTGCTCGGGTTCATGACAATAGCATTCGTTATCTGCTCTCTTCCGCTTGTGGTAAGGCAGCTACAGACTTGTCAAACACCCTTTCAAACGTTACTTATCTTTATCTATAAATTATTCACTAGTCGTTATATACTAAAATAAATGTCTTTGCACATAACTAGTCCATTAGTAAGTGACTAGTAAGTTTTAGATAGTTGTTTGTTTGTTTTAATCCATAGGCATTGGTATCCATTCCCATTTTCGTATTACTATTGAGTAGACATGGACTGTATTAGTGTGTATTAATTGTTACTAGTAACATTTTAACTGCTGATAACTTAACATCACATGTTAAAAAAGTATATATAATAAAGCAGAGATGCAAATATGCATGTTAGCAATAAAATAGCTATTGTCACAACTGAGTTAGTGATAAGTAGCAAATTAATAAGTAGTAGTAGGAAATGAATAAATACTAGTACTAGTTACATTGATGACATACGGTACAAGTCACTATTGGAATAGAAACTAGTATCTAATGAATTGGTACTTGAATAGGAATATTGGGAGGAATTGAAAACGATACTTGTAACTGTTGGATTACTTACTAGTGACTTAAGAGTAGGTACTAGTAATGTAAAATTGGTACTAGTTAGTTGAGAGAAATAAATATTTAAATGGCTTGCCATATACAGTGGCCCTAAAATTATTTTTACACCAAAGGCACACTTAAAAATGTTTAAAAAATGTCATTGCATTGGATTAATATTGAACCAGGCAGCATTTCTAATCAAGACAGACATGTCAGAAAAAGTAGTTTGTTAGGTCTTCATTTATTAACGATTAGAAACACTATTCGAAACGTATTTCTAGCAGCTTCACAAATTGTTTGCACTATAACATAAACATTGTAATGGAAAGTGGGAGCATGTTTTTATGTTTATACATAATTTTTGATTTATTGTTTATGCACAACAGTTCTACACTGTGCTCTTGTCTCCACAGATTCAAGTGTACTTCAACATTTCCTACGACCGTCATCACAAAAATAATCTCATACCCCTTCTTTTAGTATCAGCCAACCCCATCATAGACCCCTGGGTCTTCATCATCCTCAGCCCCCCAGTGCCTCGTCTGCTCTGGAACAAGATGTGCAAGACCGCAAAGTTCAAACCCACCCAGGAACAGGTCCGTAGCGTTCATCCAGACCTGTATCAGTCAAACCCACCTGGCGATTCAGGAGGCAGTGTGATGAAAGTTTACACAGGAATTCCTGGAACTGCCGGCTCCTGATCTCTGAAACCTCTCTGCATTGTGGGAAAGATTATGGAGTGATTGCTCACTCAAATAATGAAAATAACGGATACTGAAGATCCAGGTCACTGGATACCTAAACAGATGGATCTGAGATCTGAGGATGAAAGAGCTGTGTGCTGTTGCACAAATTATGTCATGGAGACATAGAAGAGTATATTATATATATATATAAATGAATGTTTTTTTTTTTTAGAAAAGTAAATTAGTTATGTTTTATTTATGACCTTAAAAAATTTTTGTACACCGGAAGGAAAATAAGTGTTTATTTATCAGCAGGAAATCGAATGGTAAATATAAATAAATATTTACAGGCTGAAATGAAGAGCTGTACTTCAGTTTCAACTGCGTGGGGAATGCAGTTGTCTTTCTTTGTATGACTTCACACTTCATCAGTTTAGTTCTCTACGTTCCGTTGCAAATATAGGCAGGACTGAATCATGTCATAGCAAGTCAGTTCACTGTGAAAGAGCCAAACAGCTTGACTAAACTATGCAACAGTCCCATGACTGAAGACAGTCATTTGGGGGGAAGGTGAAACAGGCTAAACTGAGGAAATGAAAGTTTGTTTTTGATCAATATGTTTGAATCTCCATACACTGCATGCCTGACATTTATGCATTTAGCAGATGCTTTTATCCAATGAGGAGCAACAGTAAATTGTCAAAGAGCCAACAACATTCCTAATATACAGGTTTATTAGACAAATAGATTAGGAGGATACTATAACCCTCTTAAAAATCCCAAACAAATTCTTTACAATTATTTTCTGATCTTGCTGTTACAATCTGAGGACTAGTGGTTTTAAGGTAGTTATATGATATCATCATTTTAATAAAGAGAAAATCAAAGGCTGCATGTGTGTTGTTAGTTCACCCAAAAATGAAAATTCATGTTGTTGCAAAACTTCTGTGGACCAAAATAAGGCATTTTGAGAAAAACTGTGGCCAGACAGTGGAAGTCAATGGGCTCTGATGTTCTTTGGTTTCTCAACGTTCTTCAAATATCTTCGTTTGTGGTCTGCAGTAGAAAGTGAAAATGCAAATGATGAAAATGATTATGGACAATCCCTTAGTGATCATGATTAATAGTGTTTAAATCCACAAAAGTTATGGGCATGTTTAGTTCCACTCTTAAAAATGAAAGTTCAAAACAACCTGGAAAGTTTCCATGAATGTTAAAAGTTCTTCATGGAACCATCAATGCCAATAAAGAACCTTTATTTTTAAGAGTGGATATCTCAAGAATAATTGAATAAACTTTATTACACTCTCTATAACCCCTCTGATGAACTTACAACTGTGAGACTTGATAGACAGTTTTTATATTCGGTCATTATGTGTCGTCAGACATGACCATTCACAATATAACTTGACAAAAATATCAATTTAAGGCATTACAGTTGTGACTGGTTCTTTCCATCAGTTCACTTCCTCCAGTTTTTTTGGTTTTACAGCTTCACATGCAGAACTTGGTATTCAGCTCAAGAACTGTGACAGAAATGTTCTTTGGAAAAGCACTTTCTAGATTATGATAATTAAGTCCATTACAGTGACTGAATCCAATTTGAACATCTGAAATTTTACAGCCACTTTTATACATTGTAGATTGAATAATGACCTGGGAAAACCAGAGGTTGCTTAAGCGTGTGTTATTTTCCCACAATAAACATCAGCTTGTGTGTAAAACACATACGTTTTTAGTGGCAGGTATTT
This sequence comes from Sinocyclocheilus anophthalmus, assembly GCA_018155175.1. Classification (NCBI taxonomy): domain Eukaryota; kingdom Metazoa; phylum Chordata; class Actinopteri; order Cypriniformes; family Cyprinidae; genus Sinocyclocheilus; species Sinocyclocheilus anophthalmus. Next base: position 113,875 of record JADLZN010007486.1, read on the forward strand.
CCTGATCTGCATCTGTTCTTTTCCTTTTTTGCTTATTTTTTTAATTGCGCAGCAAATAGAGACTCTCGGACTAATGAAAAAGTAATGGGTGTCCTGTTGTTCACATTTACGGGAAGAAACTCTGACAGGGTACATGTGTTCATTTAATGTGCTCCTTTAATTGGACTTTTGGGGAAGGGAAGAGAGGGATCCTTATAAGGCAAGACTGCAGGGAAACATTTATCTGTCAATTTGGTCATATATTACATTCCATTGTGTGGTCACTGTAATGTAGTCTGCACAGACCTGAGCGATGTTATTTCTTTGATAAAGTCAAAGTATTCCAGAAATCAGTGTTTGCTTATCCAACTTTTGCCACAAGTTGTCACAGATGGATTATGGGCACCTGCTCTGAAGAGACTATCTGTTGTGCGCATTTTCTTTTGTTAAATTAGTGCTGGTAATGGCTGTGTAATGGCATGAATGTCATTTTTACGACTTTTGTGATGCACTCTCTGAAGCTTCCGAGGGCGTATCAGTGAGAAAATGTCAGATGCAATGGATCGTCTGTGTTGAAGATAAATTTGTTGTTGTTGTTGTTGTTTTTTAAACATGAATGGGTACAATCATTCTAAAAGCCCAAATTTGTAGCTTCACCATACAAGCACTCTTATAACATGATGAAATAATGGTGAATATTTTTCTATTAATAGCAGTAGTTTTTGTTTTCTTGTTTGACCCTGTCTGTCTCTCTGTGTGGCTCCAAAAGTCATTAACATCCTCAAGTGCACTGCGATCACACTGAGAGCCGAGGTCTAATATCCTGAAGAGCATGTACAAGTGTGTGTTGACTTTAGACAATCAGTCACATGAACTGAGGAAACATTGCCTGCAACGCTTGGACTCACATCAACACCTTAAACTGCAAAAACAACACTGACAGATTGCATAACAGCAGTCAGATGCTTCAATGACTATCCTGAAATGACTCAACAATAGCAGGAGGTTCTTCTTGAGAAACATTTCAAATAAGTGCATGAGGATCCTCATTACCTGTTGAAGCAATCTCCACAATATGCTGAAACACATTCTCACAGGTGTTGAGAATACTATTAAATAGCAGGGGCTGGTCTTACCGAAAAACACCTAACTCAGAATCCATTTAGCAACCGTTGCAAGTTTATTGAGGAAATACTCAAGAATTAAGAGGTTTCTGTAATACAGTCCCAAATGGAAGCTGCGCTCCCAGAACTCCACGGAAAGCTTCGGAGATTTCCACTGAATTTAAACATGCATTATTATGAACTGCCCTAAGCGTGTTTGTTTATGAAATATTTTGGATTTTATTACGCTATCAAGTACCAAACAGCAGCTTAATCAGCTATTGGCATTTTGCCAAATCCCACAGATTTCCACCAAAGTTATTACAGAAAAATAAAACAAAAGTCGAAATAACTGATTGGTTTTGAAATCAAATTCTAAACAATTTTAAATTGATAAATTTAAATATAATTCTTAGATCAAATCATGGATGAGCTTTAATGTCCATTAATATCTATGACAATCAGTTTATACAGTAGAAATATTAAAGTATTAAATCATTAAAATGCAATGTTTATGCAGTTTGTAGCGATATCAGTGTTCTGTACCTAAAAAGGTAAAGTCATTTTGCCAAATGTTCTGTAATTTACTTAAAGGTGGGGTAAGAGATTTCTGGTAGCCAATGTTGACATTTGAAATCACCAAAACTAACACGCCCCTACCCCAAAAGGGTCTCACCCCTATTTTGATAGCTCCGCCCCACACATACGTACACAACCCAGGCAACGATTGGTTCTGTGAAACAAATCAAAACCAATGTTACACCGTGTCTACACCGGACGTGAGTGGCGCAGCGCGACAAAATACTATGGAACTCATTATAATCAGTGATGCTGTCTACACCATAGATATACTGTATATACATATCTATGGTCACTGGATGTGGTGCGGCACGACATGACAAATCCCCAACAGAAAACTGCTGCTGATTTTCCACGGTCGCTTTGTCGCGTCCAGTGTATTAGACAGACTTTAGCTGTTGCGGCGCAGACACGGTGGGACTACCAACGAGAGAAACAAAGCAAACCTAGGTCCCGATCGCATGCTCCGGCTCCTGGAGCTATCCAGCGTAGAAAAGCTGATACGGATATGACAAGGTCATACTTACTGCCTTAAGCCTTCTTTTGTTCCGCAGACATTTTCCTCTTTTGCTTTTTATCCGCCATCTCTCTCTTACTGTTGCTCAGCTAATGTCCGTCCCGTGCACTGAACGCTCTCCTCCACATTATGAGTAGACACGCCCCTTACTGCTGATTGGCTACAAGTTTGTTTTGCTAATCGGCCAAAATCAGTTCTCTAAAGCGTTTTTGAAAAATCGCTTACCCCACCTTTAATCATGACTTAATTATAAAGCAAAAAAACATCCAATAGAAAAAAAGTCTTAAATTAGAGTGAATATCTAGACTGAGATAAATGTATTTTCATATCTAAGTTTTCTGGGAAAACATCAGCCTTCATAAGATTGCGAAAATGTGTATCTTGGATATCCACCAAACCTCAAAATCATGAACAATATCCCCAAAGGCCACTGGTTTATGATTTTAATGCTATTTATTTTGGCATCCCAGTTGTCTTAATGCCAGAAAACAACAACATAACAAGTAACTTCAAGTAACAAAACTATTTTGTTTTATTTATATAAATCTATTTATTTATTTGCTTATCTATCTATCTATCTATCTATCTATTCAACAAGGTAGGATTTGAATGGAAATGGTATTGCCCCACACGTTTCTGGAAATATGTGCACGGTACAAGTGCAGTTTACGTCTTTCTCTTCTATCTTTCTCTCTCTTTCTCTATCTCTCTCTCTCTTTCTCTCTCTCTATATATATATATATATAGATATATTTAGAATACAATTGTCTTGGCACAGGACACAGTGAAGAAGAAGAAAGCTTTTTTTTTTTTTTTTTTTTTTTTTTTTTTTTAACAGTCCTTAATAACACACACTGTCGCGCATGTGGTGTCGTCTCGCTGCTATCTTAGGAACCACACTCAGTATTGGGGTTTTGATGCCAGGGGATACACTTTATTACATTTATCAATGATGTAAAACTTACGAGTATACTTGCAGTATAAAACTGCTAAACTAGTAGTTTACTGAGACTATTCTTCAAAGTGTACTAAAATGCTACAAGTATTTAATTAGTAAACTATCAGTGTACCTATAAGTTCACTTTTAGTATAGTTGCAGTACAAACTAAAAAATTTGATGTAAACTAGTAGTGTACTTAAAGTTTACTACTGTTATACTTAAAGTATACTTAAAAGTATACTTTATATACTAGAAAGTGGGCCAATTTAGTCCCAATGAGTATTGAAATAATACATTTACAAGTATACTACTAGTACACCGATATTTGCATACTTACTCCATAAAGTATACTTAAAAATATACTTAAACTTTACTTAAGTATACTTAATAAAATAAAATTGAAGTATACTACTTTTTGGTAAGGTAGTAGCTACGCAAGAGACGCACATAGATTTTTTTATTTTTTTATTTTTTTTTTATTTACAGAATCCACTTACACTTAAAAACGCTTTAAACCTAAAAAAAAATAATAATAAAAAAAAGCAAGGGAATGGTCATAGACATCTAACGCATGTTCACATAGGAAAATAACTGAACACGGATGGACAAAAAAAAAAACGCTTATTCCAACTCATAGGAATCAGGCAGCAGAGCTGAATTTCAAGTTAACTTTCAAAAAATGTAGTCTTTTTTAGTGGTGTAGTTGACTGTCCCACTTCTCCCGCACAGTTTGGGTCTCTGGTTCTTGTTTTACGCTGACTGAGAACGATTTCAGATGGTGCTCTCCGCTATGCTGAGCGGTTCTACGGTCAACCAACTCGTGATAATAGCCCCTAATGTAGTTAGTGTAATCACGTCTTTTTAGACAAGTACCAGATATGGGTGTCATTTCATAAAATATTTTAATACGACTGAATTTACCTTTAACGTGATCACAGTTTAATACAATCACTGTAAGTTAATAATTAATAATTAAGTTAATTATTAAAAGTTAAGGTAATAATTATTATTTTCCACGGATTTTTCCAACCAGCGAATAATAGGCTACAAGTTAATAGGGAATTCAACTCAAATTGTGAAACTCTTGTATTAAATAAATTCAGTGCATACAGACTGAAGTAGTTTACATCTTTGGTTCTTTTAATTGTGATGATTTTGGTTCACATTTAACAAAAACCCCAACAATTCACTATCTCAACCAATTAGAATGTGACAGTCAATCAGCTACTCAACTCAAAACACCTGCAAAGGTTCCTGAGCCTTCAAAATGGTCTATCAGTTTGGTTCACAAGGCTACACAATCATGGGGAAGACTGATCTGACAGGTTGTCCAGAAGACAATCGTTGACTCCCTTCACAAGGAGGGTAAGCCACAAACATTCATTGCCAAAGAAGCTGGCTGTTCACAGAGTGCTGTATCCAAGCATGTTAACAGAAAGTTGAGTGGAAGGAAAAAGTGTGGAAGAAAAAAAGATGCACAACCAACCGAGAGAACCGCAGCCTTATGAGGATTGTCAAGCAAAATCGATTCAAGAATTTGAGTGAACTTCACAAGGAATAGACTGAAGCTGGGGTCAAGGCATCAAGAAGCCACCACACACAGACATGTCAAGGAACTTGGCTACAGTTGTCATATTCCTCTTATTAAGCCACTCCTGAACCACAGACAACGTCAGAGGCGTCTTACCTGGGCTAAGGAGAAGAAGAACTGGACTGTTGCCCAGTGCCAAAGTCCTCTTTTCAGATGAGTGCAAATTTTGTATTTCATTTGGAATCCAAGGTCCTAGAGTCTGGAGGAAGGGTGAAGAAGTTCATAGCCCAAGTTGCTTGAAGTCCAGGTTTAAGTTTCCTCAGTTTGTGATGATTTGGGGTGCAATTTCATCTGCTGGTGTTGGTCCATTGTGATTTTTGAAAACCAACATCACTGCACTCGTTTACCAAGAATTTTTGGAGCATTTCATGCTTCATGCTTTGACCAGCTTTTTGAAGATGCTGATTCATTTTCCAGCAGGATTTGGCACCTGCCCACACTGCCAAAAGCACCAAAAGTTGGTTAAATGACCATGGTGTTGGTGTGCTTGACTGGCCAGCAAACTCACCAGACCTCTCTATGGGGTATTGTCAAGAGGAAAATGAGAAACAAGAGACCAAAAAATGCAGATGAGCTGAAGGCCACTGTCAAAGAAACCTGGGCTTCCATACCACCTCAGCAGTGCCACAAACTGATCCCCCCAATGCCACGCCGAATTGAGGCAGTAATAAAAGCAAAAGGAGCCCCTACCAAGTAATGAGTACATGTACAGCAAATTAACATACTTTCCAGAAGGCAAACAATTCACAAAAAATGTTTTTTTTATTGGTCTTATGAAGTATTCTAATTTGTTGAGATAGTGAATTGGTGGGTTTTTGTTAAATGTGAGCCAAAATCATCACAATTAAAAGAACCAAAGACTTAAACTCCTTCAGTCTGTCTGCATTGATTTTATTTAATACACGAGTTTTAACTCAATTTGAGTTGAATTACTGAAATAAATGAACTTTTCCATGAAATTCTAATTTATTGAGATGCACCTGTATAACTCATGCATGAGCACATCATTAAAGTAAAAACTGTAAAGTTGAGGAAACATTTCTGGAAAGCAAGCAGGAAACTGCAGAGATGGATTCTGCTTGATGTCATTCCAGGACTTGTCTCAACACATACTATAGCAATGTTTCACCCACACAGAATCACCTGCAGAAAGCTACATGTTTGCACAGAATTTAACTTTCAGTTCTTTTTTTATGTATATATTTATGACATATATTATGTTATTATATAAAACAGTAAAGACAATTTATAATTGATAAAATATTCTATAAAAAATGCTATTGTATTAGAATCCTGAAAAAGTATCAGTTTCACCTAAAAACAGTAAAACAGCAAAAACTTTTTCAACATTGATAATAATAAGAACCATTATTATTGTGCAGGAAATCAGAATATAATTAGAATGATTTGGGAATGATCATGTTACACCGAAGACTGAAGTAATGATGCTGAAAATTCAACTTTGATCACAGGATTAAATTATTTTAAAATATATTAAAATACAAAATGGTTATTTATAATATTTCACAATATCACTTTTTACAATATTTTTGATCAAATAAATGCAGTCTTAGTGAGCAGAAGAGACTTAAAAACATTAAACATTTTTTTTATTAATAAAGGTTTTTTAAAATTTAAAAAAAGAATAAAGAAATATATATTTTTTTCCAAACTTTTGACCAGTAGTCTATGTCTAAAGGATTTAAGCCTGTGGGATAAAAAAAACAACAACAACAAGAAAACTTAATGCAATTCAGTCAATCTGTAATCTGTTATTTTATTCCAACCATTACTCAGTGTCTTGGTTCCCACAGATGCCAGGTTTGACATGTCCAGGTGAAGCAGCTGTGTTTACTTACAGAGATACAACCTCTGAAACTATGCTGTCTTTTAGCATCAACAATGCCCACTGTCTCTACAGCGGCTGTCTGGACTTCCTTCTGAACACACACATGCTTAATGTGAAGTGGGAATTGCATGATGTTTGCAGCCATGCATTACTAGTAATGTTTACACCTTTTGAAGAAAATGAATGTAAACACACAGTCACTTTATTTAAAGCACATTCTTAGTCTTATTGTGTGTGGTTTGTCTGCGTGCTTTATTCTAAATAAAAGATCACCCAAAAATTAAAATTTGCTGTTCATTTACTCACCCTCCGGTCATGCCCAGCGTAGGGTTGCCTTTTTTTGTTCAGTAGAACAGTACAGAAGATTTAAGGACAGCGATGCTGAAAGAGTTTCTTGCTAAAACACTTAAGCAAAAGCACGCCATCCGAGGTGCAGGTCAAAGATAAGAAATCTGTATAAAGGTTTCTCCTTTTTGCTGAAATGTTGGTGAAATAAAGTATTTGTAAGTGAGTGTGCGGTCGTATCACGTTCACACAGCATATGAAATATATAAATATATATATATGAAAAATATCACAGCATTTCTAAATTCTATCTCCTTGCCCACAACCACCTTTATTCTTGCCAAAAGGAACAACAAAAAAACTGGGTTTATTGAATATGGAACATAAACCCTGTCATTTTTTTTTTCCTAATGTGACTCCAATTAATCCTCATCAAGGATTCCAGGAATAAATATTTGAATCTCAATGTGTATTCTTATCAAACAAAAAAAGCACAAAGTGCTGTCAGTGGTTTAAAATGGAGCGTACTTATAAACACTTGGATACCTGTGACGGATCTCAAACGTGGATTCCCAACACAGGTCATGTGTTTCTCACCCATTTATTATAATCATCTCTGAGGCCTGTGTTTCACTTTAATCTATCTGTGTGCGTCATAGACCTGCATTAACAAACAGCACCTTCCTTTCTCAGTTGATTTTAACCCACAAAGAGACTTCAGATCTGATAATGTTGTCTGGCTGAATAAAACTGAGACCACGTGTTATATAAGAAGGCCAGATGTCTTGTCAGTTGTACAATGTTCCCAGGCTCCTCTGCATTAGCAAGACAATGACAGTAAGGTCATACATCTCTTAGCTCCTAGCCCTTATAAACAAACAAACAAAATCCACTAGGAAGTGTAGTTTATGTCCACAAATGCATACTTACGCTGCTTACTGAAAAGTGGAGAGAAACTGGGTTATGATTTTCTGAAGTGACATTCTGTGGTGAGCTGAATTCAAGTGTTTCTCACTGTCTTTATTTCCTGGATCTAATGAGGATGTAGACATGCCATCAAAAGAAAAAAAAAACCTGGTGCTTTTGATCTACGCTGATTTCAAATAAAATTACGCAGTAAGTCAAGCTGCTGAGAGAGCAAAGATTTGACTCGTGGAGATTTACTGATATCGTCTGTTCAAACAGAGCGAGGATTAAACGATAGATTGTAAGTCTCCCTCTTGGCTGTGGTCAGAGCCGGACAGTAACTAAGTACATTTACTTGAGTATCGGTACTTAGTACCACTTTTTTAGGTGTAGGGTTGAAAATTATCAAAGACTTCTGCTTTCCTGTCCCAAACCTATCTTCAGTAACAAAAGGGCCATTTGGAATTCCTGAAGGCACAGAGGTGCTGATAGTGATCAAGGCCTGTAGGCCAACATGTGTATACACCGGGGGTTTGCTAATTGTCACACCTTTTGCCCAGTGGCTGTAATTTGCTGATTGGTCAGTTTGAATGTCTCATATTTGTTTTTTTAGTCACATGGTCAAGGAAGGGATGAAAGAGGACTGTAACTGTTGCTCTGTCTTTTTCCTTTGCTGCCTCTCTCTTCTTGGGGCTCTTCTCTCTCTCTCTCTCTCTCTCTCTCTCTCTCCTCAGGTAATTTTACCTACATCGGTACATAATTGTTCATGTTTTACCATCCTTTTTACTATTTTGTAACCCAATTCAAGTGTACCATAAACACATATTGTTATTCACCCTTTCAATTAGTTATTAATTATGTGCTAACTAGTCTTGATTCAAGGTTCATCTTAAAGTGTTACCTATTGCAATACAATATAGTCACTCAATAGCAACGCTCTCCCACATACTGTATTTAGTTATTCTAACTGCGCTTATTTCCGTCGTTGGTATAAGTGGCAGTGGGTGGTAATAGACTAGAAATGTACAGTTTTATATCATCGTGCTGTCATTATTTACTCTTATGCAGAGGTGGAAAGTAGCGAATTACATTTACTCGCGTTACTGTAATTTTTGTGTACTAATTTTACTTTTACTTAAGTATATTTTGTTTGAAGTATTGTACTTCACTACATTTTAAAACAAAAAATAGCTCCCTGGAAACTACTGCAGTAAACAATGGGCAGGAGAACAAAATGGCGCTAAAATCACAAGAAAGATACAGACGGACAAGACAGGTGTTATGGTGCAGACCCAGCTGAAAACGAAACCCTGTCGTATTCTGCGGAAGTTGAACCTCGAATGAAATGAAGTGAACCCTTGGCAATTTATGATCATTTAAAAAAAAAAAATGCAGTAAGTTGTGTTTGCCTAGGGCAGGGGTAGGCAAGTTCGGTCCTAGAGAGCCGCAGTCCTGCAAGGTTCACTCCACCCTATCAAACACACCTGACAAAAAAACAAAGCTAATCAATGTCTTCAGGATTATTAAGGCTATTGGCAGGTGAGTTTTTTTTCAGGGTTGTAGCTGAACTCTGCAGGACTGCGGCTCTCTTGGACCGAACTTGCCTACCCCTGGCCTAGGGAGACCAAACTAGCAGCTTATAAAATCTTGACATCAACCCTTCGCAAGCATGTAGATAGAGGTAAGCGAAATACTTGCATCATTGCATTGGTTGTTAAAATGATGTTTTGACAGTTTAGCAAAAGGTTTTGCACAAATTAGCCAAAGACAGTGGTGCGGAGTGTGTGATATACCGTATATCGTCTGCGACGAATAATCGAATTGTTGTTTTTAACGATGTGCGATTTGACATTATCGTGTATTTTGCAAAAACCATTCAAAACATCCCTACACGCACGTTACGTGAAGTCTAGACTAGTGCGCGTGCATTTAGTGTGCGTTCTTTCACTGCGTGATTCAGTTTATTAAAATACATTTAAAATGATCACAAAATTCAAGATATTTGGGCAGAAATTTATATATTTATATAATTTCATATAGTAAATCAATATCACACGAAGAGTGATGTTTTTTCCTCCAAAAATCAGCATGACTACAAATGTGATATTGATTTTATACAAGTGTTCAATAAACAAAAAGTTAATATTAAGATACTTGCTTTTTAGACACCATATTGCCTGTTTTTTGCTCTATTTCGCCAACAAAAAATAATTCCAAACAAAGCCACAGCTCTGTTTTGCGTCTCTGTGCAACATGACAGTGTTTCGTTCCTGACTGAATCAACCGTTTGAATCATTCAGTTCGATCGCAATGACTCGCTTATTAACAGTAACTTGCTGCCACCTAATGGCGGTTTTAATTTCACATACAGTATCTTTGATATTTATTTTTTTTATAATTTCCAAATGAGTATCAACATTTTTATGTGTCCTTATATATCAAAACAATTTCTTGCCTTGTATCTTCAAGTTAATGCAGTCCATGTCCTGCCATTAAACTGTGTGTAATACTATCTAAATGCCACTTCCGATGAAGCTTTTGTGTTTCCTCTACATTGAAAAGATGATTTGTGTGATCTGATTTTTAATTAATTTTTGGTTTAATTTGCCTGGTAACAGCCCAAATGTCTTATTATTCTAAATAACTGATTCCTTTAATTAAACAAAACAACTGTTGGGATATTTAATAGCCTATCCCCGGGTGTCAAACTCAGCTCCTGAAGGTCCCAGCCCTTAAGTTTATGGTCCCAACCCCCCCCCTGCTCCAATACACACATACCATTTAGTTTTTCCAATAAACCTAAATTATTTGTTTAAACGGATCGGTGTGTTTATAAGGGTCTATCTAAACTGTGCAGGGCTGTGGCCCTCCGGGAACTGAGTTTGACACCCTTGGCCTATCCCATTTTTGCCTCCCTCCCACTGTTAAAATGTAACTAAGTAATTTTTACTCTGAGTACATTTTAAACAAGCTACTTTTTACTTTTACTTGAGTAGATTTTTAGACTGGTACTTTTACTTGCACTTAAGTAAAATGTCATTAATGTAATTGTAAGAGCATTAATTGGCTGTTATTTCTTATTGGTTATTCATGGTCACGTGGGCACAGGTGATCACTTCCGTTTTCCTTATTATTTACTTTGTCGGATTGTTTGTTAGGTTGGAAGGGGCGAGGAGCGGGAGCCAACTTTCTGTTGACTAATATTAGCGGCATCCAATCACCACATAGAGCCTAGGTAGTGGGCCTGTGACTCGTATTGCATTGGTCTAATGTTTCATGTGCTTTAATAAAACTCAAAAGCAAGTTCTTCCTTTGATGAGATAATGACCAAGTGCGAATGAGTCACGAGCCCACTACCTAGCCTCTATGTGGCGATTGGATGCCGCTAATAGTAATGCTACTTTTACTTGAGTAGAATATTTTCGTACTCTTTCCACCTCTGCTCTTATGCTATTAGTTAAAAGCTATTATTCGCCTATAATCTTCACGTTCACCCTTCTTCATTGGTTCCAAATGTTTCTTAATCATTGTGACTTGGTCCCTATGAACTGTTGTGAAGATTTAAACAGTCTTTAATAGAAAAACAGAATTGGACTGACACGAGGATGAGTAAATAAGATGAAAATTCTTCTTTTTGTAAACAGTTTGTCCTCTGTGGGAAAGATGTCTGGTCAAATGTTCACCAAGAGGAAGTGACAAAAATGCAGAATCTGGGTTTTAAGCCCACATTGTGAACATTTGTCATGAGTGCGGATCATAATTTCCTATACTAAGTAACTTAACAGATTGTCGCACCAAAATAAAAAGATCAAGTAACGAAAGAGCGCAGTGCAAACGACGTTGTTGAACATTTGTCTTTGACATCAACTTTCAGTCATTAGTTACACTGTTTACCACATCTTTTCCTTCATTTTTTACTTTTTTTTTTCTTCAGTAAATCTTACATGTTTGGGGAACTGTATCCATAAACTCTTTTACCCTCATGTTGATGTTTCTTTACTTTCATTTCCTTTACAGAAAAGTTCCATATATCCAGATGATGGGCTCTTTCAAAATAACTCAAATGCATTATTAGAGATTATTATTTACTTTTACACACAGTTTTTTCTCTCTTTATTATTATTATTATTATTATATTAATTATTTTCTCAATCTTTTGGTTTTTATTAAATTAATGTTTACTGCCACCATGGGTAGAGTCTGCTACGCGACTCGACCCCAAGGTCGGTTCGGACAGGTTAATTTTTTATGAATAGCTTCTGGTTCGGGTCAGGCTCGGGTTTATAGCTAAACTAAAACTATATGCAGGCTACGCTGCTTTCATAGACGCATACACACACATTATTGCACACGACAATACAGAACAGAACAAAATTTGCAGTAAAGAAAAAGATATAGTAATATGTTGTTGGGATTTTAATGCACATAGTGTTACATGGGGAAGCTCAAATACAGATAAAAATGGCACAGTGGTGGAAGAATTTATGGAGGATAATTTTTTAGTGTGCATAAATGATGGGGCTGGAACAAGGTTCAATATAAGGGATCAATCAAAATTGTGCATAGATCTAACATTAGTGTCAGCAATTATAGCAGTTAAATGTCAATGGAAAGTACTAGATCAATCGACAATTGGGAGCGATCATTATCCAATAATTAGTACAGTAGGAGTAGAAGTAAAGAGGGATATGGTATTTGAACAGCAAAGATGGAAATTTGAGAAAGCAGATTGGGAGAAATTGAATTTTATATGTAAGACAGAGCTGTTGGGATTTAATATGGAAGAGGATATTGAAGAGTGCTCAGAGAGATTGAGTTCAATTTTAATCAGAGCAGCAGAAGAATCCATTCCAAAAGCAAAAGGAAACCGAAGGGATAAAGTTGTTCCATGGTGGAATGAAGAATGTTCTAATGCTATTAAAAATAGAAATAAAGCTTTTAGAATCCTAAAAAGAACATTGAATATAGAGGCAGTAGTAAAATATCAGAAAGAAAGAGCTCAGGCTAGGAGGAAAATCAAACAGGCAAAAAATAAATACTGGCAAGAGTATTGTTCTTCGATAGGTAAAGAAACTCAAGTGGGTGAGGTTTGGGGTATGTTAAAGAAGATGATTGGGATATATAAAACTAGAAGTATTCCGATATTAACAGGAGAAGGAGTAACAGCTATCACAGAAAAGGAAAAGGCAGAAATATTAGTCAAGACCTTTCAAAAGGCACATAGTAAAGAACATCTGGATGAGAATTATAGAAGGAAAAGACAGGACATTTTAAAGCAACATTAATGTATTTATAATAGAAAACCTGATGGGACAGGAGTATTATATGCTGATTTTGAGATGGGGAACTTAGAAGAATATGATTTTTTCCCAAAAGAAAAAAAAAAAAAAAATTTTTTTTTTAAAAAGGACTCAGCTCCCAGGAAAAGATCAAATATGTTGTAATATGATCAAACATGCAGATGATAGTATTCTTAAAGTAGTACTGGAGTTATTTAATAAGATATGGATAGAGGGGAGGATACCAAGATCATGGAAAAATGCAATAATAATACCAGTAGCTAAGCCAGGAAAAGATGCACCAAGAGCTGGGAATTACAGGCCAATAGCACTAGTCTAATTTTTGTAAAATAATGGAAAAAATTATTGTAAATAGGATGAATCATGTATTAGAGAGTAAGGGAGGGTTAGCACCTTATCAATATGATTTTAGACAAGGTCGTTCAACATTGGATGCATTAATAAAGCTGGAGACAGATGTCAAGAAAGCTATAATAATGAAAGAAGGTTTAGTAGCAGTTTATTTTGATATTGAAAAGGCATATGACATGATGTGGAAATAGGTTTACCTACTAAAATTGGGAAAAAGTGAATTGAAGGAAGACTTTATAACGGTTTTTTGTAAGTTTTTATTAGATAGAACAATTCAGGTTCGGGTGGGAAATGAATTGTCACAGATAGTGTGGAGAATGGGACACCTCAAGGGAGTGTGATAAGCCCTTTATTATTTAACATTATGATTAATGATGTATTTGAAGAAGTGCCTCCAGGAATTAATATGGCTTTATATGCTGATGATGGAATAATGTGGAAAAGAGGAAGAAATTTGTCTTTTAATTTGGATAGAATTCAAGAAGCAATAGAGATAGTAGAAATGTGGTCTTTAGAATGGGGGTTCAAATTGTCATTATCCAAAACATGTTACCAGATATTTACCAGGAGGAAAATTTGAGAAAATAAGCAGCTTAAACTTTATGGCTCTGCATTAGAAAAATTATCTAATTTTAAATATTTGGGAATGTGGTTTGATGATAAATTAACTTGGAAAGTCCACATTGATTATATTATAAATAAATGTAGTAAAGTATTACATTTAATGAGAGGGTTTGCATGACAAGATTGGGGTGCCGATAAGCAATCATTAAAGTGTATATTGGACTCATGAGATCAGTTCTCGATCATGGATCTATTGTGAATGAATCTGCATCTGCAACGTTATTAAAGAAACTAGATATTATGCAAGCAAAAGCACTAAGATTGTTTCTAGGAGCAGTTAAGATGACACCAATTGCAGCAATACAGGTGGAGTCCTCAGAAATGCCTCTACAATTAAGAAGAGAAAAACTAGCCATGGCATATTGGATTAATCTTCAGGCCCAAAGAGAGGATCATCCTGTAAGAGAAGTACTTAATGAAAGTAAAACAGTAAATAAACCAGGTAAAGGATTTGCATGGAAAATTAAGAAATTGATCAATGAAACTGGAATAGAATCAAATAAATTTGCATCGGTAATAGTAACTCCTCCAATAGCACCTTGGTTATTAGAACAACCAGAAGTTGACTTAAACGTACATAAAGAAATTAAGGGAATGGGGAGGGGTTTAATTTAAAAGCGTATGTTAAAGAATATATAAAAAGTATGCATTATTCATTTCTCCAAATTTAGCACAGATGGATCAAAGACATAGAACGAAGGAACATGTGCTGCTTTTCATCCAGATTTCCGGTTAGGAAGCTGGAGAATTACGGACGGTACTTGTGGGATCGTGCCTCATGTCTTTAGAGAGTCGACTCGTAACCCAAATGTACGGGAGTTGTAGGTGGGTGGAGTGAATGTACAGTGCTCTCTCCCCCCTTCAATACCACGACTGAGGTGCCCTTGTGCAAGGCACCGAACCCCCAACTGCTTCCCGGGCGCTGCAGCATTGGCTGCCAACTGCTCCGGTGTGTGTTCACGGTGTGTGTGTGTTCACTGCTGTTTGTTTAAACTTGGATGGGTTAAATGCAGAGCAAAAATTCCAAGTATGGGTTACCATACTTTGGCCACATGTCACGTCACTTTACTTATATACAGCAAAGATGGTAGCTATCCTTACGGCATTAGAGTGGGTATATGAAGTAATAATATGCTCTGACTCAATGACAGCTCTAATGAGTTTACAATCATGGCAATCAAATAGAAAAGACATTTTAACAGAAATCATGATTACACTATATAGTATATATAAAATTACTGGGTTTATATGGGTACCTGCACATGTGGGAATTCAAAGTAATGAAGAGGTAGTTAAAATGGCTAAAGAATCCTTAAAAATGGATGATCCAAGTATAAATATTGCCCTCAGCAGAATAAAGGAAAACAGTTAATATTAAATGCATGCAATATTGTATGGCAGATATACTGGGACTCATGTCAAACAGGCATTATCACAAAGTACAAAGGAGTATAAAGAGAAGAAAAATAATTCATAACATAAGTAGAAGGGAACAAGTCATTTTAACACGTATACGAACAGGACACTCAAATCTTAACCAAACACTATACATTATAGGGAAACATAATACTGGTCTATGTGATGTTTGTTTAACAGAGGAATCAGTGGAGCACGTTATGATGAAATGTACAGCATATGGAAGAGAAAGGGGTGGACTTAGAGATGAATTACAATCCTTAGGAGTTAAAGAATTTTCCTTAAGTAGTATTCTGAATGATGGTCCAAATGCAGGAAAACAAATAAGTGCAATCATGAGATTTCTTAAGAATTGTGGAATAATGAACAGAATTTAAGATTTAGGTGAGAAATGGGACGTTCTCTTCACACTCCATCACAGTAGGTGGCGGTATGCACCTATGAAGTTGGTTCGCAACCCGCACAAAACCAAAAGAAGAAGAAGAGAGTGCAGCCGCGGCCGTGAACATGGCGGACAACAGGGAGAAAGGTTTACAAGATTACAGAAAGAAATTACTGGAGCATAAAGAGATTGACGGACGCCTCAAAGAGCGTAAGTGTGATGTCTTTCTATGCACGTCAGGCTGTTATTGATCAGTTTGACATCTTCTCCGGCTGTTGTTTGCTTTATTTCGGCAGTCTGTGCTGTAAGTCGCTTTGTCATGCAGTGCTGGAATCAATTAGCGGCTAATGGTAACAGCAAAGAGTACCAGCAGATACCAAGGAAATTACTGAATAAAGCTACACACGGCATGCTTTTCAGTGGTCTAGTACACAATTACAATTCTACAATTAAACACAGTCATTTCTCGCAGTTATTCTCCATGAGGAAACACTCACAATGCACCTTTAGCGTCTCTGATGCATGAAGCAGATGAAACTTGTTAGTACATGTAAATAAACTCTGTATATCGCTTCACGATGGCCTGACATCTCTGCTGCAGTGAGAGAACAGCTGAAGGAGCTCACTAAACAGTATGAGAAGTCTGAGAACGATCTGAAAGCTTTACAGAGTGTGGGACAGGTAAGATCTCAGCTACATATACACCTGTGTTTTATTATCTCCGCAATAAAAGAGCCGGATATCTGCGTTTCTTATGGTCTGATCGTTCCCTTGCCTTTTTAGATTGTTGGTGAGGTGCTGAAACAACTGACAGAGGAGAAATGTAAGTCCAGCTCACCTTTATTCTGGTGTAGTTTATAGTCTTAGTCTGCTGCTCAGTTGCTAAATTATTTCTTCTTTTGTAGTTATTGTCAAAGCAACTAATGGCCCACGTTATGTGGTCGGATGTCGCAGACAGGTGAGCACATCGGTTGTACTTTATAATGAATATTTTTGTGTGATTAACAAGTCTTGTGTCTAATCTGGCCATGTATTGTTGTTTCAGCTGGATAAAACCAAGCTTAAACCAGGCACTAGAGTTGCTCTGGACATGACAACTCTCACTATCATGAGGTGAGGAGAACTAAGAAGTCCAGTCAAGTATGTATAGCTTTGCTTGTGTTCTTAGCTGCCGGGCAAGGTATGTGTGTGTATCTGAAATGGCCTTTAATATTCAGCTGGTATGCTTTATGAGAACCTCTTGTTTTGTTTTGTTTTTATAAAGGTATTTGCCTCGTGAAGTGGATCCTCTAGTGTACAACATGTCTCATGAAGATCCTGGCAGCGTTTCTTACTCTGAGATCGGTGGATTGTCTGAGCAGATCCGTGAGCTGAGAGAGGTCAGAAATACACTAACATAACAGCACTGTCAGCTGACGAAACACACTGGCGCTCAAGCTAGGGATGCACGATATTGGATTTTTGCCGATATCCGATATGCCGATATTTTTCAACTCATTTTGGCCGATACCGATATATTTCCTTTTGTTTGGAAACGACACCCAAGTCTCTCCTGTGCAGAAATTATAAGCAAAATATTTTTAATTTTGGTTAGTTTTTAACTAGAATTTATTTGTTATAATTAAACAATAATGAAGGTTTTTTGACAGTACATTGAAGCTTTGAAAATAACTAAATGAACAATCGCTGCATTTTTTTTCGCCAGAAAGATGCAGTGTTAACCCTAACATTTTATTTTAAGATTTAACGTTTGTAGATGGTCTAAAGCAAAAGAGTTGTAAAAATCTTTTAGAGCTTATGATTTGTTTAAAAAATAAAACATATTACAAGATTAATTAATAAATCAGTGTATATAAAATAATTAAATTTTCAAGTGTCATGTTTGCGATTTTTTTTTCTTCATGTATCTATAGCTTCTGACCTTTAAAATCAAACTATTATATATATAATATAATATTATATATTATAAATGTCTGTATTTATGTGCCATTCTAACACCACTTTATTTTAAATAGTCATGCATGTCTGAATGTAAACAGACAGAATATGTGTTTACAGACTGGATCTGTGCATTGCACCTTGCAGTGTAAATGCAGCTTGAGCTTTACTGAACTCATTGAACTGTCTTAATGATTATGAATGAATAATGAATGATTAATTCTCTTGTGCAGGTAATTGAGCTGCCTCTGACCAATCCTGAGCTGTTCCAGAGGGTGGGCATTATTCCTCCTAAGGGCTGCCTGCTGTACGGACCTCCAGGTCAGTCACCCTATTATGCTTTGTTACTTCAGTTAAGTACTGAGATGTATGTTTTCACACAAAGTATTGCATTTTTAAAGGCACTGGAAAGACTCTTCTTGCCCGAGCTGTGGCCAGTCAGCTGGACTGCAATTTCCTGAAGGTATGTTGATTTAGATGCTATAAACAAACAGTTTACCTCGGGTCGTACTGTTTAATGCAGATACATTTGACACAGGACAACCGTTATGCTATAAGGTCATAGTGGTGAATAAAACATGTTGTTCATCAGGTTGTGTCCAGCTCCATTGTTGACAAGTACATTGGTGAGAGTGCCCGACTCATCAGAGAGATGTTCAACTACGCCAGAGACCATCAGCCCTGCATTATCTTCATGGATGAGATCGATGCTATCGGTAATGCTCTTCTGCACACTGCAGTCCAAGCCATTCTTATAAGGCGTAATGGAAATTCAGTTCTTAAATGGATTCCACACATACTTTGTCTTTGAAGGTGGACGTCGGTTTTCTGAAGGAACCTCTGCAGATCGAGAGATCCAGAGGACACTGATGGAGGTATGGAGGGGGTTTGTAACTAACCTTGTGAATGAAGCTTGTGAAATTATGAAAAAGTTTTTGTTTTATTAAATTTCATTCATTATTATTTTTAAATACTTTTTTAAATTTCTGTCAACTGCAGTTTTTATTTTTATAATTTTTTTTTTACAAAATTAATAAACGTTTTACTTGTCAATTAATGCTTAATTTATTACTTTAATTTAAATCTTCCTATATATCAATGTACAATTTTATGTATTTTTTCCCCACAAATTAATATACTTTTTTAACTTATTATTGCTTAAATTTAATGTGGTCATATGATGTTGCTAAAAAGAACATTATTTTGTGTATTTGGTGTAATGAAATATGTTTGTGGTTTAAGGTTAAAAAAACACATTATTTTCCACATACTATACATTATTGTTTCTCCTCTATGCCCCGCCTTTCTGAAACACGTCGATTTTTACAAAGCTCATCGGTCTGAAAAAGTGAGGTGTGCTCTGATTGGCCAGCTATCCAGTGCGTTGTGATTGGCCGAATGCCTCAAGCGTGTGACGGAAATTTTACGCCCCTCACTATACTGTGATGATACCCTGTCAGGCCGGAGCGATGATTCAAAAACATGAAAACCCATTACATATGAGGCATTTGTTGCATCCAGTGGGCAAATAATTAGGGATTATAATGACTTATACTGTCTTTTTAATGCGTTGTGTTGCATCGCGCCCGCGTAAAACTAAAACCATGTCTGCATTTGTGATCGAGAAATGACAAACAACAAGCCCTACACTACACTGCCCAAAAAAACTCGCTTTAAATATATCAAATATAAAAACTCTTTAAATATAAAAAACTTAGTCTTTGAGTCGGAACAGCCAGCATTATAGTCTACTCTACCAGGATCAGGAAACAGTCCTCCATAAAATGTGCAAAAAAGTCCTCAAAGAAACACAACGAAACACACAGCGCCTTCACGAAATGGCGGCGGAGGTAACAATACTACAGCGAGAATAAAATTACGCCTTCTTTCTTTGCGTGAACATTTGGGCGGTGTTATGCAAATCTTCCCACATCGTGATGTAGACATGTGGGGGCGTGTTAGAACGAGCTGTTTTAGGTAGGCGTGGTTAACTCTTAACTTTTATAAAGAATATCTCTTTGGCTATGAGACTTTAGTCTTTGCAACTTTCCAGATCTTCTTTATTGCACCAGAGCTTGTAACACTCCAAAGAGAAAGAAAAAAATTTAATCGCATCATATGACCTCTTTAAAATCATCCCATATACAATGTCCAATTTTTTTTTCTACAAAATAATCAACTTTTACTGTCAATCAATGCTTAATTTATTGCTTTAATTTAAATCTTCCCATATATATCAATGTCCAATTTTTTTTTTTTACAAAATTAATAAATGTTTTACTTGTCAATTAATGCTTAATTTATTGCTTTAATTTAAATATTCCTATATATCAATGTACAATTTTTTATTTATTTTTTACAAATTTAATAAACGTTTTACTTGTCAATCATGCTTAATTTCTTGCTTTAATTCAATCTTCCTAATATATATATATAATATATATCAATGTACAATCCAAAAAAAAAGAATCTTGATTATATATTTCTGTCTGTCAGCTGTTGAATCAGATGGATGGATTTGACACTCTGCATAGAGTCAAGATGATCATGGCCACCAACCGGCCGGACACTTTAGACCCTGCCCTGCTGCGTCCTGGCCGACTGGACAGAAAGATCCGTAAGTTTGACTTTCACTATCCTCCAACTTCACATATTCAGTGACTGGTAAGAAATCTTGAGTTATTATTTATTTACTTATTTTTTCCAAATGTACAGACATTGAGTTGCCCAATGAACAGGCTCGACTGGACATCCTGAAGATCCACTCTGGGCCCATCACCAAGCATGGAGAGATAGGTGCGCCTCTATGATTTTCTGGTTTAGTTTTTACAGCTGTGACTCCTTTTCCTCTCTCATCACATTTCCTTTCGTCTCCAGATTATGAAGCCATCGTCAAGCTTTCAGACGGTTTAATGGAGCCGATTTGAGGAATGTGTGCACTGAAGCTGGTAAGAAATGTTACATGCATTGCAATGGTGCAAATCAAAGAAGCATTAAAGGAATAGTTCGCCCAAAAATGAAAATGTGCTGTTGATTTAAAAACTATAAATTGCGTGCCATGCTAATATAATTAGGGCTGCAACTTTTGATAATCTGTATATTGTCTTTGATTAATCAGAAAAAATTGTCAATTTATTTTCAGTATTTTATTTTAAAAAGCTATTCTACATCCTGTCCAATGTTGCCCTCCATACAGTGTGTGCATTGAAGGCTATGAAAATAACTGTAGTATATGTATCTATGTAGAATAAACTTCATGTGCCATAAAACATTCTAAGATTTGCCCACTGTAATAAAGAACAACAGTATTTGTTGTCAGTTTTTTTTTTAAATAGCTGTTAGTGGAAATGTGCTTTTGGGTCTAATAGCATGACACTGACCAGCCAAACCTTGAACCTTTGAGCCTCTAGAATTCTTATCATTTTGAGCTCTCCTCCTTTTTATCCAACAGGTATGTTTGCCATCCGTGCCGATCATGAGTACGTGACTCAGGAGGATTTCATGAAAGCTGTGAGGAAGGTGGCAGACTCCAAGAAGCTGGAGTCCAAACTCGACTACAAGCCTGTATAAAACCACAGTTTTTGTGCAAAGTATAAATGTGAGGGTTTTTCGGTCAGTAAACAGTACTGTCCATGGACACAACACTCTTTTTTTTTTTTTACTGCAATAGTTTTTTTTTTTTATCAATATTTTAACGCATTCTGATGATCCATTTCCAAGACTACCATCAAGTGACTTCAGCTATTCAGTTAATGCATTGTTTAGCCCCCTGTTGGCCAAGTGTAGACTTGTAAGATGATACGGATCTAGAAATCTGTGTGATCCGTTATATAAACTGTGTGTGCCTGGCCTGCTTTTCCACATCATTAAAGTCAATGATTAAAGAAATAAGATAACCTCCCACTGTATCTCTCCAAAACTCCACAATGATTTCTTCTGAAATGTATATTTGTTAGTTAAACCAATATATTGACAAAAATAAATAAATATCCTATTCAACTTAAAATCTCTATATTAAACAAATCTTACAAGCACACTCGACTTCAAAAGCCTAAAACTGACATAATTCTAGAAGTATCCATACGTGGGGTTAAAGGTCAGCTGCCTGCAACTCTTTATCTTGAAGATGCTATGTTTCCTTTTCGAGTTTAGCCTTTCCAGCAAAGGCTTGCTTTTAATACTGAGTTTACACAGGCTTAGTCTTCTGTTAAGTCCTCATCGTGAGCTGGTCGGTTAGCCAGAGCAAAAGACTCAAGGACAAACGCTCGGCAGATCGGACAGTGCTGGAAGTGGCACACGCAGCCGTCGCATACGCATGCATGTCTGCATGGCAACAGCACTCTGTTTATAGGTGCATTTTGACACACCACACAGTCCCTGCCTTGGGTATCAGGCCACTCCCCTTCTGCATCAGACTCCTCCCCCTTCTCACCTGGCCTTTCGGGCTGTGGCTCCGCCCCTTGCGTGCTAGTTGAAGGCTCTGTGGTTCCAGACAAGTTGCTGTTGTCTGCTGACATGAAGAGAGGCTGTGGAAAAATAATAGTTTTAAGCCCACAATCCCGCTCTAGACAAGGCTCTTAATTAATGGTGTATAATTAAACACTCCCATTTCGCTTCAGGGACACTAGGTGTTGAAGGTTAAGTGTGATCAAAATGAGCATACAAAAACTGATCCCAGAACAGTAGAAAATGACAATGTTGTGAAGACGTTTTCACACCTTCAGATCGTACAAATTCCCACGTGCCGTGAGAAGATACTGAAACAAGATTCTCACAGAGAGTCTGTATTTGACATCAGGAACGTGGAGCACTGTCACACCGGCCACCTAGAAAGACAACAGAATAACAGACTGTTTCCATCAAGCAAATCCGATAAAGAAAAAAAAATGTGCTGCTTACAATATTGTAGTTGTCCCTGGTTTCTGGATTGGCAAGTGTCAGCACAGCCACCAAGGGGTATCGATCCCGGGGGAGCAACCCAAAATCAGTTACTCCGAGATCTGGAGGCATCTGGGTGAAGTATTCTTTTTCTTCTTTATGTATACTAACGCTATGTTAAGGACAAAGCTTAAAATTGTGTTCCAGCGGATTCATTTAAAATGTTTTTTTGGGGACCATAAGGGAGAGCGCAGAGAGAGTGTTTTGTCACATGACCATATATTTAGAAAATCATATACAGATATGCAATATAAATTCCACTCCAAAATTTGAGAACTGTTTCACTACATTCACAATTTGTGTGCATTTTCTAGCTAGTTTACAAAACTGTGTGTATCTATTATATATATACTTATATAATATAATATATATATGATATACGCACTCAGTTAAAAAGTCTTTTTAAAGAAATTAATACTTTCATTCAGCATGGATGCATTAAATTGCTCAAAAGTGAGAGTAAATGCATTTATAATGTTAGAAAATATTTTATTTCTAAAAAATATGATTGTCTATTATTCAATCTTTGCCATCACAAAGTTATAAATGTTTTAAAATAGAAAAACCGTTACTGGAAACAGATTGATTTCTTCTTTTTTTCTGAAATACCGATTCAGGCAGTAATTGCAGATGATAATTTATTTAAAATATATATAAGTAAAGAATATCCATGGATAATGACTATCCTAGAAATATGGGCCACAGTAATAAAAAAAATATGATTTGAAAGACGCTCTAAAGATATTGAGGTGGTGTGCATACGATACAGATTTCACTCCAAATACTCTAGATGAATCTTTTAAGAATTGGAGTAAGAAAGGCATTACATCATATTATTCTATTACGAACAATAATATTTTCTTAACTTTCCAAGAATTTAAGAATCAGTTTAAGTTGGATAATCATGACTTGTTTAGATGCTTTCAAATAAGACACTAATTTAATTCAAAAGTGAACAAGAGCGGGGATTGGGCACAGAATGATTTAGTAAAGATATTCCTGTCGGCATATAGGGCTAATACTATTAGTAAGGTAATCTCCAAATTTTATCATTGTTTTCAAAATTACAGATCAGATTCTACCTCATATGTCCGAATTAAATGGGAAAAGGAAGGAAACATTATTATAACAGTAGAGGCTTGGCTAAAAACGTGTAAATCCCAATGGGAAACCACAGGCTCACATCAGTGGAGGTTATTTGCATGGAAAAATGCAATTCGATTTTTTATATCCCCTGCACAAAAGTGCCATAGTGAAATAGGATCTGTGTGTTGAAGATACTGTAATTCTGAAGTATCATATCACCATATATTGTGGGCATGTCCAGTTATTCACCTGTTTTGGAAAGACAATACACCGAATGGAGGCCATATTGCAAGAATAAGATCCATTTCAGTTTATGTGTTATAATTTGAGAATCTGGATTGCATGAAAACAAATTATACATACTAGGAGACTATTAACTGGTTGCAGATAAAAGGGCTATTATCGTAAATGGCCTCAACTAATACTCCCACTCTAGAAGAAGGGTCAAGCAATTGTATAATTAAATACGTAAGATGGAAACCTTACTTTTTCTTTTCAAATTAAAAAAAGCAACAGGGGGCTATTTTTATGGAGCATGTGGAAGACTCTGAGATAGAATTAGCAAATTTAAAATAGAATAATCGTATCTCAGTAGTGTAAATGAATGTCAACTATGCAAAGTTACCATTACACTGTACTTTACCCTGCGTTTGTTTGTTTTTTTGCGCTTTTCCCTCTCTTTTTTGTGGTTCTGTTCACTCTTCTTTTTCCCTTTTATTTCCTCATTGTATATCATTCAGGTTCGTAAGCATTACAAAAATGTATATGAATGGCACAGAGGATAGTCAGCTGATTGGATTGTATGCATTTCTTTATCCTCAGAATTTTAGTGTACTTTACTTCCTTGACATAAAAAATCAAATAAAAAGTTACTATAATAATATTTGACACAATTTCTTTCTTTTTTTTACTGTATTTTTAATCAATTAAATGCAGCCTTGGGTTCGACACTAAAAAATCTAACTGACCCCAGATTTAAGTGTACATTTTTATTTAAAAGATAAATCATCATAATGACATGATACATTTGCTTTTTTACCCAATTATGTATACAGCATACTGTATACATTTATGTACAAATAATTTAAAATGCAATCATCATGATGACATGATAAATACAGATTTATATGTATTATATACATTTATGTACATTTGTCATGATGACACACTATAGTACTTCTAATGTAAAGCAAGCTGTATCACTGAACCACTATTTTAAAGGGAGGTCATATGATGCTATTTTAAAGAATATTATTTTGTGTATTTGGTGTAAAGAATATGTTGACATGCTTTAATGTAAAAAAAACACACATTATTTTTCAAATACTGTACATTATTGTAGGTCCTCTATGCCCCGCCTCTCTCAAACATGTCGTTTTCAACAAAGCCCCCTCCTTTGACAAGCGCAGTCTGCTCTGATTGGCCAGCTGACCCAGTGCATTGTGATTGGCCGAACACCACAAGCACTCGTCGGAAATGTAACGCCCCTTACCTTAATCGCGAGCTTAAGCTTTCAAAGTAAATATCAAGACAGTTAATAATATAGTTAGTTTTACCATCAGTTCAAGCCCGAAAGGGCAACGAGTCGCGTGACAGACACAGTGATGAAAATGTGTTTGCAGTACACAAGCCACGTTTAAGACAGCTGACGTGCTATGATTTCTGACAGACAGTTCACTCTCCTGTGATGTGACCCTGTTCCCCTCTCACACACACACACACACACACACACACAGGCTCTATGAGGCTGCGCATTACTCCGTATTTGAACATCAATAGCAAATACTTAAACTAATAACAAAACATACTTACAGTCGCTGAATCAGAAGCGCCAGACTGTCATAGCAAAGTCGGAAATTACCCTTTTTTTTTTTTTTTTTGTAGAACTAGCCTTTGTGCACAGCAGCCTTGTACTCTTCTAGGTTAAAAAAATTGTCGTCCATAAAATGCGTTGCACAATTTCGAACATCTGGGTTGTGCTGTTCTGTTGTAAATAAATCTTAACCAATGATTCCTAATTGCACCTACTTCCGGAAGGCCAAATAAAGTGCTTTTGCTTTCGCACTGAAACACAGCGTCTCTCTGACATGGCTGCATCAACACGACTGCTGTTCCTGAAACCACGCCTTCTTTCTTTGCGTGAACATTTGGGCGGCATTATGCAAATCTTCCCACATAGTGAGGTAGACATGTGGGGGCGTGTTAGAATGAGCCGTTTTAGGTAGGCGTGGCTGACTCTGAACTTTTATAAAGAATATCTCTTTGGATTTCAGACTTTAGTCTTTGCAACTTTACAGATCTTCTTTGCGCACCAAGAGCTTGTAACACTCCAAAGAGAAAGGAAAACTTGAAATTGCATCATATGACCCCTTTAAGAAATCATATTTTCAGTCCTGCAATGTTTCCCCCCCTTCATTCCCCATATATTTAGACACATTAGTCTCACCTCAGTCTATTTGTCTTCTTTACCTAGAGGAAAGCCTAAGAAAACGTGTCTCCGCTTACCTCACTTTCCCCTCTTCTCTTGCAAGGATGATGTGAAATGTTATTACGGCGCTATTTCTAAGGCAAATGAAAAGGATACTTGAAGCTTTGGTGGTGATGGTAGTTTAATTCCAGAGCCTCTTGAAACAGCTCTGGTGTGCTGAGCCGGAGCCCACGCTGGTGCCTCTGAAGGGCCGCCTGGAGAGCCTGGACCCCACAACCCCAAAAACAGCTCAAGATGCAGTCTTCAAGACAAAACGGCCGCAAACTCACACCCTCTGACGAAACGAGAACACACATGCACTTATTGACTCCCTTTCACTCATTTTAAATGGATTCAACACTGTTACTGTTAGACCCTCACCAGTTACTGTACCAGCCCTAGAGTCCATCTCCAAAGCGAAGGGATTGGTCACCTGCACCATCTTCCTCTCATTGACAGGTATTAGAGATTCAGTCTCATCTGAACTGCGTAAAATGACCGGGACATCAAATCCAAACCTTAACAGACCACACCAAAGTTAGTTAGACACAGATTAAGGATGTAAACATCAACTTTTTTAATTTTAAGAGGGAACTAGCTAACGGGATATGCACCTTACACCTTACAAAAGTCCATACTTAACCCAAACCATCTAACGCTGGACTAAAATGCTAGTTTATCCTTATAAATGTGAACTCACCAGCCCAACACAACAGCCACAGTGATAATGAAACATACTGCTATGACAGTAATGTAAAACAGAGGAGAATACTCATACAGCATCACTAAAAACTCCGCAGCCATGCTTAAAATGTTACATTAATACAGTGCGCATAAATGCCGGTACGTGTAATCATTTTTTGTTTTATTTTGTTTTAAGTGCGGTATCCTGTGCAGTCTAGCGTTGGGCTGTCACCCTTTAAGACTCACTAACGTAAACTTCCGGTTGTGGCAGCCGCTACGGTGGCCCAGCGGACCAAATCCGCACATGACTCCTATACAGTCACGCATAGGGAGGAGCGTTACAGCAAGATAGTGAAGAGAAGTCCGATTCATTCCGAGAATCGACTCTTTCAAACAAATCACTTCAATGAACCGGGGAAAAATGATTCTGTTTTGTTTACCTCAACACGTAATTGCAGCGGCATTTTTTACATTTAAAAATGCACCTTCGTTCAAACGAAGATACTGAATATTATAATAAAGCAGAGCAAAATTGTATTATATTATTGTATATAATGGTATAAAAAAATAGAATAACTGTACAATCATTCACTATAGCGTTCAGAGTCTCTGTCTATGCCCAGCCGTACTTAAGTCAACAACACCATAAAGATGTTTTATTCGTTTTTAATTAGCAAACTTGCATTTATGAATGTGACATTTGGTCACGAATATAAGTAAATCAATTAAATAAACGCTTTCATCCTCTTATTCATATTCAAGCCAAAAAGAACATTCTCCCATAAAAGTGAACTGAATGTTTTCATTGATAAATGTCTCTATTTCTGAATTCCAAAATAAATGCAAAACGTGGCTTCGTATATTTACAGAAAGTGCAGTTTATATTTATGCTTTTAAAGCATATTACCTTTATTGACGTAGCCTACAGGACAATTAGTAATAATGAGGCTGTCATTTTTCATCAGGCTTATAAAAAACATAATTAAAAGTGATTTAGAATACAATTTGCATTAAAATGACATCCTAATACTACGCATATTATGTGTAATATATGTTACCTTTATTTGACCCTCTAACTTTAGCACTTTCTATTCTATTTTAATTCTACTTTATTTATCTTCTTTTTTGTTTTATTTTTTATTTAAAAAAACAACAACAAAAAAAAACAACAACAAAACGTCTTTCTTTCTATTCACTTGTTTTTCTTTTTGTGTGTGTGTGTGTGTGTATTTGTGTATGTGTGTGTGTGTGTGTGTGTGTATAATATAGTAGCATTGTGGGTTGGGTATAATATATGTAATCTGGTATGTGTGTGTATGTATGTTGTGTTATATATATATATATATTATATATAATATATATATATATATATAATATATGTGTGTGTGCTGTGTATATTTGTTATGTATATATATATATATATATATGGTGTATCTATGTGGGTGGTATATATATGTGCGCTTGTGTGGGTTTGTGTGTATTTGTGTGTGTGTGTGTGTATATTTATATATATATATATATATTATGTGTGTATATATATATATATGTGTGTGGGTGTGTGTGTGTGTGTGTTTATGTATATGTATATGTATGGATGTGGGTGTAGGTGGTGTATATAGATGTGTATATGTGATATATATATATATATATCTATATATAATATTATATATATATATATATATATATATATATGTATATAGGTGTATATCATATATTATATATTATATATATAGTTGGGTGTGTGGGTGTGTTTGGTGTATGTATAATGGTATGTGATATGTATTCTATCTGTGTGTATATAGATGTCTATAATTATATATATAATAGATAGATATATATACCACACACCTAAGTGTACTGCGTTAGGTAACCTTGACTTGTCATGGCACTTGCATTTTATTGCTCTTTTGTTGGTTTTGATTGGTTCTATTGTCCTCATTTGTTAGTTGCTTTGGATAAATGTGTCTGCTAAATGACTAAATGAAAATAAAAATAAAATTGTCAGCCATATAAAGATATAGTCAGCTATATGGCAGAAATAATACGTGATGTTTCGAAAACAGCATATTTCTCAGATATTTCTCGCCCTGTTCAACGAGTTGGATTCGAGAACAGATTCAGTCGTGGACGACTCGGTCGGACAGATCCTTTAAAAAGATCCGACTCAACAGAAAGAATCGTTCACGAGTCGGACGGCGCTACACTGCAAGAGAGGGGCTTCACAGGGAGAAATACAGTCGGCATATAATGGAAAGTGAACAGGTTGGCGTGTTCGCCCTATAAGTTGAGGACCGTGCGAGTGAATTCGACTATTTAATGGAGTTTCAAGTCCAGCGTGTGTGATTGACGCGTCCGTGCAGATGCTGGCCGCTCCGGTCGCGCCGGGGGAAGGAGAGGCTTTGACATCGTTAGATTTGTTGTTATTATAATCAGCTGACCGGTGCTGAAATCGCTCCGTTTGCTGTTTTCTAAAAAGCGGCGATGAGCGCTTGTCAGGACAAAACGTCTTTGAGTTGTTCGCAAAGCAGGGAAAATGTCAGCGGCGGTGAATGGGGAAGGATGGAGGATGCGTGCGCGTCCTGCTTTGACGAACCCACGGGCGACGCGATACGCGCCGGGATGGACGCGGTGCAGGCGGGCATAGACGGACATCTGCCGCTGCCCCGAGGCCAACGAGGACTGATGCTAGGCCTGGTGGAAGAGGGTTTCGCCAGCTATCATGGCCGTCTCGGTTCTGATCCGGACTCCGATTATCTCGACATCCCCAGCGACCCGAACTACAGCGAAAGTAACGGGAACGTCGCCACGAAAAAGCGCAGCCGCTCCAACAGCTCGCGGCACCGCGGGGAAGTTGTCACGGAACTCGGACCCGAAGAGGTGCGCTGGTTCTACAAAGAGGACAAGAGGACCTGGAAGCCGTTTGTTGGACACGATTCTTTGAAAATCGAGTTGGCGTATCGCAAATTCTGCGAACTTAATCCGAACGAGGTCAGACGGAGGGATGCGGGCGAAGAAGCAGAGAATTTATTCGAGTCACCGTCAGGATGCGAAGCACCGGCGGTCCGAAGCCAGTCGGCGGCGGTGGTGGCAGCGCAACCGGTACCCGAGAGCGCGGATGCTGGATGCTCAACAGACGAGACGCAGCTGGATTCAGAAAGCATCAACGTGGACGCAGTGTGCGTCCGCGGAGGACTCTACGAGGTGGACATCAAAAAGAAAGACTGTTATCCTGTATACTGGAACCGTGAGTATTTGTCCAACACAATTGTATCTGGAAAACAAAAATAGATGTTTTGCAGAATGCTCATACTGCTCTTATACGTACAACGAAATTAATTGGTTACTTGAGCTCCAAAAGCACCATGAAAGTATCCTAAAAGTAGTCTACATAATTCAAGTGCATTTCAAATCATCTTGTGTGTGAAATTTTTTTTAATTTAAGTCATGATTTGCCAAAACATCATTGCCATAACTCTTAAATCTCAATGAGCTCATTATTCAAACTTGACCCTGAAAGTCCTGAAAGTCATTGCATCTGATTTGATGCCAAGTTTGAATGTGGCTTTGGGCGAGTAACAACATTATGGTCTGTTCCTCAAATGGATTGTCCATTATAGTGTAACTTCTCCTTTGGTGTTTGTATGACGTGTGTAATTATGGTAGATTTCTTATTTTTTTGTTTTTTAGATTTATGGTTGTTCATTTCAATAGGAATCCGATATTTGGCATCAAGGCGAAAGGCAAAGGGCGTTTAAGTTGGTCACACTAACTCACACTGTTGACCCACAGAAAGCTGTCAGATTTTAATTGACTTCTGAGTTATGAAGTTGTTATTGACAACAGACAATGGGCCTTTTTTTTTTGGCCCGCAATATTTCGCTAATGAACTCTCACCTTAAAGGGAGAGTTCACCCAAAAATTAAAATGTTGTCATCATTTACTCACCCTCAAGCTGTGTATGAGTTTCTTTCTTTTGTTGAACACAAAAGAAGATATTTTGTAGAATGTTGGTAACCAGACAGTTGCTGGTAGTCATTGACTTCCATCATATGGAGAGAAAAATGGCCACCAGCAACTGTTTGGTTACCAGCGGCTTTCTAAATATTTTGTGTTCAACAGAAGAAAGAAACTCATACAGGAACAACATGAGGGTGAGTAGATGATGACAACATTTTCATTTTTGGAGGAACTATCCTTTTAAAGCCTGCTATACACTACTACATTTTTAAGACGATACCTTTACAGATTGCACTATCTGACCTTAAGAAGATAGACCAGACAGATTGTGTGACATTTACCATCTTTCACGCCAGAATGTATGATAAATTGTAGCCAAGACGTCTAGACTTGATTAAGCATTGAAATCAGTTGCATGCCGGTCGCATCATTCTGTATTCGCAACCTCAAGTTTAAACTTCGCATTCACAGTCCGAAACAGTGAACCATTTCAAGAATGAACAAAGTGGCACTGATGAATTTGAATGCAGGTGTTTCAAAAAACAGAAAATGACATCTTTATATGGTTTTACTCTATATGAAGCATAGACTTAATTCATGCCACAAAAAAACGGGAAGTCATTATGTACATTACTAACAAATATAGGCCTAATGTGATTTAATTAATTGTAAAGACCATTTAAAATTATATAATTAAAAACTTGAGATTTTTCCCCACGATAACAGGAAATTCTTTGGGATCTTTGGGCATAAGTCAGATGAAATGTTTCTTCAGAAACGGATAGAAATTCATACTGCTTGCATTTACAGAACAGGACCACATCCCGGTCATGAGAGGCCAGTGGTTCACGGATGGGACCTGGTTGCCACTGGAGGAAGAGGACAGTGACCTCATTGAACTGGAGCATCTGGCCCGTTTCCGAGGCCAGCAGATGAAAGACACCTTTGACACGGAAGCGGTGGCCACCACGGTGGACAGCAAAGACGGTAACAAACCATGCTACGAATAGGACTCAGGGTTAGGAAGCTTTGTTATGGGGCTCAAGCACACAAAAAAAGGCCGACTTAACATTGACACTTTTAGTTCAGCCGATCCAGAGGCACGATCATGAATGAACCACAACCCAACCCAGACATCCTGTTTGTCTCATATGACACACATTTGAACTAAGACAAGCACTGGTGACATGTATAGAGCAGAAGGGCTATTGACTGTCACTTGTGTTTGCAAATAGTCAAAAAGACCCTTAATTGAAATGATCTGATCTGGTTAGACATTACTTAACAGTCGGGTAATTTGACACAGACCTGTTTGACTTCTGCCCTTAATTCACTCAGCCATTCACAGTCTGAAACTGAGCCGGAGCCACGTGGACTGGCACAGCGTGGATGAAGTGTACCTTTACAGCGATGCTACCACTTCTAAGATCGCACGGACTGTTACTCAGAAACTGGGATTCTCTAAAGGTTTGTAACACCCTTGATTAGTAAGTACATTCTCAATAGTGTTGCTCATTTAAAGACCACATAAAATGGCTTGATGAGTGCAGTGCTCTATTCTAAGTTTTGCATTTTCTGTTGAAACTGGACATTTGGGCAGGACATATTCACCCTTTTTTTTTTAAATAGCCAATCCATGGCTGAACTCGAAATAACATGATGGCACACTACTCGTACTATTTCTGCAATACAGAAGTGTAGTATGCTAGTATGTTATTTAGAATTCAGTGCATGATTTGCTACTTGGGACAAAAAAAAATTGTGAGTCATCAGTATTTTTGGTTTAGTTTCCCAGAAGAGAAAGAGAAGTAACTTTTCAATTCATGTATCTGCTTAAAGTACATGATTGGAGTACACTAGCCTACAGATGATTTCAAAGCCAATAGACATGGAATAAAAGAAAAATATATACATTTTTTTTAAATTACACTGGGTCACTTTACTGCTTTTGCACCATTGAGAGTATATTATTTATTGACTTGACGTGGAACAGCTGAAATTTAGAGGACTTTTTTGACCTGGGAAATAAGTACGTCTATATGTAAATTCATAATTACTAATTACTATTGTCTTTGAAATATGGTTTACGTGTACTGCCGAATACACTGACAAGCACTGATGTTAAACTAAATTATACTTTAAAGTCAGCTCTATTGAAACCTGTATGTCATATATGTAAATATAGATTTAAAGTACACTACATGACACAGTACCTTCAAGCTTTTTCACTAGAAGAGTCACTGTTAACCTAAAGATAAAATAAAGTGATTATCAATTTAGCAAAAGCTGCAAAGTTTTCTTATGTCGGGTTAGCGTACACAGCGGGGACAGTTCACACGAGTGACGTGGGAGGAGGCGGTTCAGAGGACACGCATCTGAAACAAAGAACATAATTTTTTTTTTTCCTTTGGTAATGGGATGGCCAGGAAGATGGATCAGGGGCGTATCATTAGAAATACAAGCATGTGAGTCCACCAATCACACAGTTGAATCTGCACAAAACCAGTCATCTAGACCTGAAGCTAACTAATGCATTTCACTGATGGTTAGGATGCGTGATGCTGCCCGCAAGATGGAGGAGAAGCACTTTTCTGAGCGAACAAATGAACACGTTGAGTTCCTTCCTGTGGAATGGCGATCTAAACTCGCCCTTGATGGAGGTATTGCCTATGGAAAATAATTAAAAACAAAGTACATTATGGTTGAAAACCATTATTGTTGATAGATAGATTATTTATGACGAAATTGACCTTTTCAGACACCGTGGACTCCATTACTCCAGACAAAGTGCGAGGTCTGAGAGACATGCTGAACAGCAGTGCAATGGACATTATGTACTACACAAGCCCTTTGTACAGGGATGAGGTGACATACAGCCACAATCCTCCATTTTTTTCATTCATTTTCTCAGTATTTTTTTATTTTTCAACTCTCTAACCCATTATAAACTAGACATGTTTCAAAATCTAATACATAAACAACAATTTATATAGTTTAGTATAGTTTAAATTGATATTAAATACAATTAGATGAACCATAGAGTTCTTTTTTGACCCTCTTTATATGTAATATAATAATTCTAATGTCTTTCAAATATGGTTAACGTGTATGTATGGTTATTTCAATGTCATTTCTATTGAAACTTGTATGTCATGTATTTAAATATACTTGTAATATCACATTTTAATGATGAAGTTGCAATTTACTACATGCTAAATATATCAACTTTAAATGTAATATCAAATAACACTACAGTTAAAATAATATTATCAGTACTTTGTTAGTCAACATATCAAAAATAATTTGACTTATTTAAAGCAAAACAAAATATTAAAACAATGATTTACAATGCACTTTAAAGTAAACGTTTTAATTTGACACTATTACAAAATGCACTTTTTAATAGTACGCTTACGTGCATTAAGAAATATAATCTTGAAAGTGTTCTGTTTGAGTACACTTAATTGGCCTTTTATTTCATTCATATTATATTATCTCAAGTACATGTATCTCTAAGTGCAGTCTTTTGTAATTTGTGGACAAGAAATGTTGGGTATAAAGTTCAGAAAGTATAAATATTAATATTATTTAAAATAGATGATTTTAACCAATACTAGTTTGTGCTATGTATTTGAGCTTATTCGAGTATTTTTAGCTTAGCAGCATTCAGTTGATTATTCACTACATCACTACCTGTGTTCAGTGTTATAAAACTGTCACTTATTAGGTTCCATTCAGAATGCACGCTGCTAAGTTAGAAGGCAGCTGTCTATGTAGGCAGTAGACAGCATGGCAGCTGACTAGGTTTTGGAGCAGAGCTATTCTCAGTCTCTCTCGTGTAAAGTTTGACTAAATGTCCCACTCGTACACTGAAGCACAATCTGTCCTACTCTTTCGTAGTACACAAATAAAGTGCACACTTGTTCATTTCTTGCTCACTGCACTTGCATCCTCAGATCACCCGAGGTCTGACCAAAGAGTTGAACCGACTCTACACGCTCTTTTGTGAGCGCAACCCAGAATTTGCAGAGAAAGGAAAGGTGTCCATCGTCTCCCACTCGCTCGGCTGTGTCATAACCTTTGACATTATGACAGGGTGGGACCCTGTGCGCTTTGTTCATGAAGAGGTGCCAGATGCCATGGAGGCTGATGTTAGCAGACAAGAGCGCCAGCTCCTGGAGGACCTTCGTAACACATGCTTAAGGTTTACAACTAATTATAGTTACACTCTACACTGCCATTATATTGAGTAAATGTGATAATAATGAGCAGCTACACTGAACATTCTTGAACTTTTTTTTTTTTAAGAACAAGAGAGTTTTGGGGAGGACACTTTGCCGGATTTCAGGATAAAAACTGAAAAATATTCCTAAACCAGTGACAAAAAATATATTTTTTTATTAAACTGATTTAATTGATTTGATTTATTATTTTTAATAATTTTTTTTACCCTTTATAAGGGCAAATTCTTAACCTTATTGAATATATGCATCATTTGTCATGTAAATCTATATATTTATTCAATAAATGCAATTACCAATCAAATGAAATCATTATCAAACAAAATGCACTGCAGAAGTGGCACAGAAGCTGCATTTACACTTCAGTTACAGTTGCATAAAATAATGTGTTAAAAATAAAATCTACTGCAATAGTGCTATAAATGATATTTTAAATATGAACCGAACACCAATAAGGTGCCCTTAAGTCCATGGAATCTTAAATGAGTGACTTAGTGATTCAATTATCAAACGATTCTTTCAAACGGCTGATTCATTCAGGAAGAAGCAAGTGACTGTGATTTCAGAACCCATACTAGTATATACTCTTGAACTTTGTACCATAGGAAAGATATCTAACTAGTAAAGTAGTATACCAGTATGACAGTTTCGAATTTAAAAAACTGTCTGTATGGAATGTTTATTGAAACACCGCACCGATTCGTTCAGAAATGCTCATAATTAAGGAATGAAACACCACCATGTTGATCGGAGATTCATGATTGGCAAAAAAGAAAAACAGTCCATACTGACAATATTGTGTCTAAAAGTGCGTCACTTGAAAGGGATAGTCACCAAAAATGAAAATTCTGTCATTAATTACTCACCTTCATGTCGTTCCAAACCCGTAAGACCTTCGTTCATCTTCAGAACAAAAATTAATATATTTTTGATGAAATCCGAGAGATTTCTGACCCTGCATAGACAGCAATGAAACCGAAATGTTCCCAGGCCCAGAAATGTAGTAAGGACATTGGTAAAAAAAGTCCATGGGACATCAGTGGTTCAACCGTAATTTTATGAAGCTACGAGAATACTTTTTGTGCGTAAAGAAAACAAAAATAACAACATTATTCAACAATTTCTTCTCTTCCGTGTCAGTCTTCGATGCGCATTCACAAGAGTACCACAACGCATGCGTGTGATGCTGCTGACGCAGGAGCCGGCGTTCTGATGTAGAACTTACATGCGCTGCGCCTTGTTTACGAGCAGAGGAATGCACATGCATGCGTCGTGGTACCCTCGTGAATAGCGGCAGAGACTGACACGGAAGAGAAGAAATTCTCGGGGTTGTTAGCATGTTGCTATGCAGTTTCTAGTGTTCTGAATGTTAATGTGTAACTAGAGTGTTCTGAGTGGTTATTGTTAGTGTGTTGTTCTGCGATTGCTGGACTGTTGTGTGAGGTAGTGTCTTGCTAGTGTGTGGATGTTAGCATGTTGCTAGACTGTTCTGAGTGGTTGTTAGTGTCTTGCTAGTGTGTTCTAGGTGGTTGTTAACATGTTGCTAGTGTGTTTTGAGTGGTTGTTAACATGTTGCTAGAGTGTTCTGAGTGGTTATTCTTAGCTTGCTGCTCTGCGATTGCTGACTGTTCTGAGAGGTTGTGTCTTATGGATGTTAGCGTATTGCTATGTGATTACTAGATGAATCTGAGTGGTTGTTAGCATGTTGCTATGCAGTTGCTACAGTTAAGGTGGCCATCTGTCCAGTTTTAGGTCGGACAGTCTGTTTTTGATATACAATGTCTATTTACTGATGCCGGCTTGAGCCAATGCTAATTTGTTTCCTTTTAAGATCGCTTTTTTATTACTTTTTTTAATAAATCTTCTCTCCGTGTAAAGCCCCGTTCACACAGCCAGCGACACACAGCGACAGAGCAACATAATACCATTAATTTTCAATGGAGAGCTGGCAACTTCCGGCGACACGAGCGACAGTGACCGTTGGTGACGGAATGTGGGCGTGTCAAGCGATGCTAGTCAAGCGACAAAAGTTGAGAATTCTTCAACTTTATGCAAATAAGCAGCGAATTTCGCGAGACATCCAATAGGAGTCAAGAATCTGTCAGTGACGCTCACACGTCACCGTCTAGAGTGCAGGCAAGACAGGACAGATTTCCTGAGCGATTTCACTGTAACCACATACATGGATATAAAAATGATGAGTAGAAAAGAAACCGTTGGCTGTCTAAGTGAGTTTGATTCATACATTGATGGTTCGAGTTGTTAATTACATGATGCAGTGAGCAGTTTAGCACCGATTAATGATTTAACGCACGAGCACTGCAGTAGTTTATATAACAACACTCTCCAACAGCAGAATGGTACTTTTATTTCTTTTAAGTCTAATTCCTAGCAATAATATAATGATATCTTAGTTTTATCGGCAATATACAGTTTGTGATTGCATTTCATATGTCCATATATGTTCAGACGTGCAGTCTACCAATAACATTAAAGCTACAGCAGTAGGAACGCCCACAAGCGTCTTCACAGCACAGAGTCTAGCGACATACAACGAAAAAGTCGCTGGCAGTGTGAACAGGGCTTAGTCTCTGCCGTATCACGAGAGTACACGAGCATGCATGTGCATTCCATTCTCGTAAACAAGGCGAAGCATACATTGCATCTTCGGACACAAATTAATATAGTTTTGATGAAATCCGAGCCCTTTCTGACCCTCGCATTGACAGCAGCAAACTGAACGTTCCCCAGCCCCAGAAAGTAGTAGGACATGGTAAAAAAGTCCATGGGCATCAGTGGTTCAACCGTTAATTTTATGAAGATACGAGCATAGTGTCAGTCTTCGCGCGCATTCTCATGAGAGTACCAGACGCATGCATGTGGTGCTGTGCGACGCAGGAGCCGGCGTTTGATTGTACGAACATGCATGGCTGCGCCTGTTTACGAGCAGAGGAATGCAACATGCCATGCGTCGTGGTACCTCGTGAATAGCGGCAGAGATGACACGGAAGAGAAGATGTATTAAAAAAAAAAGTATAAAAAAGCGATCTTAAAAGGAAAACAAATGAGCATCTGGCTCAAGCCGGCATCAGTAAATAGACACTGTATATCAAAAACAGACTGTCCGACCTAAAACCGGACAGATGGCCACCTTAACTGTAGCAACTGCATAGCAACATGCTAACAACAACTCAGATTCATTAGTAATCAACATAGCCATACGCACATCATAAGACACAACTATCAGAACGTCAGCAATCGCAGCGCAGCAAGATAAGAATAACCACTCAGAACATCTCGAAAAAATGCTAACACAACTAGAACACACTAGCAAAACACTAACAACCACTCAGAACACTCCAGCAACATGCTAACAATAACCACTCAGAACACTCTAGCAACATGTTAACAACTACCTAGAACACACTAGCAAGACATTAACAACCACTCAGAACAGTCTAGCAAAATGCTAACAATAACCACTCAGAACACTCTAGCAACATGTTAACAACTACCTAGAACACACTAGCAAGACATTAACAACCACTCAGAACAGTCTAGCAAAATGCTAACAATAACCACTCAGAACACTCTAGCAACATGTTAACAACTACCTAGAACACACTAGCAACATGTTAACAACCACTCAGAACACTCTAGCAACATGCTAACAACCACTCAAAACAAACTAGCAACATGTTAACAACCACCTAAAACACACTAGCAACATGCTAACAACCACTCAAAACACACTAGCAACATGTTAAAAACTACCTAAAACACACTAGCAACATGCTAACAACCACTCCGGAACACTGTAGCAACATGCTAACAACCACTCAAAACACACTAGCAACATGTTAACAACCACTCAGAACATTGTAGCAACATGCTAACAATAACCACTCAGAACACTCTAGCAACATGTTAACAACCACTCAAAACACACTAGCAGCATGTTAACAACCACCTAGAACACACTAGCAACATGTTAACAACCACCTAGAACACACCAGCAAGACATTAACAACCACTCAGAACAGTCTAGCAACATGCTAACAATAACCACTCAGAACACTGTAGCAACATGCAAACAATAACCACTCAGAACACTGTGGCAACATGCTAACAACCACTCAAAACACTTTAGCAACATGTTAACAACCACCTAGAACACACTTAACAACCACTCAGAACAGTCTAGCAACATACTAACAATAATAACCTCAAGAAATGCGCAACATGTTAACAACCACTCAGAACACTCTAGCAACATGCTAACAACCACCTAGAACACACTAGCAAGACATTAACAACCACTCAGAACACTGTAGCAACACGCTAACAACCACTCAAAACACACTAGCAACATGTTAACAACCACTCAGAACACTGTGGCAACATGCTAACAACCACTCAAAACACACTAGCAACATGTTAACAACCACCTAAAACACACTAGCAACATGTTAACAACCACTCAGAACATACTAGCAAGACACTAACAACCACATAGAACACACTAGCTAGACACTAACAACCACTCAGAACACTCCAGCAACATGCTAACAACCCCCTAGAACACACTAGCAACATGTTAACAACCACCTAAAACACACTAGCAACATGCTAACAACCACTCAAAACACACTAGCAACATGTTAACAACCACCTAGAACACACTAGCAACATGTTAACAACCACTCAGAACACTCTAGCAACATGTTAACAACTACCTAGAACACACTAGCAACATGTTAACAACCACTCAGAACACTGTAGCAACATGCTAACAATAACCACTCAAAACACACTAGCAACATGTTAACAACCACTCAGAACACTGTAGCAACATGCTAACAACCACTCAAAACACACTAGCAACATGTTAACAACCACCTAGAACACACTAGCAAGACACTAACAACCACTCAGAACAGTCTAGCAACATGCTAACAATAACCACTCAGAACACTCTAGCAACATGTTAACAACTACCTAGAACACACTAGCAAGACATTAACAAGCACTCAGAACAGTCTAGCAACATGCTAACAATAACCACTCAGAACACTGTAGCAACATGCAAACAATAACCACTCAGAACACTGTAGCAACACGCTAACAACCACTCAAAACACACTAGCAACATGTTAACAACCACCTAAAACACACTAGCAACATGTTAACAACCACTCAGAACATACTAGCAAGACACTAACAACCACATAGAACACACTAGCTAGACACTAACAACCACTCAGAACACTGTAGCAACATGCTAACAACCACCTAGAACACACTAGCAACATGTTAACAACCACCTAAAACACACTAGCAACATGCTAACAACCACTCAAAACAAACTAGCAACATGTTAACAACCACCTAAAACACACTAGCAACATGCTAACAACCACTCAAAACAAACTAGCAACATGTTAACAACCACCTAAAACACACTAGCAACATGTTAACAACCACTCAGAACACTGTAGCAACATGCTAACAACCACTCAAAACACACTAGCAACATGCTAACAACCACTCAAAACAAACTAGCAACATGTTAACAACCACCTAAAACACACTAGCAACATGCTAACAACCCAGACCCACATAGCAAGACACCAACCACATCAGAACACTCATAGCAACATGCTAACAACCACCTAGAGCACACTAGCAACATGTTAACAACCACTCAGAACACTCTAGCAACATGTTAACAACCACCTAGAACACACTAGCAAGACATTAACAACCACTCAGAACAGTCTAGCAACATGCTAACAATAACCACTCAGAACACTCTAGCAACATGTTAACAACTACCTAGAACACACTATCAAGACATTAACAAGCACTCAGAACAGTCTAGCAAAATGTTAACAATAACCACTCAGAACACTGTAGCAACATGCTAACAACCACTCAAAACACTGTAGCAACATGCTAACATCCACCTAGAACACACTAGCAAGACACTAACAACCACTCAGAACACTGTGGCAACATGCTAACAACCACTCAAAACACACTAGCAACATGTTAACAACCACCTAAAACACACTAGCAACATGCTAACAACCACTCAAAACAAACTAGCAACATGTTAACAACCACCTAAAACACACTAGCAACATGCTAACAACCACTCAAAACACTGTAGCAACACGCTAACAACCACTCAAAACACACTAGCAACATGTTAACAACCACCTAGAACACACTAGCAACATGTTAACAACCACTCAGAACACTGTAGCAACACGCTAACAACCACTCAAACACCATAGAAACATGTTAACAAAACTAGAACACAACAGAAAAATGTTAACACCACTAAGAACATTGTTAGGCAACATGTAACAAAAACACTTAAAAAACACTAGCAACATGTTACAACAACCTAGAAACACAGCCAGACATTAACAACCACTCAGAACAGTCTAGCAACATGCTAACAATAACCACTCAGAACAGTGTAGTAACATGTTAACAACCACTCAGAACACTCTAGCAACACCACAGCAACATACTAACAACCACTCAGAACATGTTAAAACCACTCAAAACACACTAGGCAACAGTTAACAACACTCAAAACACACTAGCAACATGTTAACAACCACCTAGAACACACTAGCACACCTAGAACACACTAGCAAGACACTAACAACCACCTAGAACACACTAGCAACATGTAACAACCACTCAGAACACTGTAGCAACATGCTAACAACCACTCCAAAACCCATAGCAGCATGTTAACAACAACACTAGAAAAACCACTGCACAGGTAACAACCACCAGAAAACACTGTGCGCAAACATGCTAGCAACCACTAAAAACACCATAGCAACTGCATAACAATGCCCTAGCAACCACCCAGAACACCCTAACAACCACTCAGAACAGCCTAGACAAAATGTTAACAATAACCACTCAGAACACTGTAGCAACATGTTAACAACCACTCAGAACACTGTAGCAACACGCTAACAACCACTCAAAACACACTAGCAACATGTTAACAACCACTCAAAACACACTAGCAACATGCTAACAACCACTCAAAACACACTAGCAACATGTTAACAACCACTCAGAACACTGTGGCAACATGCTAACAACCACTCAAAACAAACTAGCAACATGTTAACAACCACCTAAAACACACTAGCAACATGCTAACAACCACTCAAAACAAACTAGCAACATGTTAACAACCACCTAAAACACACTAGCAACATGCTAACAACCACTCAAAACAAACTAGCAACATGTTAACAACCACCTAAAACACACTAGCAACATGCTAACAACCACTCAAAACACACTAGCAACATGTTAACAACCACCTAAAACACACTAGCAACATGCTAACAACCACTCAAAACAAACTAGCAACATGTTAACAACCACCTAAAACACACTAGCAACATGCTAACAACCACTCAAAACAAACTAGCAACATGTTAACAACCACCTAAAACACACTAGCAACATGTTAACAACCACTCAGAACACTGTAGCAACACGCTAACAACCACTCAGAACACTGTAGCAACACGCTAACAACCACTCAAAACACACTAGCAACATGTTAACAACCACCTAAAACACACTAGCAACATGTTAACAACCACCTAGAACACACTAGCAAGACACTAACAACCACTCAGAACACTCCAGCAACATGCTAACAATAACCACCTAGAACACACTAGCAACATGCTAACATCCACCTAGAACACACTTAACAACCACTCAGAACAGTCTAGCAAAATGCTAACAATAACCACTCACAACACTCTAGTAACACATTAACATTCAGAACACTAGAAACTGCATAGCAACATGCTAACAACCAGAACACTCCTGCAACACACTAACAACCACCAGCAACATGTTAACATCAGAACACAGTAGAAACCAAACAGAAACTTGCTAACAACCATTCAGAACATCTTAGCAGCTGAATAACAACGCCCTGGCAAGCATTCAACAACCTAGCATTGTGGCCATCAGTTTTACATGGCTAGCACCACTCTTGTTTTCATAAGAAAATGTAAAAAATGTTTTTTTTTACTGTGATTTCTTTAAAAAATACTATAGTAATTTATAGTAAATACTGTACTGTTTTTGAAATCATTTAGTAAATTGTATTATACTCTATATATTATAGTATTTACAACACTTTTTAATGAATGCTACAGCATACTGTAGTATTAACTATAGTGAACTGATAAACTGTAATAAATAGTGTAGTATACTTTAATTTTTACTACAGTAAACTGTAGTGTATTGTAGTATAATATAAAATATAAACTTAGTACACTTTTGGGTAAATTAATTTGTTTATATTACTATAATTGTTATATTACCACAGCAACTACATAATTACCACAACAAATTAATTCAAGTACTTTACAATAGTATGGTTCAAAAACACTATAGTGTTTACTATAAATTACTATAGTATTTTTTCATGTGGGCTGATTCACTTAAAATTAGGAATATCAACTTTTACAACCATTTTCTGTTAGTTCTTAATTGTTAGTTTGTCAGCTGCTTTGATTTTAGTGCTCTCTTGTTGTTTCCAATGCATTTAAAAGTCATTAATTATTTAAAGGTTTTTAGTTTTGTCTGCACTCTAGTCCACAATGACAATCCCTCTGTTAATCTGGTTTGTGTGATGTTCCTCTCCAACAATTACATTTAATATTTCATTTGCAGAATGAGGGATTTGGAAGATACGCTTCGGCATTTACAAACCTCATCCTCAAAACCCTTTCCAGCCCTGAAATTCAAGGTACGTTAG
Source organism: Sinocyclocheilus anophthalmus (assembly GCA_018155175.1). NCBI lineage: Eukaryota > Metazoa > Chordata > Actinopteri > Cypriniformes > Cyprinidae > Sinocyclocheilus > Sinocyclocheilus anophthalmus. The sequence continues at coordinate 157,835 of JADLZN010007486.1, forward strand.
TATAACTGTACCCTTCCTCTCTCCTTCTCCCCTCCTGTTTGTGTTAGTCTTATTCAATAAACCGTGCGATGTGTAGGTGGAGAACTTCTTCTGCATGGGATCTCCTCTGGCTGTGTTTTTGGCTTTGCGAGGGGTCCGTCCTGGAACCAACGGAACACAGGACCACTTCCTCCCCAAATCCATCTGCCAGAGGCTTTTCAACATCTTTCATCCCACGGATCCTGTAGTGAGTGTGATTAGATTGCAGTGCAAATATAGCCCATGATCAGATTTCTCTTGTTACTGGTCCATATATATTATTATGAGCCAAGTGGGAAACAAAACCTATAGTCTAGCAATAAAATAATTTTATTATAAATGAATTCTAGCATTAACACACATGTAATAATATTAATAATTAGCTCTAATCTGTTGAAATGGTCCCTAAATTCTAAATAATTCAAATGCACTCTTACAAATAGTGTTTTTTTAATTAAACATATTAAAAAAATATATATTATTTTTTTATTCTTATTTATTTATTATTTTTACTGGCACATTATGGAATCTTTCCATTCCACACATGTTCTTTATAGTGGAAAAAAAGGTTCTTTAGATTATACAATTTTTCTTCACACTAAGAAAAAATGGTTCAATTAAGGACTGTTCACTGAAAGGTTTGTAAAAGAACTACCCAAAAAAAATGGTTCTCCCATTGCCCACCCCTAGTCAGCTTTCTATGTCAAATTGCACATTTCATTTAATGTGTGCTTATTAATTTCTTGAAATTAATTGTGAAATTTACTTTAATTCTCAGTGAAAATGGTTTATACACAAGTTTTTTTTTTCCCCGTATAGTGGTATTGTAATCGAAGCTATAGAATATCTGTATATCAGTCAGGAAATATAAATAACAATCAAATAAAAACAAATGGTTTCCTTTTAGGCATACAGGTTGGAACCTCTCTTCCTGAAGCATTATAGTAATGTAGCACCTGTCCAAATTCACTGGTGAGTAAAATAATGCCTTTGCTAAATAAATGTAAAAATTAAATTCAAGTGTTAACTTGAAAAAAAAACAAAATATATATATATATGTATAGTTATTTAAAAAAATACTTGTATGCAAAGAAAATATTGTAAGCAAATAAACTTCTGTTTCTATAATGTACAGTGCATATATTTTTGTACATTCATGTAACCATTGCTTTTTTTTCAGGTACAACACCAGCAGCCCCACACCATATGACCAGATCCGTCCCACTCTACTTAATCCGTCAAAGGAAAGTGCTTCTGTGTCCGATACAGAGAGCCTCCCGAGCCCCTGCACCTCCCCTCCACAGCCCCGCAGACACTACGGCGAGTCTATCACCAGCCTGGGCAAGGCCAGCAGCATATGGGTGAGTGGAGGAGAGACAGTTAACGGTGTCTGGCATAGTAAAACACTCGCAGGGGCGAGCAGGGATGTATACTGTGCAGTGGAGCGGAGAGGATTAGCTTCCCAAATACTGCGATTAATGGCAGCTGCCTCGTTACTGAGTAATGCTGCAGTTTATCGCTCTTGATTTTAGCGAGCAAGCAGATAATGAAACAGCGCAGCATAGCATGGATCAATAGAAAGCAATTAGGAAGTGTCACAGAACACTAGAGATTGGGAAATCCCTTAGCAATAATATATACTTATTAAGGGCCAAAACAAACATTCAGAACATAACTAGGTATCAGACTCTCTGATTGATGAAATTATATTTATTATATTTTTTTAAAATATATGGATTAATTCTGATGCATGATGGGCTCGCTACCGAGAGAATTCATTATGAACACCTATCTAATAAACAATGTAGGACCTCTTTTAGACGACGAACAGTGGCTTGTGGCAAGGGATAATCAACAAGGGGTTTTGGTGATCTGGGTACCATACTTTAACAGTAGGTCATCACAGTTCCCATTACATTGTAGCTGGTGAACCACAAAAGATATGACTGGCTGATCTTGGAGGACCAAGGCATTAGCGAAATTCACATTACATGTTCCCGAACACTCCTCGCAAATTCTTACAGGTAGCAGGCGCCATTATCCTGTTGGTAACGGCATCACTAGGGAAAACAGGTGCCTGAATGGGGGCACTTGGTCCGCAACGATGTCAGATACCGGACAGCTGTCAGTGATTATTGCTATTTGGTAAATGGGGACTACGTGTCCAAGATAGAACATGTACACCAACAGTGCATCCTCTGTGCGTAATCGGTGTATATTGACTCTTTGACCTGACGTCGTTGTGACAATGTGCGACAGTGTCCGATACCCTCTGCATCGGTGAGCGCACGGAGGAAACACGGATGGATGACGGTTTCGTTGGGCCATCTGTGCAACACTTTGAACCTACTATCCCCAGCGGCATGTGAACAACCCACAGGCGCGCCGTTTTCCGAGGTCGAAGAAGGGATAAGTTGCCATGCCATCATAATTTCTCCTTTTCCAAACTCTGATAAATCGACAGGTTTTCCCTTTCTGACACCAAACTCTCTACTGGCTGAAAGCCGGTCCTTGGGTGGTATATATACTGCTCTGTGAACTGCACCTGCGGCACCATTTGGTTGCCAGGTACATTGGTGTATATATACACAGTATATATACAGGTGCATCTCAATAAAATAGAATGTCGTGGAAAAGTTCATTTATTTCAGTAATTAAACTAAAATTGTGAAACTCGTGTATTAAATAAAATAAATGCACACAGACTGAAGTAGTTTAAGTCTTTGGTTCTTTTAATTGTGATGATTTGGCTCACATTTAACAAAAAAACAACAATTCATTATCTCAACAAATTAGAATACTTCATAAAACCAATAAAAAAAAAGTTTTAGTGAATTGTTGGCCTTCTGGAATGTATGTTAATTTACTGTACATGTACTCAAAACTTGGTAGGGACTCCTTTTGCTTTAATTACAGTCAATCGTAGGGAGAGAGTGTCAGTTTTGTGGCACTGCATGGAGGTTTGTATGGAAGCCCAGGTGTCTTTGACAGTGGCCTTCAGCTCATCTGCATTGTTGGGTCTGGTGTTCCTCTTGACAATACCCCATAGATTTTTTATGGGGTTCAGGTCTGGTGAGTTTGCGGTTCAGTCAAGCACACCAACACCATGGTATTTTAACCAACTTTTGGTGCTTTTGGCAGTTTGGGCAGGTGCCAAATCCTGTTGGAACATGAAATCAGCATCTTCAAAAAGCTGGTCGGCAGAAGGAAGCATGAAGTGCTCCAAAATTTCTTGGTAAAAGGGTGCAGTGACGGTGGTTTTCAAAAAAACACAATGGACCAACAACAGCAGATGACATTGCACCCCAAATCAACACAGACTGTGGAAACTTAACACTGGAATTCAAGCAACTTGGGCTATGAGCTTCTCCAACCTTCATCGACTCTAGGACCTTGGTTTCCAAATGAAATACAAAACTGCTCTCATCTGAAAAGAGGACTTGGACCACTGGGCAACAGTCCAGTTCTTCTTATCCTTAGCCCAGGTAAGACGCATCTGACATTGTCTGTGTTTCAGGAGTGGCTTAACAAGAGGAATAACTGTACAACTGTAGCCAAATTCCTTGACACAACTGTGTGTAGTGGCTCTTGATGCCTTGACACCAGCCTCAATCCATTCCTTGTGAAGTTCAATCAAATTCTTGAATCGATTTCGCTTGACAACCCTCATAAGGCTGCGGCTCTCTAAGTTGGTTGTGCATCTTTTTCTTCCAAACTTTTTCCTTCCACTCAAATTTCTGTTAACACGCTTGGATACAGCACTCTGTGAACAGCCAGCTTCTTTGGCAATGAATGTTTGTGGCTAACCCTCCTTGTGAAGGGTGTCAATGAATATCTTCCGGACAACTGTCAGATCAGCAGTCTTCCCATGATTGTGTAGCCTAGTGAACAAGACCATTTTGAAGGCTCAGTAAACCTTTGTATGTGTTTTTAGCTGATTGGCATGTCACCATATTCGAATTTGTTGAGATAGGAAGTGGTGGGTTTTTGTTAAATGTGGCCAAAATCATCACAATTAAAAGAACCAAAAGACTTAAACTACTTCAGTCAGTGCACTGAATTTATTTAATACACGAGTTTCCACAATTTGAGTTTAATTATTTAAATAAATGAACTTTTCCACGACATTTAATTTATTGAGATGCACCTGTGATATATATATATATTATGATCATCTGTATATGCACCTGTCAAAATGACTATGCCAAGCCAAATCCTGATTTCTAACAGTAACCATACATACTTGTTTTTCCACAGGAGCGGCAAGTATAGGTTAAAGGCACCTATTGGCGGTATCCTGTTCTTCAGATTTCCCGCTTAGTGGACAGGTGTGTGGTGTGGAGGAGGAGCCATCAGACTCTGAAGGCGGGGCTTGTGAGAAAGGGGATGAGTGTCGGCCTGTAGAGTTAGACGATAAACTGGAGGAGAAGACAGAGGAGAAAATTGAGGAGAAGACAGGAGACACCAGCATGTCACAAGCAGCCTCTACCATTATGGATAACTCATCCTGTAAGCATCATCTGCACAAAGAAGTCTTTGTGCACTCTGATCATTTTTTCTCTGTACTCATCATTTCATGATTTCAGTATTTTGGTTTAGGAAACCTGTTTGGAAACAAACTATATTTTAGCAGTTTTCATTTGGTGCTGCTAATATTTCTGAAAACAATTGTTTTTATTGATAACTTTATCCTTTATTGTAATGGAAACCTGTTTCCACATTTGAGTAGAAAATAAAAAGGTAATTGTAAGATAAAGTTTAAAGTCACATTTGTGAGATATAAAATTGTAATTGCCAAACATAAAGTCGAATTGCATTGTGAGATGCAAAATCGAAAGTATAAAGTCACATTTTAGACATAAGGAAATGTCCTAAGATATCATTTGAAGATATATCAGAGATAAGTCAGAATTCCAAGAAATAAATTAGAGATTTAGATTAGAGAAATGAGAGAAAACAAAGTCGCAATTGCTAGATATGAAGACACGGTGTGAGATATAATTGTGCAATTATGAAAAACAAAGTCATAATTGTGAGATATAAAATCACGTTGTGGATATAAAATCATAAGTATCAGAAACAAAGTTGCAATTAAAAGATATAAAGTCATAATCTGGGGGTACGGTTACATTTTAAATTCATTATTTGAACATATCAAATCTCAATTCCAAGAAATAAAGTTGCAATTTTAAGAAAGAAGGTCACAATTTAAAGGTAAAGAAAAACAAAGTTACAATTGCAAAATTGAAGGGCATGGGATGATGAAATTGTTAGATATAAATTCATAATTGTGAGATATAAAGTCACAATTATCAGAAACAAAATATCAATTGTGAGATATAAAAGTAAATCGCATTTTAAGATATAAATTCACAATATGAAAATATAAAGTCCCAATTCCCCAATTCTGCTCAAGCAGAACGTTAATGTTTTACATATGTATTTTAATGTCTTTTATACTGTATATCCCTCCATGGCATATTTAAGTCTCACTTGAAGGTCCATCTGTGTCCCAAATTTATCAGAAACACCTCGGAAGAAGGTTTTCACTGACAGCTGTCATTGTAAGACAGTGAGCAACTCTGTTTATTTGTCCGAGTGAGCAACAGTAACTAAGGGGGGGCGGGACTTACCGATAGGTCAATTACGAAAAGCAGTTGTGAGATATTCACAATTGGGAGAGATAAATCTGTATCTGTATAATATGTTGTAATCTGCAACATGTAAAGTTACATTGTGTTTTATAAAGTCAAATTGTTAGATAAAACACTGCAATTGCGAGAAATAAAGTCAGAGTTTGGAGATCTATTTTTATTCTGAGGTGGAAATGGCTTCCATAAGGAGCTTCGATGATTTGTCAAATTCGCTTCTGAGTAGAAAATCAAACCTCCAGACCTCAAAAACCCGTGACAATGACATTCTTCCTTTGACTGTTTTGCAGTGGAGCTTGAGAAACGCATCGACTTTGAGCTGAGGGAGGGTCTGGTGGAGAGCCGCTACTGGTCAGCGGTGACGTCACACACAGCCTATTGGTGCTCCCACGATGTGGCTCTGTTTCTGTTAACATTCATGTACAGGCCAAATGAAGCGAATGACATGCCAGAGGACAACCCCGAATCATAACAAACACGCATATGAACTCTGACATAGCACCACCCTCGATCGCTCCCTTAATATAGTTTAGCAGACCTTGTTCACTGTGCATCAGAGATCCTGTCCTTGCCTTGTTTTCCCTCCATTTAGAAGCACATCCATGGAAGAGACTTACTCTCTCCACTACATCCCCCCCCCAATTAGGATTGGAAATTCTGACCATTCCCACCTTGCAGCGGTCTCTTCATATTGACTGATGTGTATTGACATTGTTGTGGTTGTATAGTGAATTGGAGGTTCACGATCAGAAGGGTTTTTTGAGAAGTACATTTTCTTGCCTAAAAAGAATAGTTTTGAAGACTTTTATAATTTAAGCATAAATATTATGTTTATATTATTTAGATGATAAAACACAATCTGTATCACTCCTAAAAGTGGCCAAATATTGAGTAGTTAATTTGAAGAGAATAACCATTAGTAAACGTGGTTCAGCCAAAAATATCAAATTCTGTTATTATTTATTCACCCTCATGTTGTTCCAAATTCATGTGATTTTCTTACGTCAGTGGAACACAAACGGAGATATTTTGAAGAATTGTACTAGTTGTTGTTTACACATTACCAGTGTTCTTTTAGTTTACTTTATATACTATTATAGTTTATATTCATATTTTGAGTTAATTTTAGTTGTCTTTTTTATGTGTTCATACAGTTATTTTATACATATTATTTAGTTTTTCAGTTTTAGTTAATTGTAGTACATTGTTAAACTAATCAAATAAGAACTGTAATAAAATAAGTTTACTTTTTATATTTCATATTTTATTTCAGCTATTGTTTATTTTATTTCAAGTAACATTTTATTTATTTATTTATTATTTTTAAAGGGGTCATATGATGCGATTTCAAGTTTTCCTTTCTCTTTGGAGTGTTACAAGCTGATTGTGCGTAGATAAGATCCCTGAAGTTGCAAAGATTAAAGTCTCAAATCCGAAGAGATATTGTTTATAAAAGTTAAGACTCTGCCACGCCCCCCTAAAATGGCTCGTTCTAACACGCCCCCACATATCTACCTCACTGTGTGGAAATATTAGCATAATGCGGCCCAAATGTTCACGCAAAGAAGGCGTGGTTTCAGTAACCCAGTTAGTGTTGAAGCAGCATGTCAGAAAAATGCTGTGTGTTTCTAGGCGAAAGCAAAGCACTTTATTTGGCCTTCCTAAAGTAGATGCATTTGAATCTTAAACTTAGCTACTTAACAACAGAACAGCAAGCATTTTATTGACGACCGTTTCGTGACACCTGGAGAAGGACAGGTCATTCTGACTGTTGCTATGACAATCTGGCGCGCTTCTGACCAGGTCTACTGTTTTTTGTTATTAGTTTAGTATTTGCTATTGCTGTTCAGAAGTAATGCTGAGTTTTACGATCGTGTTGTGTGTGTGTGCGTGATAGAGAGAGAGCGAGAGAGATAGAGAGAGCGCGAGAGAGTGAGAGAGAGAGAGAGCGTGAGAGAGATCGAGAGAGAGAGAGAGATCGAGAGAGGGGGGGGGGGTCACATCACGTGGAGTATCTGTCTTACCGTGGCTTGTTTACTGCACAATACCAGCTTCATCACTGTGTCTGTCACACTGTGTCTCTGTTCCCCTTTCGGGCTCTGTTTTTACATTTATTTTGAAAGCTGAAGCTCACGATTATGTAATGGGCGTTACATTTCCGACGAGTGCTTCGGTGTTCGGCCAATCACAATGCACTAGGTCAGCTGGCCAATCAGAGCAGACTGTGCTTGTCGAAGGAGGGACTTTGCAGAAAACGAAGCGTTTGAGAGAGGCGGGGCATAGAGGGTCTACAATAATGTACAGTATTGGAAAAAAATGTGTTTTTTTAACATTAAAGCATATCAACATATTCTGCTACACCAAATACACAAAATAAATGATTCTTACAAAGCATCTCTGACCCCCTTTAATTTTTTTATTAACAATAATAGCCATGTTGGAAACTGAAGCTTTTAAGCTTAATAAATGACACAAAACACCATAAAGTTTCATGAAAGTGACAACATTCCAAGTCCTCTGAATTTAATGTGAAGAACAGATTGAAATTTAAGTCATTATTCCCTAAAAATGTTTCCATCTGCCCTAGCTCTCCATTCCAGAGTCATGAGAGAAGTAGAAATGTCCGATTCATGAATGAATCTTTAACCGAGTCAGATGTTTTCAACTGATGTAGTTGACAAAAACCACTCCGAATGATTCGTTCATGCATTAGACTGATCCAGTTACTGAGCTCAACTCTCTGAATCTTTGATCCGGTCACAGCGTTTTAGGAGCACGTCATCAGTGAATAACCTCTGACCTTTCAGTCTGTTCCTGAAAATATCTTCTAGCTTCAGAAGACTTGGAACATAGTTGTATGGACCACTTTCATGATCCGTTTTGCGCCTTGAAAGCCTCAGTTCCCATTTATTGTAAGTGGAAAGAGTGACTAGAACATTCTTCCGAAATTCTCCTTTTGTCTTCCATGAAAGAGAAAGTCGTACTGATTTGGAACATCAGAATTTTCGTTTTTAGGTGAACTATTCCTAAGTCCTTTTTCTTCTTCTCTTTCTGATCCATTTGAGGCATTAGTTTCTCCTCTGCACTCGCATGATAGACACTGAAATCTACTGCACATTTGAATGCACTCTTTGCAATGATCACCACTGAGTTTTTGCTTTAACATGCATGAAGTCTGAATGTTTTCCACTGAGGCTGTTAGAAAAACTCCCTACAACTGGATCTCCTCTTAGTTCTGTCCAAGTTGAAACACTTCACATTTTGCATATGTGGCATTCTCTGCAGTCGGCATATCAAACATGTTACTCGTCATGTTGTTTCCTAATGTATTATAGCACTAATGAACCATATAGTCACAAAGACATTGCCATTTTGAAAGAACCATCGTTTTTGTGTTACGCCCATGTTTTCTGTATTAATTTTGTATGATTTGTTTACAGTAATCCTGAAAAATGACACCCCCATGCCTTTTACGACGACAAGAGAAAAGCACTTAACATTTCTCCTTACCTCACCCTTGAATGTGCCAATAAACTGAAGAGTGAGATCTTCAGCAGGCGTGTGGTCAGAGGGAAACGTCAGAACTGGACTCCAGCGTGTCTGTTCATGTTTAGCTTCAGTGAACACCGAGCTGTTCCTCTTTTATGAACCTGGTGTTTTTCATTAAAACTGATATCGCCCGCCCGCTCTGTCTCATTCTGTTAATTGCTTTTAGATCCCGACTTTATAGGTAATATAGGGATCAACTAAGCACAGTTTGATGTGGGCCTTGATCAGAATAAATGGAAAACAACAGAATACAACTTTATTAATCCCTGCAGGGTGATTTAGTTTTAGCTATAAATAACGAGTCATCAAATGTGGACACTGGAGCTGTTGTTCTCAGTAGGGGGGTAGTGACCCAATAAACAGGTCAGCAATACAATAACATTTTAAAAAGGCAGGGTAAAAGTGTTGTTAATGTCAAAATAAACAGTATTTTGGTGTACATCCACCTGTCTTTTGATAATTAATGCCCAATACTGATGCAATATTTGGGGCGGTTTTTTGTTATATGCATTAAGCTGGTAAATTGCAATTGCTTATGCATTTTACAAAAGAAAAAAAAAGTTTGGGGTCAGGATTTTTATTTAATTTTTTAGAAATGAATATTTCTTTTATTAATACTTTTTATTAGATTTCTATCCAACTGTTTTCAACAATAAGGGGCTAAATGTTTCTTGAGCACCATATCGGCACTGTGACATCGGCAATGTATATTTTGGTATCATTGAGATACTGTTATAGTTTTTTTTTAGTATTTTGATGAGTTTATATTTAGTGCCTAGCAACTGATTGGCCAGACCCTCTTGGAATTGCTGTTTATTGACTATATTTTTGCATTTTAATTTGATTTTATTTTAAGTTGTATTTATATAATCCCCAGTGAAGACTGGAGTAATGGTTGTTGAAAATACAGCTTTGCCATCACATAAATTACATTTTAATATATATTAAAAAAGGCTAAATTTAGGCTATTTAAATTATTTAGAAGTTATTGTTTACATTTTACTGTCACGGTGCGTGCGGGGAGATGAAGCGAGGACTCAATTGCTGGAGAAATGGTATTTTATTTTAGTAAAAAACGAAACAAAAACAAACTCAAACCACCCCGAGGGGGAAAACAGACAGGCAGGCCTAAAGCTGCACACATGCAGACACGAAACACACACAATGAGAAAAGACGGATCAGCACAGGATGACAGACAAAAGGAGAATAAATAGGAACCAAACGAGGAGGCTAACAAGGGAGACACAGGTGGAGCAACTAAAACAATAATGAGGTAACAAGATGGGAGGGGCCAGACAATAGATAGGAGAGAGCACATGGCAACAGACAACACAAGCCATGTGCTCACCGAACAGTCATCTGGTGGCCCTCCTGGGCACACCGGCTGAAGACTGTGACAGAACCCCCCCCTTAAGGAGCGGATTCCAGACGCTCCAAGAGCAATCCCGGAGGGAGGCGGAATGGAGGTGGATCAGGGGGAGGGATGGTGGGCCAGGCCCGTGTAGTGGAAGAGGCCCTGGGGATATAGGTAAACCAGGGTGCCAGGGCGGGGCCGGCAGAGCAGGAGGCCAGGGCGGGGCCGGCAGAGCAGGAGGCCAGGGCGGGGCCGGCAGAGCAGGAGGCCAGGGCGGGGCCGGAGGGACAGAGCTCCAGTGGGGGGCCGGCGGGCAGGATGCCAGGGGGGGGGGGCCGCAGGGCCAGGAGGCGCAGGGTGGGGGGGCCGGCAGGCAGGAAGGGCCAGGGGGGCGGGCCGTCAGGCAGGAGGCCAGGGCGGGGCCGGCAGGTTAGAGGCCAGGCGGGGCCGGCAGGGCAGCAGCCAGAGCGGAGCCTGCCTCATAAGGAGCTGGCAGTGCAAGCAGCTGGGTACAGCTGACAGAGAGCGGAAACTTAAGTGGAGCCGGCAGGTCGCGGAGCCGAGCTTGGGCGGAGCCGGCAGGCGCGCGGAGCCCGAGCTTGGGCGTAGCCGGCCGGGCGCGGAGCCCTGCGCTTGGCTGAGCCGGCAGGTCGCGGAGCCCGAGCTTGGGCGGCCGCCGGCAGGGCGCGTAGCCCATCTTGGGCGGCGCCGCAGGGCGAGGACTTGGGGCGGCGCCGGCGGGCTGAGCTTTGGGCGCGCCGGCAGGGCAGGAGGCCTGGGTGCGGCCGGCAGGGCAGGAGGCCGGGGCGGGGCCAGCAGGGCGAGGAGCTTGGGAGGAGCCAGCAGGGCGAGGAGCTTGGGTGGCGCCGGCAGGGCGAGGCGCTTGGGAGGCGCCGGCAGGGCGAGGCGCTTGGGAGGCGCCGGCAGGGCGAGGAACCTGGGCGGAGCCGGCAGGGCACCAGGCTCTAGAGAGGCCTCCCGGCCTTGAAGGACAGAAGAAGCCTTCTTCCTCCTCCTCCTCCATTTCCGAGAGGGTGGCACTGCAGCTTCGTCTGCCTCCTCCTGGGGCGCTGCACCTCTTCGCCACCACCGTGATTTCTGTCGCTTTCATCGGCCGCTTCTGGGCGCTGCAACTCTTCGGCCACCACCGGCGCTGCAGCTTCATCGGCCGCCTATGGGGGCGCTGCAACCTCGTCGGCCACCACCGGGAGCGCTGCAGCTTCATCAGCCGCCTCTGGGGGCGCTGCAGCTTCGTCAGCCGCCTCTGGGGGCGCTGCAGCTTCGTCAGCCGCCTCTAGGTGTGGCGAGGCGGACCCATTCTTCCTTCTCCCCCTCCTCCGTTTCCGCGAGTGTGGCACTGCAGCTTCCTCTGCCACCTCAGGGGACGCTGCAACCTCGTCGGCCACCACCGGGAGCGCTGCAGCTTCATCGGCTGCCTCTGGGGGCGCTGCCACCTCTTCGGCCACCACTGGGGGCGTGGCAGCTTCGTCGGCCACCTTCGTGGGAGCTGCAGCATTGTCGGCCATCATGGGAGGCGCTGTAGCCCCCTTAGCTGAAGAACGTGCCAGGAGCTCCACAAACCCCTCAAAAGATACATGATTGCATCCTAACATGCTCTGGGGCTAATGGGCTCATCAAGGGCATAATGTAATAAGTCCTTAAGTGCAGAGTCATTATAGCCCAGCCCCTCTGCCGCGTTCCTGAACTCCACGGCAAACTCCCTCAGCTTGGTCCCTCGTTGACGGAGGTAGCTCAGGGTCTCCAGCTGGAGCATGCGCTGGTAGAGGGGGCTGGAGAGAGTAGAGACCGGTAGGCGGTGTGAGCCCATTCTCCGCTGAGTCCCCATTTGGGCTGATCCGTTCTGTCACGGTGCGTGCGGGGAGATGAAGCGAGGACTCAAGTGCAGGAGAAATGGTTCTTTCTTTAATAATAAAATGAAACAAAAACAAACTCAAACTACCCCGAAGGGGAAAAACAGACAGGCGGGCCTAAAGCTGCACACATGCAGACACGAAACACACACAATGAAAAATGACGGATCAGCACAGGACGGCAGACACAAGGAGAATAAATAGGAACCAAACGAGGAGGCTAACAAGGGAGACACAGGTGAAGCAACTTAAACAATAACAAGGTAACAAGATGGGAGGAGCCAGACAATAGACAGGAGAGAGCACACGGCAACAGACAAACACAACACAAGCCATGTGCTCACAGAACACAGTCATCTGGTGGCCCTCCTGGGCACACCAGCTGAAGACTGTGACAGTTATTTAATATCTACAAAATTACGGTTCTACTGTATTTCTTTTTTTTTATTAATGTAGCCTTGGTGAGTATAAGAGACTTTTTTCAAAAACATTTTAGGCTAAAAAATCGTATCAACCCCGCTACTGTATATCATATTTTATTATATCATATTATAAACTAAATGTGATTAAAAAAAATCCCTGTTTATCAGTTCATTAATATTTGTTTATAGTGATTCCAGGATATGCATCTCTGTGTTTCAACTTTTATATATTCGTTTCATATCAGCTTATTCAGCTGTTGATAAAATAAGCATCACTTCTTCCAATCAATCAGCCCTTCCAACCAATAACGGGCTGCATTTTATCATTAGCTAGATGTTTTGCGTGTATTTGCATGTGTGTGTGTGTATGTGTGTACTGGTTTATATATCCCGGTGGGGACTTAAACCTGACTACACACAGACTCATGGGTACTCGTGTCACGGTGGGGACCTAAATTTAGGTCCCCATGGGTACAAACGCTTTTAAATCATACAGAATTAAGTTTTTTGAAAATCTAAAAATGCAGAAAGCTTCTTGTGAGGGGTAGGTTTAGGGGTAGGGTTGGTGTAGGACAATAGAATATACGGTCTGTACAGTAGAAAAACCATTACGCCTATGGAGAGTCCCCACAAGGAATAGCGGACAGACTTGTGTGTGTGTGTATATGTGTGTGTACTGGTTTATATATCCTGGTGGTGACTTAAACCTGACTACACACAGGCTCATGGGGACTCGTGTCACGGTGGGGACCTAAATTGTGGTCCCCACGGGTACAAAGCTTATAAATCATACAGAATTAATTTTTTGAAAATCTAAAAATGCAGAAAGTTTCCTGTGAGGGGTAGGTTTAGGGGTAGGGGTTGGGTTAGGCAAATAGACATACGGTCGTACAGTATAACAACATTACCTATGGAGAGTAAGTCTGCTAACAGACGGTGTGGTGCGTGTGAGAGAGTGTGAGTGTGTGTGTGTGTGTGTACTGGTTTATATACCTGTGGGGATTAAAAACCTGACTACCCACAGACTCATGGGGACTCGTGTCACTGTGGGGACCTAAATTGTGGTCCCCACGGGTACAAATGCTTATAAATCATACAGAATTAAGTTTTTTTGAAAATCTAAAAATCCACAAAGTCTCCTGTGAGGGGTAGGTATAGGGGTAGGGCAATATAATATACGGTCTGTACAGTATAAAAAACATTACACCTATGGAGAGTCCCCACAAGCATAGCTGACCAGACGTGTGTGGGTGGTGTGGTGGCTCTGTCTCAAATCAACCCAGCTCAGTGTTGCCAACTTAGCAATTTTGTTGCTAGATTTAGCAACTTTTCAGACTACCCAAGCAACTTTTTCTTCCAAAAGCACCTAGCAACAAATTGAGCTATTTTTAAAAAGTATTTGGCAACTTTTTAAAGTGACACAAATGATAAAAAGGACATATTTTCATCTAAATTACACAAAAAGAGGAAACCATTGAACAGCTAGCCAGCCAAGCAGCACATCAACCTGGAGAGAGCTCGAGAAAGATGCCTAACAGTACAAACATCAAATGTGCATTAAGTTGCTAGTTCCAATTGGTCAATAATAAATGCCCATTTATGATACAGCATGTTATTAGCTTGTATATATAATTGTTGTTCAGTTAGGTACACTGTAAGACAAATATGTGAAAAACTGAAAAGGTATAGTCATTTTCTGCCAGGATGTTATCCATTAAGTTGTAACCTTAAAACACAAAATGCAATATGGAATTTAAAACACCTGTGAAAAATAAATACGGATTGTTCGTTCATGTTAACAGTAGGCCTACATTGTGTCCTGTTTTTACAGACTTTTGTGCAGCACACTAACTAACTACCAGTACACTGCTTAAAACTGTACTTGTTCAGAATGTGCAGTTTTACTAGTTAATAAGAAAATACATAAAATGTGTAACTGTTCAATAATTCAATGTTGTAAAAAATCAGATCATAAAGATGTTACCTATGTTACTTTTACAAATTAAGATATTTTATGTTTATAATATTTTTATGAACAAATGACATTTAAAACAATATTTTTAGCTGAGATTTGAGTAATCTCGTTGTGTATTCTTTGTAAAAACGCTGTTTTGTGTCGTGGTTATGCAATGTAGGGATGGGCGATACCCCTTATTTCGTTTTCGATACGATACCGATATTTTTCAAGGCTGTATCGTCGATATCGATACCGATTCGATTCTTCTGAATTAAACTTTTAAATTATGAAATTTATTATATTACTAAGAGTAAAATGGGTAATAAAAACCACTTAACTTTATGTTTAAAACGCATTTTACCCCGTTTAATCCCAAATTTTTCCCAGACATGAAAATATCCAAATGATGCGTCATTAGTAACCCTTTGAAATAATCAATAAATTTTTTTTGTGGGAAAAGTGTGTGAAAAATTTTATTTTATGGTCAGTCACAATTGTAACCGGTGGGATAATGTGTGTACTGAATTAACATATTTCTGCAGTCTTAAAATTTGTTTATATATCTTAGCCCAGCTATTTTAAAATGTTTGATCACATTCTAGGGTTACTATTACGCATAAAAAACACTTATACAACATTGATAGGAATACTGAGATCAAATACAACCATCAACCCATTTCAAAATTGTTACTTTTTTGTAACATATATCATCACATTTTTATATTAGTGCTACCAGTATTACAACATTATAATATCTAAATTTATTTGTAACATTTGACGTTTGATTTAGTGCAATATTTTTACTGGCCATAAGGGACTGCCAGTGCATTTATGGATTTTATTTTCCATAAAATGCAACATTTTTATTCTGACAGTGTATGATTTCTATTAACGTTACAGAATAGAACATGATCAATATTATTTCAACGTTCAATTTAAATAATTGTAATTGCACAAACTATGTAGGCTACAATTTCAATTTGTTTATGGTGAAATAACTCTGTCCTTCTGTCCTCTGATAAGCATTGTTCAGGGCTGCCATTCCCAAAAGCTTTAATGCTTTCTTATGATACTTTTGGGAAAAGCAGCCATGTTTGAATGCACCGTCAGCAGTGAGTGAACGCTCTCTTTAATGGATTGGTTCTGTCTTGCAACATTTGCTTGTGTTCAGATGAGCAGGAAAATAGTTCTATCCTACACCTTATTACTCGCTAACAAAGGTTATTCGTCCACTTCAATGCATATTGTACGCATTATTATTATTTTTTTTGTTAAACAAAACCACTGGTAAATAAAACACACCTTAGTATCGATATTTTGTTTGAGTATCGATACTTTCGATACTCGCGTCAATATCGATATATCGATACTTCGGTTCGATACGCCCATCCCTAGTTGGCAACATTGCAAGCCGCAAAACTAGACGGCGTGTTTGAGCTCAGCTGACTCAGACGCGTCTGTGATCCCTACAAAGGGCTCTCTCAGTAGGCAGCTCACTAGTATATAGTTTTCCCCGTGACTCGCCACACGCCCAGCAGTCTCTCATTATTAGTTGCGGGGTAAAGATGGCTTGAGGCGAAGAGAGACTGGACTGCTCTCCATCCAGGGCTCGAGGAAGGAAGACAGCTACAGGGAGAGAAAGCAGAAGGTGTGCTGATTCATCTGTTTATTCAAAGATGTGTGTGGGTTTAGGAATTCATAAAGTTCCTCTGTATTTGGAAACCTTTTAGAGCCACAGGTGAGCTGTTAAATAAACTTTTTTTGGTAACACTTTATTTCGATAGTCCACTTTAGACATTCTATTAACAGTAAGTAACTTTGTAACTACATGTCAACTAATAGTTAGTAGAGTATTAGTAGACTATTTGCTTAATATCTTCTAACACTTACTTTGTCAACTTATTCTACTAACCCTAAACCTACCCTAACAGTCTACTCTGAGAGTTAGCAGACATGTAGTTGCAAATTAATTAGAATTAGCTGACATGTAGTTGACATGTAGTTACAAAGTTACTTATAGTTAATAGAATGTTTACAGTGGACTATCGAAATAAAGTATAACCCTTTTTGTTTATAAAAACATTCAACATTCAGACGTTAGTTGTTTTAAGAAATGGCGATTACTTTTTTTTTGGACCATATTTATTTACTCTGTTGTTCACAGTGGGGCTAGTTGTCATACTTGTTACTCGAGTGAATATTTCTCCATTTCTGTATAGATGCATAACTTAAACTTGGCTACTATTCAGTTTTACTTCATTTTAACATGTAATTTATTCAGAAATCATTAATATGCGGATTTGGTGCTCAAGAAGCATGTCTTATTATTATCAATGTCTGAAACGGTTGTGCTGCTTAATAAAATCATAAATAATGAAGTCATGTATGCAAATAAATAAATATTATACATAATGCTACCGCACTCAAACGTGTCACACGTCTAAGTTGTCACAAAACAATTAATGAAACAACAGACATGTAAACATTAAACCATTGATTTGACCAAGAAATATTAATCAGTTGTATGAATTCTGTTTTGTAATGTTAATTGGCCCCAGCATTTCCTGTTGGGCACAGAAATAATTTTTTGGTCATGTTTTGTGGAAACATCTACAAGGCATTGTGAAGATGAACATTCAGTCAGCCATCAGCCGTGAGATCTTTGTCCCAAGAGATGAAAAGTTACTGGTAGCCATTGAGGTGAGGAGGAGGATGAAGAAGAAAGGACTGTCCTTCCTCAATGCAGGTCGCAAGCGGGACTACTTAACTTACCTCTGCCTGTCAGGTAATGTGCGCGTCTTCATAAACTCGAAATATCTAAACTAGTTACTAGATGAATCGTTTGTTGAGCAGTCAGATGTTCTTGAAGTTTGATGGAGACATCAATGTTTCCATGTAGTTACTAACAGTAGACCAGCTCAAGTCCTCATCACTAAAGTTAAGAGGTATCGGGGCACGAGGCCGTTTGCTAAAAGGTCTCAATGGTCTGTGGAGCAGCTTCGCCAGGTCAATGGCATCAACCCTGACAAGGTGATCATCCTTCTAAATGCAGCTTTTATTTCCCAGTATGTTCCATTATTCTGACTGAATGGATATTTTTAGGACACTCCTGAGTTCGACCTAGTGTTCGATCGCACCACTGATCAATGGGTGGCCAGCTCAGCTGCAGAGAAATGCATGTTTGTGCAGGTTCTCTATCATGCTTGTCAAAACTACTGGGAGGCCAAGCTTGCCCAAGCCAACCCAGCGTCCCCCGGAGACCAGAAGATACCAGGAGCGCCGGAGAACAAGAAGAGCCTTGGTGCTCCAAGCCAAACTAGCTTTGTTAACTGTCAGCAGAAGCTAATGGGAGGTGAGCGGGCTTAGAAAGACGGATCACTGTATTGACCTCTTTGCAGAATGAACAGGTATGGAGAACCTAAGTCCTGTAACAAAACAAAGCCCCGTTTTCTTTTTTCTCCATATTTCAGATGCTTGTTCTGTTAATATGGTCATCTATCGCTGCAAGATTTTTTTGAACAGAATGAAGAACAGTATGACTGCAAACCAGGGTCAGCCTCAGCGTGAAGGTAAGTAGGATTTTGTGTATGTGTGTATTTTCCAAATTCATTGTGATCATGTTGATGTCATATGGTTTTGAAAATCATTTATACAATTTATACCAACGTTCAAATTGAATAATGGTCTAACCATCAAGTAAAAAAAAAAAAAGTATTTAATATCTTGAAATCATGTATAGAATGTGTACACATTTTAATCAAAATTTGAGTTTTTTAAAAATAAAATAATAAAAAATAGAAATTAATTTAAACTTTTTTTTTTAAACATTTTTCACATAACGTACAGTTTTATTTTAAACATATTTTAACAAATTATTGTGTGTATATATATTTTAATGTTATAATATATATAGATATATATATGAAATGCCTTGGTAGAGAACATTCTTTATATTATTATTAATAGTTAATATTTATTTCAATGAATAATTTCAATAATGAATTGTTATAATAATACTTTTATTATTATTTTATTTCTGAAAAATAGAAATACATTTTATAAAATTTACATTACACCATTTTTTTAAATTCTGTTTTTATTTTAAACATATTGTACACACATTTTATGAATATATATATCTCTAATAATATCATATATATATATATATATATATATATATATATATATAATCTATCTATCTATCTATCTATCGATATATTATATATATATATATCTATATATATAGATATATATATATATGACTTGTTATACTATTTGTTGTTATTATTATTAATTTAAAGATTTCTTTTCAAGAAAATAGCAATAATACATTTTCATAATAATTATCTTTATTTTATTATTATTATTATTATTATATTTATTTCCACAATTCTTATTTTTAATAATACTAATAATCACAGCTTTGCTTCTTAGAACATTTGTTGAGTTATATATTGAAAATGAATTAATTCAGAAATAAAAAAAACAATGTGCCCCTCATTGAAGAGATGTATTTAAAATATATGAGTTGCAGTTTCAATTTTTTAACAAAAAATGAACATCATATCATTGACCCCTAGACAGTCTATTAGAAATGCATCTTTTAGGCAATTGCGTTAATTTCCATCCTGTCCTGTCTGTGTAGTTGTGTGGGTCAGATCAATCAGGGTCCAGGCAGGAAGAGAGGGTGCTTTGTCGGCCCCGTCAGCGGGTGGTTGTTTGTAGTGCTCTGATAGATCTCTCGGCAGCGCCAGAGAATGGTCCCATTGCAAAGAGGGCGCGATTAGTTCAGAGGCCACTTTGTTCTGATGAAGGCATGCGCAGAGACACAAAGACAGGCGTTGAGGAGGGGGGAGAGGAGCGGAGATGAGTGAAGTGGCACCAGCCTTCACAGCGGATCATGGATGAATGGTGTGTAATGAATGGGAGAGGTGCCAAGCTGCCCTGGAGCCGCAAAATGAAGAGTACCAGTTCACACACCTCAGCCCTAGTCTGTGTTTTGACAAGGAATTAGACTAGTTAATGGCAATGCAGAAGTTTCAAGTGTATATAATGGCAATCCATAAACGAAAAGCAATCATTTTCTGTTGTCTCCTTTCATGTTCATTAATAAATGAAGTGAGCGTATTTTACAATATTAGATCAAAGGATCAGAAACAGAGACCCTCCCCTCCAAAAAAAAATCAGGAAGGTGGACAAAATAGACAGATTAAAACACCAGGTGTAATGTGCATTTGTCTCCATCGTCTACTTGCGATATGATTGACCAAACCCATCTTAAAACCAGGTGTAAACAGGGCCGAAATGGTTGAAAGTGGGCAAGCTCAAAACCTTTCCGACCCTGTTTATGCCTGTATGCAGTGTTGTCCACTTCGACAAAATGCATCTTAAAACCATGCTTTCAGTCTCTGATCTAGAATCTTTTTTCCCCATCACACTAATAGTAAAGCATTAAACTGAAAAGCAGTTATGTACCAGAGCAGAGTCTATTTGTCTATATACGTCTATTTAGTAACCTATACAGTAAATGTGTAAAATAAAAGAATGTTTGGAACTTGACATGATGCTCACATGTGTTTCTGAATATTTCCACAGCAGCAGCTGTTAAAGCATCCAGGAGCAGGAGCAGGAGCAGCCCGTCTCCTCCGGCGGTGAGGAAGATGGGGAGCGTGATGCGGAGGGCCAGTCAGGTTCTGAGTGAACGCGGGGAGCGTCTGATGAGGGCCGACGATAAAACCAGCCACTTTCTGCACGGGGCCAAGCAGTTTGCAGAGGCTGCTCAGAAGGTGAGCTGATCAGAGCACCCATTTACTCTGATTTGCTCCAAATTAACCGTTTAAGCTTCATGAAACTACACAGTGTCATGAACAAGCGGTATAATGATATAATATAATAATAAATATGTGACTCTGGACCACAAAATTAGTCTTAAGTCGCTGGGGTATATTTAGCCAAAAATACATTGTATCGGTCAAAATTATTGATTTTTCTTTTATGCCAAAAATCATTAGGATATTAAGTAAATATCATGCTCCATGAAGATATTTTGTAAGTTTCCTACCGTAAATATATAAAAAGGTATTATCTTTAGTTACAGTGGGTACGGAAAATATCCAGACCCCCTTACATTTTTCACTCTTTGTTATATTGCAGCCATTTGCTAAAATCATTTAAGTTAATTTTTTCCCACATTAATGTAGACCACCCCATATTTACAGAAAAACCGATTGTTGACATTTTTGCAAGATTTAGAAAAAAGAAAAACTGAACTATCTAATGGTCCTAGTAGTCAGACCTTTGCTCAGTATTTAGTAGAAGCACTTTTTTGATCTAATACAGCCATGAGTCTTGAAAGATGCAACAAGTTTTTCACACCCGGATTTGGGGATCCTCTGCCATTCCTTTTTGCAGATCCTCTCCAGTTCTGTCAGTTTGGATGGTAAATGTTGGTGGACAGCTATTTTTAGGTCTCTCCAGATATGCTCAATTGGGTTTAAGCCAGGGCTCTGGCTGGACCATTCAAGAGCAGTCACATAGTTGTTGTGAAGCCACTCCTTCGTTATTTTAACTGTGTGCTTAGGGTCATTGTCTTGTTGAAGGTAAACCTTCGGCCCAGTCTGATTTCCTGAGTACTCTGGAGAAGGTTTTCATCCAGGACATCCCTGTACTTGGCCGCATTCATCATTCCCTCAATTGCAACCAGTCGTCCTGTCCCTACAGCTGAAAAACACCCCACAGCATGATGCTGCCACCATCCCATGCTTCACTGTTGGGACTGTATTTGACAGGTGATGAGCAGTGCCTGTTTTTCTCCACACATACCACTTAGAATTAAGGCAAAAAGGTTAATCAGACCAGATAATCTTATTTCTCACCATCTTGTAGTCCTTCAGGTGTTTTTTAGCAAACTCCATGCGGGCTTTCATGTGTTTTGCACTGAGGAGAGGCTTTCATCCAGCCACTCGGCCATAAAGCCCAGATTGGTGGAGGGCTGCAGTGATGGTTGACATTCTACAACTTTCTCCGATTTCCCGACTGCATCTCTGGAGCTCAGCCTTAGTGATCTTTGGGTTCTTCTTTACCTATTTCACCAAGGCTCTTCTCCCCCGATATCTCAGTTTGGCCAGACGGCCAGCTCTTAGGAATGGTTCTGGTCGTCCCAAACGTCTTCCGTTTAATGATTATGGAGGCCACTGTGCTCTTAGAACCTTAAGTGCGCATAAATTTTTTTGTAACCTTGGCCAGATATGTGCCTTGCCACAATTCTGTCTCTGAGCTCTTCAGGCTGTTCCTTTGACCTCATGATTCTCATTTGCTCTGACAATGCACTGTGAGCTGTAAGGTCTTATTATAGACAGGTGTGTGGCTTTCCTAATCAAGTCCAATCAGTATATCAAACACAGCTGGACTCAAATGAAATTGTAGAACCATCTCAAGGATGATCAGAAGAAAAGCACAGCACCTAGTTAAATGTATGAGTGTCACAGCAAAGGGTCTGAATATTTTTGGACCATGTGATATTTCAGTTTTTTTCTTTTTTAATAAATCTGAAAAAATGTCAACAATTCTGTGTTTTTCTGTCAATATGGGGTTGCTGTGTGTACATTAATGCGGAAAAAAAATTAACTTAAATGATTTTATAGCAAATGGCTGCAATATACAAAGAGTGAAAAATTTAAGGGGGTCTGAATACTTTCCGTACCCACTGTATATGCATTGCTAAGGACTTCATTTGGACAACTTTAAAGGCGATTTTCTCAATATTTAGATTTTTTTTTGCACCCTCAGTTTCCAGATTTTTTAATAGTTGTATCTCAGCCAAATATTGGCCAAGTATGGTTCCTAACAAACCATACATTAATGGAAAACGTATTTATTCAGCTTTCAGATCATGTACAAATCTCAATTTAAAAAAAAATGACCCTTATGACTGGTTTTGTGATCCAGGGTCTCATAAATGTATATACAGTTGTTTGTTTTTTGGAGAAAAAAAAAATGCTTCCCAAGGCTGCATGTATTTAATCAAAATACGGTAAAAACAGTAATTTTGTGAAATATAAAAAAAATACAAATTTCCGTTTATATATTTTAAAATGCAGTTTAATCCTATGGTGGTAAAGCTGAATTTTCAGCAGCCACTACTCCAGTCTAACAATTATAATATGCTGATTTGCTGCTCAAGAAACATTTTTTTCTTATTATTAGTGTTGAAAACAGTCGTGCTGCTTCATATTTTTTTGGAAACCGTGATCATTTTTCTTTTCTTTTTTTTTTCTTTATCATTTCTTCCGAATAGAAAGTTTTAAAGAACAGCATTTATTTGAAATATCATTTTTGTAACAATGTAAAAGTCTTACTGTCACTTTTAATCAATTTAATACATCCTTGCTGAATAAAAGTGCGCCAAACTTTTGAAAGGTAGTATAAATAATATACTATTTTAAAAAATGTAGTCAGGAGCAGTTATGAGTGGGTTGAACCATTAGAGAAAAACAAACAAAAAAACATTTGTATATAACTAGTAACCATTTCAATGAATAATATTTAAATAAAATAAAGCATCACATTTTTCTTTATTTCCCACAGCTGGCTCTGAAGCAGATTTAGAGGTGTTCCTGATGGCCTGCAAATAAACATTAAAAAGTAGCTTTTAATCATCTGGGCGCTTCTCATTTTGGAGTACAAGGCATTTTGTTCAGCTTTCTCTTCACGTGCAGATTGGACTCATATGAGTTTTTTCTTAATGTCTGCAAGGCGTTGAGCATTTCAAGCAGTTGTAATGTGGTGTGTCCTGCTGTTCTGTCTGACTTGCTCTTTCTACAGTAAGCACAGGGTAATATAGCCAGCAGGTGGCTGGTCCTCTTCTGTGTAATCCTACTGAAATTGTGTTTATTTTTGCGGTGGCAGAATTTTATCTTATTTTTTTTCTGGCAAAACTAGAACAGATTGCCTCCTTTAAAGTAATACATCACATTGAAATGAAAAGAGCATAGCTGTTGACTAATGATTAAAAATCTTTCATTGTTGTTCTGCAAGCTATACCCTAACATTGCTGTTTCAGATTGTAATGCTGCATTTCTTTTTTTTACATGTATCTTCACATTGTGAAGTGGCATTTATAAGAGTTAGGGTTACTTTTGGGTGATATTTATTAATATGATGCAGGTTTAGCACTTTGTTTATCTTATTGGAAGCACTATTTCTTTTCCATTAAGGTTTTTTTTTTAACTTTCAAAATATTATGATTATATAGTTATATATTATTTGAATATACAGTGTGTGT
This sequence comes from Sinocyclocheilus anophthalmus, assembly GCA_018155175.1. Lineage (NCBI taxonomy): Eukaryota > Metazoa > Chordata > Actinopteri > Cypriniformes > Cyprinidae > Sinocyclocheilus > Sinocyclocheilus anophthalmus. The sequence continues at coordinate 181,941 of JADLZN010007486.1, forward strand.
GTGTGTGTACACACACATATTTTAATGTAACTTATAGTTTTTACTTATTTAATATTTTACATATTTAATGGGGTTTCAGATTATGATTGCCATTACCAACAGTGGCAAGTTAATTCAACTGAAATAACACATAGAGGTGATATACTCATGAATGGCTGTACGTCCCGCTGATGTTCAGTTCTGATCACACGAGGAGGCTGCTTTTATCTGCTCGTTCTGTAAAGATGCTACAAGCTGATTCATTTCATTGTGAACGCAGTGTTTATCCATTTGAATGTGCTCTGTGTGTGAATAACACATTCTTGTTGTTCTGTCAAGGCCATCTTCGTCTCTCTGTATTGTAATAAGGGTCAGCTTTGTTTGTGTTGTGACTGACCAGCAGTAGCAGGAGCTGCATGTCATAAGAGGCCAGAGGGTGTTTTCCGCATGGAGTCGGACTCCCTGTTTGGTGTTGGTGTGCGATGCATTCTGTTTTCTGCTGTGGTCCTGTCTTTTTGTTGTCTCTTATGTGTTATATAGTTTTTTTTATATCCATGTTATATTTCAGAATATGTGTAGCAGAGAATTCTATTTCTCCTTGTCTTTGTCTGTGCTCTTGTACACATTTAAAACATGTTAAATGTGTAAAAACCCTTCATTTGCGCAATAAATGAAACGGGACCCACTTATAGTGAGTGTATTATTTCATGATAAACGTGTGGTTGTCTGTGCGCCTTCTGTCCACTAGAGGTCACATACAAACCGTTCAACATCCTGCAGACAAGCGTCTACCAGTTATTTCCCCCCAAACTTTTAAGTGCATTAAAGAGTAAGGGGGGCATATCAAATATCACAAATTTACAATCTGAAAGTATATATTTTTTTATTGTATGTTCTTTTTATTTTTGTATTTACTAGTTCAACATTTTACTCTTATGAAATGTCAATTCAAGCTATAATAGCTATGAATATTAATATATATTCTATATATATATATAATATATATGTAGGTGGGTGTGTGAATACATACCTACATACACACATATAGATATATATATATAAGATATTATATATATCATATATATTAATATCTATCTATTATTAAAGATACTTTTTAAATTTATAATAATTTGTACGTGTACTATAACAATTTAAATTGTGTGTGTGTGTGTGTGTATATTGGGTGGTATATATTACATTATCAGCATAATTTGATATAGCCTATTGGAATAATTTAAGTGTTTATCGATACTCACACACAGATTTATTATTGTAATAAATTTGTTTAAATTTGACATGTGTTTATATCATTTTTGTTTATAAAAGATCAGCATAATTGGATATATAATAAATTATTTTGTGTAATATTTTATATATTATGGATTACTTCATTGTTTTATTAATATTTTTAATATTCTTATGTAACATTACACAATGCATATATCAGATATTCACAAATCAGAAAAATGAAAACCGGATGCATCATGATTTGTGGTCTCAGTCTTTTGGACTTTTTTATATTTCTAGTTAATACCAGATGTGCAGATTGCTTGTTAGTTGATGCAGCTGCACTGTAGCATTTGTGCTGCCATAATGCCATTGATATGTGTTGTCTCGTGAAGGGCGTGATGGTGTTCAGGCTGAGACAGTGTGCAGCACTGCTGGATCAGCATCTACTGCATGCAGCCTCCTGCAGGACTGTTTGCCTGTACTGAGACCAAATGAAGGTCAAGACTCACCGCTTGACTCCAGGATTGATGACTTGTAGGACTGTGCATGACACTGCGCGGATTAATTCTCTCTAATTGCATAATCTGATGTGCTAATAGATTATACCTCAATCTGCCCTTCAGAAAAGCATTATGGTCATCAATCGATATGATTTAGCATTGTCGATGTGCGCCGCGGGTGTGATATTGACCCGGGAGTTATGTTTCCACAAATGTGAAGAGCTGTAAAAGCCAGAGGTGCGGGTCGTGACTTTCTGACGATGAGACGGGAATTGAACATCAATCGAGTATTGACCTGCACAGGATCTTCCCTCTTGAGTTTTAAGGTGTACCGGATCTTCAAATGACCACCGAATGACCTTTAAGGGATTTTGAACAGCCACTGACCTTAGAAAGACTTTGGAACGGTGCATTCCGTTCTGTAATCGTGTACTGCAGAGAGCGAGTAATAGAATGAGCTTCTTAAAGGGATACTCCACCCCAGAATGAATTTTTTGTCATTAATCACTTACCCCCATGTCGTTCCAAACCCGTAAAAGCTTTGTTTGTCTTCGGAACAAAATGTAAGATATTTTTGATGAAAACCGGAAGGCTTGTGACTGTCCCATTGACTGCCTAGTAAATTACACTGTCCTATTTCCAGAAATTAATGAAGACATCTTTCAGAGAAGAGTCCGATCTGTCATCAGTGGTTCAACCGTAACGTTAAGAAGCGACGAGAATACTTTTTGTACGCGAAGAAAACAAAAATAATGGCTTTATTCAACAATTCGTCTCCTCTGTGTCTCTCCACATCACTGTAGCGCCATTTTGGAGAATATCCACTGAACACAAGCAGCGTACGCTCTTCTGTGTCAGCTGAGACACAGAGGAGACGAATTTTTAAATATTAAATAATGCATTTGAGTATTAGGAATGAAAGTGAAGGTTCTGAGGACTACACTGGGATTTAGATGGAGAAAAAAAATAGCTCTGTTCATTGTCATCTTAACTACACTTCGAAACAATTATTTAAATATGTTTCAAACATGATAAACCTTCACCTTGGAATTATAAGGTTCTATCTGAATTCTTAGCAGTTTCAAAATATTGAGCTTTCAATTTTTTTGCATTGCATATTAGTGATATGGGGAACAAGTCTCTTTCATATATCAGTCCCAAAATGTTCACAAAAAACATTACATAATGTAAATAAGTTGTCACAGAATAAGAATATGTGAATAACTCAATCTTGACAAAAATGGCAGACAGAACCTTACAATTCCAAGGTGACGAAACGGCCCATGTACCCATAATTCCACCTCCTAATGAAAACTGTATTTGTCATTGGTGAAAATGAAGACCTAGAAAAAGCGATTAGTGAATAGAGAGATCATACACCTGACACACAAACATCATCATTCTTACCCAGAGTTCTCTCTGTTCCGGACAAATGCTGTGTAAGGGAGGGGGCAAAATGATAAAATTCAATTTGTTGCTCATAAGAAAACGGAGAGTAGAAGAGCAGGAGAGAGAGATATTGAGAGATTTAGGCCAGATGTTAGTTAACGGAAGAAGTGGGACAGGACAGTGTTGTTTGTTTCTCTCTCGCTCTCGCTCTTGCTCTCTCTTTCTCTCTCTCCTCCTCCATCGATCTATCTCTCCTTCTCCGCTCTCGGAGCATCACAGTCGGCTCTCTCTCTCTCTCTGTGTGTCAGATGCCCATCAGGTCCTGGCCCAAAGGATTGGATGAGTTCTCATCCTCTCTGAGGGAATGTCCGACCCTCCAACAGTCTCATTCAGGACATACGGAGCAGTGAGACTACCTTGTGCGCTCCTCATTTGGTAGTCACACTCATGGTCTTTGCGGTCAAAAGTGACCGGACACCTGAAATTTAACTTTTTTTTTCAGTAAAATCAATATAATTTTTTCTTTCGTATTTTGAAAGAATTTTATGGGTAACTATTAGGGCTGCACCGATAATCCATTGCGAGATTTAAGCGCATCTTTGTCAAAAGCCGGTTCTGTCATAGCGGTAGATCTCCAGCACCTGCGGGCTTTTCAATGGATCAGCATTACTACACAGAGCCGTTGTTCACTGACGAGCTGCGCAAAAAATTGCGCGAATATGAACGTGGTTTTGCGCAGCTTGTCAGTGATTACAGCTGATTACAGCTTTTCTGACAAGATCACGTTAATCTCGCATGCGTTTATCGTGCAGCCCTATTACTATTATCTTTATGATATTATGGTCACGAGAAGTAACTCGTTCCTATTGAAATAGTATCAAAAATAATTAAAAAAAAAAATATTTTTCACTTAAAGCAGATTTCAGTTACAACTAGAACTAGGCCTTTAAAATCATTTTGAAGGCAGAATAGCCACCACCTGGTTAGAGCGAAAACAACAAACTGTATTTTCCTTGTGTAACCCTAGATTCTTGTTTAGGACTTAATAAGGCCTTTCGCACCCGCTAGTTCCAGAACTAAATGTACATTACTGAAGTACTGGGACGATTTTGCGTGAACTGTTTTCTAGTACCATTTAAAGGGTTGCATTCGCCCCGAGAGTGTGTACTAAGAAGTGACGTAAACCGGTCGACAACGACGTCATTTGTGCGCGGCGTTCAAAAACGGAAACAAAGAAGAACAGAGGATTGAGACGCTGTGCTCGGAGCTGTGGTTTTTTTTGGTGTCTCGCTGGTTTCAACACGAATGGACCGGAAAGTCGCGTATAGTAAATCCGATTGAAGAACGGACAGGAGGACTAAGTTCTCCACGACAACTGGCAGTGCTTCCATTGCACAAGTTCCTGCACTTCAGCGTCCGCCTCTATACTGTTCTCCATACTTGGAAATAAGTTGCCACAAGTTTACAGAAAAAAAACAATGTTTTTTACACGGCGTTTTAAGTCATGGCGGGTGAGGGCGTTTTCGTATGTGTTTGGCCAATCAATGTCTACTTACGGCACGATGCTGGTTAGACCCTGCTCCGGAGTAAAAGCTAATTTGGTTCTCGAAAAAAGCAGTCCGGTACCGAAAACGCCAAAAAGTGGGTAGTTCCACAATTAGTTCTGGTACTATGAAAAGGTTCCCTAGTTGTTTTTATACACAATTTAAATTATTTAAATGTGCCTTGAGGCAAATTTTCTCAAAGACTACTTTTTTGTCAAGGTTTATACTTTTTGTTGTTTTAAATGTTGATTTGAAGTGTAGGTTTTTGCATTATTATTACTACATTCAAACCTGAACACAGACAGCATTTTGTTACGCAAAACATTACAATTCTATAAAAATTTAACAAAATTAACAGGAATGCTTTATCAGAACTTAATCTTTCTGGGTCTGATCTGATTTTAACCTCTTATTTCAGTCTTCTGACTCATTTTGGCTATATGGTTATAGCCATACCAATTCATTTGAGTAAGTATAAATATGTATGTGCGTGTCTGTGAGTGTGTGTGAGTGAATGTATCTGTTTTACACTCTTGATGTTTTAGAGTGTAACCCCTTCCTTGCTGTCCACTTTTTTACTGCATAGTAGTTGAATTGTTGATTTTATTTTACATAGTTGCAATGTTACAGTCACACCAGTTCGTGTGTGTGTGTGTGTGTGTGTGTGTCCGCGCATGTGTGGGTTGGTGTGTTGATTTTGCACTCAAGATGTTTTAGAGTTTCACCACTTTTTCTGCATTGTGGGGGATTTGTAGATTGTACACACAAAAATTTTCGGTATTTTTTAATTTTTTTTTTTTTCCCCATTTCCCATTTATTTCCTATGGTCAGGCATTTTTGACCGAAGACCATGAGTGTGACTATTTTTTTATGACCACATAGCTTTTTCGAATCATGCCCTCAATATGTTTTTGTGTTCACATACCAAGTGCCATAAAAGTCACCAAGTTTCGTACCATTCTGGCGAAGCTACGATTTTTAAAAATTCAAAATGTAAAATTCTCCAGTCAGGAGTGACCGAAGACCGCTTGTGCAGTAGTCAAGTCATGCACATATACATCTTGATCTTTTTTTAATCTCCAGTTATTTACAGATTCATCCCTAACAAGTTGGAACTTGCTGCAGACAATCTTTAATAGATCTATTATAAAGAAATGTGATATTATATTCGTGTTAAGGAAATACTTGTTCAAGCTCTATAATTGATTTACAGTGATTTAAAATCTTAATGAACTGATGGCTCCAACACAGCGGAGATTAGACGTGATCTGATTTAGTTGAGTTAAATGATGTAGCCATGATCTTAGACAGACAGGATGGGTCAAAAGTGCTAGTATAGTATAATATAGTAAGTTGGATTATTAGCAGTGGTCAGTGATAGAGCCGATGGTATATAAGAATGTTTATGATAACAAAAAGGAAAATTACAAAAAAAGAACAACCCGCTTAAAGACTGCCAAGTTTGGAAGTTTATATAGACGATGGCTCGTTGTATTCATGTTGTGTTTTCAATAAAATTTCAACTGAATCACTCTAAAAATGTCACTAATAACTAATATTAATAATAAATATTTCCCATGTGTACACAGGTATTAATTTCAAAATAAAAATGAAAAAGACAAATATCATGCATTATAATTTTCCATATTTATTTATTTATATAAAAGTGTTTGGGGATCACACAAATGTCACTTCACAATCTGAACTGAATTTGATTCATCATACAATTCTAATGATCTAATATTTTAATTGGAATTTATTTATTTATTTAATATTTAGACATTAAATAGACAAAAATTACCCATGTATTTCTTTCTTTCTTTAAAATTGTAATTATTATTATTTTTTAAAATGAAAATTCAACTTCTCTTCTTTGACAGACACGGATGACCCTTTTCCCTGACTGGATGATCAGGGAGTTTCCACAGTTAGTTAACATCTTTTCATTAAATAATAATAATAATAATGCACATTTATAACAATATACTTTATTTATTTATTTATATAATGCCTTGGCATTAAAATACAGAAACTATTTAATGCTGCTATGTGTTTCCAACATAGCAAGTAATGGCAAATTTGACATCTTTGTCTCTTCTGACCACTGTAATCAATCTCTCATGTTTTTTCCCTTATTTGAAGTCACAGAAGTCACAGAAACGCTATTGTGGATTTTTTCTTTTGCTACTGGAGCAAATGAATGCAATATATATATATATATATTGTAGTTTCCATTCACCACTATACAAATTTAACCAAATATGACTTCTGAGAACCGGAAATGTGAAAAGAGGTCCTTTCTCCAAACATTTAGTCCACTTAAACCCCGCCCTTTCTTACAATAGACTACAAGCCTGTAGTCGCATTCAGATCTGCCTCCATCCATCTACATCTACATCTGATGATTAGAATCAAGTGCTGCCCTCCTTTTTTTCCTTTTTCCGATCTCACTAGTATGTATTTCACAATACGGAGGAAAAGTCGCCACTTCTGTTACATTGTGACTTCAATGTTAATTTTGAATGAATTAATATATCCGTATAAGAAAAAGCGTATCAATGACGCCAATGTCATTGATCTGACAGAGAAGTGCCATTTAGGCCCCTTTAAAGTCGTGGAAAGAGTGCGGTACAGCTGACAGAGCAGGTTGCGTTTTGCTCTATCAGTTGATTTCTCACAGGCCTTGCGCCAGTGACTCTGCTATATCTCTCACAGTAGGGCCATATGGTTCTCTCCACCAAACCTCTGCTAACCTTCAGAATTCAAGTGCTGCCAGCCCATTCCTCCTCTGAGAGAACGCTATCCGGATTGCCATCTCTTACCTGTCACCATCTCTCTCTCTCTCTCTTCAGATCGAGGAATACCCTGGTGTACCTGTCGCGTACCTGTTCTGACGTTAACGTCTATGTATTTATATCATTACTCTCTTTTCCTCCTGCCAGTCATATTAAAACTTTTTATTGATGCTTCGTGACGCAGCTTGGTCTGGTTTTGAAATCAGTTTCCTATGTGGGTTAAAACACTCGAGTGTGCGCATGGCTGTATGGGACCGGAGCCAGGCAGAGGACAGTTTAGGTAAATAACAGGCAGTTCTAAGCTCCTTTGAAGATCACATCTTTAATCCCTCGCTTGGTGATTTATGAAGGGAGAGGTAAGTGTGTGCGCGCTCATATGGGTTCATGGTCGGGACGCTGTGCAGATATTGAGAGGTAGACACTTCCCCTTGAGGTCAACAGTGCTGTTTTCATCAAAAGCATTGCTGAACCTCGATGATTCAGCTGAATTTGACAGGATGGTTGATTTATTTTCAAGACAAATATGTGACCCTGGACCACAAAAAAAAACAGTTTTAAGGGTCAATTTAAATTGGTTTGTTAGGATAGGACAATATTTGGCCGAGATACAAATATTTGAAAATCTAGAATCTGAGGGTGCAAAAAAAATCTAAATATTGAGAAAATCGCCTTAAGTTGTCCATTGTTCTTAGCAATGCATATTACTAATCAATTAAGTTTTGATATATTTACAGTAGGACATTTACAAAATATCTTCATGGAACATGATCTTTACTTAATATCCTAATGATTTTTGGCATAAAAGAAAAATTGCTACAAATATACCCGTGCTACGTTGACGGTTTTTGTTTCCAGGTCAATATACTTCACATCTGTATATCAAACAAATCGCAAGAGGCATATTTTTGGATTTTTAGCTCTAAGGATACTAATAAATATAGTAGCTACATTGGAATTAGTTTAGCAGCAGTAGCTACTCTAGAAATTACTGGGGGCTTGGGGCAAAAATGCTATTAAAATCAATAGAAATGTCCCTAAAATTCAGCATATTGGGGCAGATTTTTTATTATTTTTATTTTTTTGTATTTAACATTAATTTTTTAAAAGGTTTTGTATATAACTAATTAGATAGTTAAGCATATACCACACAAGAATGAATGTTTCAAGATTACAAATGTGATATTGATTTTATATAGCAGTTACTATTATTAAGTGACTTGTTTTTTAGATTGAATATTGTCTGGTTTTGATCTATTTTCCAATAGAGCAAACTGTTCCAAAACAGAGCCACAGCAAAACTGCTGCACAATCTGCACAAATATGCAGTTTTGAATGAATTGGTTGAGTGGTTGATTCAGTGACCCATTCATTGATTGTCAGTCACTTGCTTCATTCCTAAATGAATCAGCCGTTTTGAATGAATCGGTTCAATTATTGATTTAATTACTCACGCATTAAGAGAGGCCACCCACTGGCAACTTGTTTATTTATTTTTTTATTTTGTTCATAAATCCTAATATGGTGAAAAAGAAAGAGAAAAACGTTCACAACCAAGTCTTCTTAAAAAATGGCCATTCACTGTTGCGTTTTACTGGGGTTCAGACCTCTTTGGTTTCTTAATGCCATGCTCTACTAGCTGAGCTAAGGGAAACAGAATGTCAAAAACAAAACACAACTAAATACACTGGAGCTCTATGCCATCTATGTAAGCATTACAAATAATGAAACTACATTTCCCAGTGGTTGCACTTGTTCTCCAGGTGCTGTTTAGTCAGACGGCATCATTGGGTTGAGTGCTACTTTCTGAAGGGGGTCTTGAGGGAGACGTTGCCCCTAATCATTGATTGGAGTGTGTGCGCAGAAGATTATTCTCTGTTGCTGTAGGTGATTGATTGCTTAGATTTTGTTTGTATGTGATTACTAGAGTTATATAATTTCCTCAATGTTACTATTGCGAAAATGTGTTTGTTGCTCACCAATACAGTAATGATTGTCTACATGAACTGGTATCCTATCAATTAACGGTCAAACAATTGGACAAATGTTTTAAAGATGTCCTCTCACATGTACATATATACATGTATGTATAGGTGTGTGTATAACTTATACCTTGCATAATCTGCAAATAAGAGGGATCATACAAAATGCATGTATTTTTTATTGGTTACTGTCCCTGAGATATTTAACATAAAACATGTTTACATGTAGTCCACAAGACAAAATAATAGCTGAATTTATAAAAATGACCCTGTTCCAAAGTTTACATACAGTTGATTCTTAATACTGTATGTTGTTACATACAGTAGATGGACCACTTTTTTTCTGGTCTTCAGAAAAATCCTTCAGGTTCCACAAATTCGTTGGTTTTCTGGCATCTTTTGCATATTTGAGTTTCCAGCAGTGACTGTATGATTTTTGAGATCCATCTTTTCACTCTTGAGGACAACTGATACACAACTATTACAAAAGGTTCATTCACTGATGCTCAAGAAAGAAACATGATGCATTAAGATCCAGGGAGTGAAAACCTTTTGAATTTGAAGAGCAGGGTAAATTGTACTTATCTTGCCTTCGGGGAAACATGTACGTATCTCCGAGCTTCTGAATGGCAGTACAAAATGATAAGAAGACAAAAAAAAATATAGAATATATATAATCTGGTGTGTGTGTATAATATATATCTTTTTTAAATCATCCTGTTCAAAGGTTTTCACCCCAGAGTAATTTTTATTAGTAATTTGTTTTATTAAACTAATCAAATATTAATCAAACATTTTATTTACAGATAAATATATTATAAACCGGAATCTGGCTAGGGCGTAATATTAATAAGTATATCGCTCACAGAAGATTTGAAGTATTTTGCTAAAAGTACTGCATACTAAAGTATGGCACACTAAAACCCTCTCTAAATATATCCCCTTTAAAGCACTGCCATTACAAACATTAAAGCAGTGCTCAGCTTAAGCACAAACATATCTTGAGAATCTTTTTAAATATTTTATTTGGCAGAAACAAAATCCTAGTGTGTTTTGGCCTCAGTATAGAAATGTAGACTTGAGACAGACTGTATCAGCTCAGAATAGACATCATTCTGTCATTCCAAAAAAGAGTCTATGGCAAGCGAGTTTATTGCAGACTGTTTGTTATTTATTAATCACGAGAGCCTAGTTGTGCCCACAGCCTTCCACTGAGCTAAAACCCCAAGATAGGATCTGTAGTAAAATCAGAGCTGAGGGCTGATGGCACCACAGACGCACTGGTGTTCTTGGGGTCCTGTGTTTGTCTGGGCATGAATCCATCGCTGGAGCGACTGGAGCTCTGGGCAGATGGTTGGCATGAACATTCAGCCAATGTTTCAGCATAACTTTCCCCCGTGTGCCCAAACATCAGCTCAGGCTACACTCTTAAAAATAAAGGTGCTTCAAAAGGTTCTTCAAGCGATGCCATAGAAGAACCATTTTAAGTTCCACAAATGAACCACGTTGTCAAAATGTCAGTTTGTAGCAATAAGAACATATCCTGTTCTTACGCTTTTGTAATCTGAAGAACCTTCTGTCGCCACAAAGAACCTTTTGTGAAACACGAAAGGTTCTTCTGATGTTAAAGGTTCTTTATGGAACCATTTAGACAAAAAGTTTCTTCTATGGCATCGTGAAGCACCTTTATTTTTAAGAGTGTATGATGTTCACAGAGAGGAGGAGTGAGAGAGAATAATATAAAAATGCAAAGATCATAAAGCTGGTTGCCAGAATTGATGTCTTATTGGTATTTTGCTACTCACTGTGATTTACTAGTTGGTACGTTCTCTAGGGCGCGATACACCGACACACTTGATGTTTTTAACCAAAAAAAGAAAACTTTTTAGGCAATTGGCAGGTCATGTACAAGGGACAACTGCACATTTGGGAGCTGAAATAACCTTTGAAAATGGTTGGAATGTTGCTAGTTTTTGAAAACGATACCATTATCATTTCACAAATTTGGGAATCCAGCTCGACACGGGGCCGACTGTGCACGCAGGTATAGCCGGTGAGGACCGCCAGCCCCACACCACCCCCCCGGGGTACAGTGAACATTGCGACCAACTACTGGCCCCTGACATGCATAACCAGTGTGTTAGTCGTTTTCGCGGATGCAGACTGTTTGTGATGGAGGCTGTGTTGACAGATCGTTGAGTTTCTTTGCATGTGAAACTTTTCAAAAACACAAAGGAAAAACTTTTACGTTCTTAGACAATTGTTGTACTGGAATCATTAATCTTAGGTTTCGCCTATGACCGGATTAACAGAATTAAATTCTGTTCAAGAAAGCAGGCTATGTGACATACCGATGAGGGTAAGTAAGAGTGAATTTCAGCATGTAAGTAGCCATAGCAACTTACTCTCTGAAAATAACCTGCTTCGGAGTAGATCATGTTTCAGGGTTAGTTTACTTCAGAGCTACCAGCGCATGCGTGACCTATTGACGAGACTCCAGTAAGCACTATTATAAGTAAAAATAAGGAATATTAAGACACGACGAGATTCTGAGATGATATATTGAGAGTATAAAAAGAAAGTATATATAGCAAGGCTAATTTTATCTGATAATTATTATATTTACTTTAATTTCATCAACACAACTTTTTTCACCTTTTGTAACAGGACATTTTCTATTAATGTATTTGTACTAATAAATGCCACTTTCTATCAATTGCCACTATATGAAACAGTCTTATTATAATCAGCATCAAACAAACATAATTCTTATTCTCATTGATTAAAGATGAAATAAAAAGTTTGAAAAAATGATTGAACAACCACCAATTAGGTGGCGATATGCACTAAGTATGTAAATGGCCATTGAAGAAATAAGAAGAAAGAAGCAGCATGGCACGCTTTTTCTTCACGTCCGTTTCCATAGTGACTCATTGATTCGTCGCTCTGTTGAGAATGTCTTGTGTGTTAACCGTGAACATACTCTGTGTTGACTGAACTTAATTCCTGGACGCATTTTTTGAACCAGCATACCTCAAGTAAACAAAGGTTTGGGTTAATCAACCGAGAGTTCAGGGTATATGTGAGGGTGTTAACCTTGCTTCCTGGAATAACCCCCCCGACAAGTACCCTTTACCCACGGCTGAGGAGCTGACCACTCACTTCTATGGGTCGATGGATTTTTACTAAGCTAGACCTGCATCAAGGTTACTTCCATCCTTTCAGCAGAAACCTCACAGCGTTCGTCACACACACTGGGGTATATCAGTGCACACACACTGGGGTATATCAGTGCACACACATGCCATTTGGCTTGAGTTCCACCCCCAGCTGCTTTCAAAAGGTGATGACCACCATCTTGGCTGGTATTCCTGGAGTTGGAGCCTACTACCTACTACCTATTCCTGGAGGAATGACAGCCTACTACCTTCGTTTTCTTCCTCAGTACTCCCGAACCACAGTGCCCCTCCGCCAATTACTAAAGAAAAATGAGCCATGGAACTGGACTGCAGAATGCTCCGAGGCAGTCCAATGCTGGAATCTCAGCTTACCACACCACCCATGCTAGCTCACTTTGACCCGGACAGTCCGACTATCATCACCTGTGATGCCTCCACACAAGAGCGGTTTGGCGCGGTTCTGTCACAGGTGCAAGACAGTGTTGAAAGGCTAGTAACATTTGCTTCCAGGGCCCTGACCCTCACGGAGCAAGCATAGCCGGTGGCGCACACACTGTGCACAGACTCTGGTCGGGCAACATGAAAGCCCTGCTGGTGTTCTGGGCCCACTAGAAAGAGGGACTAGGGCGACGCTACCTTGACGTCGCTAACCAGAGAGGCCCCCCGAGTTGGGCACCCCTCACCCGAAAAAGAGAGAACAATCAGGTGTTGACCACACTTCTTTCAGCTTCCGGCTCGGGTCATAAACCCCTGTGCCTGCCCAGATGGGGTGAGCACTTGAGACAGTACGATTACCAGCTGAAATTAACGCCAGGGAGGGACAATGTGGTTGCTGATCCCCTTTCTCGATCCATTACCGCACCCGCACCAGCAGCTTCACCAAGCAACGATGAGCCAGAGTTAATCCAGATGCTCCATGCACCTTTACAATCTGCTGTCTCCTTGGAAGAGCTGCAGAAGGAATCTGAGCATGACATCATGTTAACAACACACCGCACCTATATACGCTCAGGATGGCCAGTGCGAGTGCCTGAGGAGTTAGTGCCATTTGCGAAGGTGCAGAATGAACTCTCATGTTGGGGTGACGTATGTGTTTCCAGGGGTCTCTGTACAGTAGCGCCAAGCAGCCTGCGTGCACGTGTCCTGTCAATGGGGCATGAGGGCCATTTGGGCATTGTAAAATTTAAGCAAAGATGCCGGGACCTGGTCTGGTGGCTGGGCATTGACCAGGATATTGAGGGGTTGGTCAGGGACTGTGAACCGTGTCTCCTCAGTGGAAAGACTGGACAGCTGACCCCAACCCCTTTGCAGCCAGTCCCATGGCATTCACGTCCATGGGAGTACCAACAGCTAGACATCTGTGGGGAAATTCATAGCTATGGAGTTCCTCCTCCTCCGTGTTTTCTGGTTGTCATCTACGATCTCCATTCTAAATGGCCCGAGGTAGTGCCGGCGGGTACATTTACGTCACAGACTATCACGCAGATACTGGACAGTGTGTTTGCTCGTTGGGGCATGCCCCGTGCCATAACTACTGACAAAAGGCCCCAGTTTATTTCTGCAGAATTCTACAACTTCCTCAGCAATAAGGGAATTAAGCATATCCGTGCCGCACATCCCTAGGTGAACGGTGGGGTTGAAAGGTTTAATCAGAGCCTTAAGAATGGGATTTGGGTGCATCTGGTTCAGGGGTACTCATTTCAAAAGTCACTTAATCAGACCTTGTTGCACTACAGGGCTAGCCAGCACAGCACCACTCAGGCTTCACCTGCTCTGCTCATGCTCGGTCAGGAGATGGAATTGCCCCAAGACAGGCTCAGAGCACAAAGCTTGTCGGCAACCCCCAAGCAGCAGCTACAGTGGCTGTAACTACCAACCAGGGGCGAATGAAGGATAACTTTGAAAAGAGACACAAGGTCAGGCACACTAACATCAAGGTACTGGACTGGGTGCGAGTCCGCAGACCTCACTGTAGCAGCAAAATGGCATCGTTTTGGTCTGAACCTCACCAAGTGGTTCGTCAGCTACGATCTGCCACATTTCTATTACGCGATGGCTCACGCTGGCATGCTAGTAGATTGCAGAAAGTGTCGACGTCCCCTACGAAGGGTCCATGGGCAACAGAGCAGCACAAGGAATAAGTTCTCCGGTCCCACGACCAGAACCAGCACGACCATGGTCACACCAGGCACCTCAAGGTTTCCAGCTTAGGGAGCCCTCACAACAGCCAGGACCTGACCCACCACCACCCCTGCCAGCAGCTGGCCCTCACTCGACTTTGGGAGGTAGACCGGTTCAGACAAGGGCTCGTCCTACCTACCTGAAAGATTATATCACAAACTTTCATGCATAGGGGTTTAGATGTTTTTCTCTCTTATGGTTTGAGTGCCATATTGAAACTTGTTTCATTAAGTTCATCAAGTTTTGGGGGGGGGAAGAATGTTATGTTCAGTATGTTACAGAGAGTTCTTTTAAGAATGTGCGCATGCGTGAGATGCATGCATGAGACAGAGAAAGAATAAAGAAAAGGAGCATCCGTTCAAGCTTCCGTGTATAACTGAGTTCTCAAATGTTCAGTCAGTTAAACACAACACTACAGACCTTATTTCAGGCATTAAACTAAAAAACTCATAAAAAAAACAAAAAAACAATTGACTTCAGAACGGTGGAACCAGGAATTTCTAAAATGCTTCCGGACTATAGTATTCAATTAGTCGATAGTATCTCCAAACCCTGACCTACATCCTAATCTTAACCTCTGTATAGTACTAATAGCACATAGATTTACTAATGCTAAAATCATTATTGTTTGTTGCAATAGAATCCATGATATTTCTGAACTCTAAAGTTTATTATTATTATTTTTTTTTATTTAGTTGAAATCGTCTGTGCATAACTGGTTGTGCATAACCAGTTTGTGGAAAAATATCACGCATATCTACAGAAGACCCAGGAGTATTTGTATAATTTATAGCCTATAATATCAGTAGTGAAATGGACTTCAAGGACTTGAAAGAAAAATCAGAAGGGTCTTAAAACCCTCTGCTGTTGCTGCAAACCATTTATTTTAAAGCGTTTATTCAATATATCTTTAGATGATCAATATATGTTCCTCTTTATTATCAAACTCATTTACTGAAGGCTTCAGCCAGAGCAGAACGGAAGATAGTTTATGAAGACTGATGGTGTCCAACATGAGCAATGGCGTATTGGATAATGAAGCTTAGCTGCATTAATGTCAATGCCCATCCCCACTGACCCCAGAACAGTGCTGACATCTCACAGTCTGACCGTCTACATAAAGGGGCACTGACGTCAGATCAGTTACACTCTGCTGCTCAACCTTATAGTTGTGACTTCCAGTCTGAGGTGAGAAGGTGTACAGTGTCTGTTTGATTGGTCAGTAGAGGTTATCAGGTTCAGTGTAGATTGTTAAAGCGTTCAGATGATTGTGGATGAAATAATTCTTGTACGTTTTCCTGTCTGTCATAGAGCGTTTTTTATTCTTGTCCAATCTTCTTCATCCTCTGCTGTACACATGCCTGGTGGAACAATCACTGCAGCTATTGATTTTCATTGGGAGATAGATTTGTCAAATTTTATTTATATTAAACCTAACAACAATAATGTTTGTGACAAGGTTCTTGGTTTATATTAAACAATAAATGCATTGAAGTCAAAAAATACAGTAGATGTGGAATTGTGTGTGAATTGTTTTCTGTGTTTGTGGAAAGGTTGTAGTATTAAAGTTTTCTCAGGTTTCAAATAACAAAACAAATACAAATATGTATAAAAAAGAGACAAATGCATTGTGCTCATGTGGGCAGCACAATATTTTTCCATTTCTCTGAACTCTTTAATGTGTTTCAAATAATAAAACAATTACTACATTGAAGAAAAAAAAAATAGAACAACCAACCAACCAAACAAACAAACAAACAAAATCATGGTGCTCAATTGGGCAGTGCAAGTTCAAATCTTGCTTTCAACGTTTTCTAATTTTCTTTGAATTGTTTCCTGTATTTGTGGCAAGTTTGTATCTTGTGTTTCAACTGATAAAATAAATACACTGAAGACAAAAAATATGAAGACAATAAAGGGTGCTCATGTGGTCAGTGTGAGTTTGAATCTGGGTTACAACATTTTTCCATTTTCTCAGCATTGTTTCCAGTGTTTTGCTGCATTAAAGTTTCTCCGGTGTCAAATGATGAAACAGTAAATACATTGAAGACAAAAAATACTTACCTGGGCAATGCAAGTTCGAATCTGGCCTGCAACATTTTCCCACTTTCTCTGATTTTTTCTTTTCTTTCTGTATTTGTTGCATGGTTGCATCACATTTTCTCAGGTTTAAAATTATGACAATAAATACATTAAGGACAAAAATATGCAGATTGCAGACACAATAAATAAATAAATAAATAAAGACAAAAACATGGTGCTCATGTTGGCAGTGCATGTTTGAATCTGGCTTGCAAAATTTTCCCATTTTCTCTGCATTGTTTCCTGTCATCTCTGTACTAACCCAACAGACCATCAAATCCACATATGTTAAGGTCAAACATAAGCATTCAACCACGTGACTATAGCCTCCATTCATACATGAGGCTTTGTTACTAAATTTAGAATTAATACATGATACTGTTGCAGTCAATCAGGATTATTCCTCCTACTGAAAGGATGTTCTCTGTTTCTCTATACACTCCCCTGTGTATTTAACCATTTAGTATTTAATAATGGGAACAGAGGCTGATGCTTGCATTATAGCATGTGTGACCAAATGTAATGTTTCGGTTATAAAGGGAGTGTCAATCTTGCAGTCATTAATGTCATTAAAGCTACTCTTTGATATCTGCCTTGTGCAGAAAGCGAACATCTGGCTGACAAAGAAACCAGTGCAGTGCATAAAACACACATGTACACTCAGACTGAACTCCATCATATGTCAGCGTGTATTGTACTTCCTCCCAGTCTATTTTTAGAAGCCAGTAATCCAGTACACATTAGTCTAAATCTCATGCCATGCTCTGTGCTGCACAAGGACGCACCACAGTCTGATTTGTGTTTTCATTGACCCTTTGTATTAGTTTTTATGCATTAAACCCGCTTTAACCGTGGCCTGAGCTGTACATCTGTTCAATCCTGAGTGCAGGTTAAATTCCAGTAAAGGATGTGGATATGTGGATACCACCCTAATCTGTTAAAATTGTGTAGTGGCTTAAATAACATTCCTGGAGTGCATTATGGGTGCATTACTGTATGCATTTGTATGTCAGAGATCACACATGTGTTAGTGTCTGACAGTGAGGAAGAGCCAGTGCACAGTTCAGACACCTTTGCATTGTTGATCACCTGACCGGACAGAGGTATCGGCTAGCAGCAAGTCAGCAGGATGGAGGGCGCGTGTGTGTGTGTTTAGGCCAGGACTAGGAGTTGTGTTTATCGGATGCCTCTGTAATCCTGCCTGTGTGCCTTTTTTTCACCTTCAGAACTGTTGCTATTATTAAGCTTTCTATGTTCTGCCACACTCAATTAATACTACAACTGTACCTAACAGAAATGTCTAAATCGCTTCCAAAATTAATAAACTGTGAATAAATTGAATTGCGAAGAGTTTAAGCCATCATGTAAAGATTAAAGGTTAATGAATCATAATAAAAGTCCTTTAGAAGTCCAAAAGGTACAAAGCTAAAACGGCCAGATTAATTCTAAGGGTCAGTGAGAGCATGGAAATGTGAAACAAAATAGTCCCTTTTTAGTACAATCAATCATTAAATAAAGAAATAAATAATTCAAATGGAGAAAGAAAATCCTTTGAGTGCATCTTAAACACTGGGACTAAAAAGCTCATGTTCATGTGGAGCAAAGCGGAGCTGCTTTTCAAACTCAACTCTATTCAGCAGCGATATCCATGGCAACCAGCTGCAATCTGCAGCATTGATCTACATGATGAAAAAGAATTCCTGCCCGGAGCAGATGCTTTCAGAGATGAGTCCTGCTAATAATCTATCTATCTATCTATCTATCTATCTATCTATCTATCTAGATATCTATCTATCTATCTATCTATCTGTGTATCTATCTATCTATCTATATATGCTTTGTAACAAAGCAATTGTAACAAAACAATTAAGCACACTTCTTTTCACACGGGTTCTGTCTGAAATGTATATTGTTGCATTATGTGCCATTTTCAAAATAGTGGGCACTAGGCAGTATACAGTATACTGCACAGTATGCAGTTAGCTAATTATTTCATCCCAAACATAGCCACAGACTCATTTCCCTGCTACACTTTGTTTTTTCTGGCAGAGCATTCTGGGTAGTTGAGTTCATGTGAGGCTACATTACGTGGTGCTTGTTGGCCTCCTTCACCTGACAACAATGCAGAGAGGGAAGAGGCCACAAATCTCATAATCCACCATGACTGAACCTGGGATGATTAAAAAACCAAGCCCGAATGATGCACTCTGCTTTAAATATACAGTCACAACCCAAATACTACTAATGGGCTCACCAGAGAGACAAAAAAACAAACAAACATATAAAATAAATAATAAATTGGATCAAACATTTCTCCAAAGCTAGATATGTTGAGCGTGGATAGATGAGGACAGACCCAAGCAGCTTTGTCTCATCAGTTATTCTCATATGCTGTGACATATGAAAAATATAATGACTGGCAAGCAATGATATAATAAGATGCATAGTAAGAAGGTTACTGTGTAGGTGGATTCAAACAACACACCAACACACACACACACACACACACACACACACACACACACACCCACACACACACATATATAATTACAGGATTTTCCAAAGGAAAAATGGAAATATTCTTTAAAATCCAGTTTTAGCCACTTGTTTCAGTTTAATTTAAGACTATAAAAATGTTAATGAAAGTAGAAGCAGAAAGTATGCATAATCATATAGAAGGTTAAAGGAAATGTTTAAATGCTGTCATTGCCACATTCAACTTGTGTTTATATGGTGTTTCCAGTCGCTATGCGTTGTTATGGGTTTTACGGTTGGCTTTAGTTTCGAGATACATTTTATTCGCATTGTGACTTATATATTGCAATTCTGAACTGTATATCCGCAATTCGGACTTTTCAGACTTCTGGCCAATTGTGAGTTCGTAAACCAGGCAGTTACCTGAGAAAAAAAAGTCAGAATTGTGAGATAAAAAGTTCACAATCACCTTTTTATTTTTATTCAGTGGCACGGAAAAGGGCTCCATAGTTCTTCAACACGGCATAATAAGGAAATTTAATTAGTGTATTAATATTATTATTATTATTATTATTCAAGTTTCTTGAGCAGCAAATCAGAATATAAGAACGTTTTCTGAAGGATAGTGTAACACTGAAGTCTGGAGTAATGATAGTTAAGAACTTAATAATCACTTATAAGACTTATATAAAAAAATATGATGCTGAAAATTCAGTTTTGCCATTACAGGAATAAATTACATTTAAAAATGATATATTCAAATAGAAAAACAATCATTTTAAAATGTAAAAGTTTTTCACAAAATTACTGTTTTTACTGTATTTTGACCAAATAGAGGCACTGTGTAAGCATAAAGAGTTATTTTATGTATAATGAGCGATGGTGGACATGTTCCTAGCTTTTTACCTTGTTAGCATGATCCCCAAAAATAAGCTATGATAGCATTCACTATTTTGGGAGCTTTGTCTATAGTCTCTGCAGCCAGAGTACCTGTGACACCTTATCTGTCACGTCAGGTGATATTTTTGAATTAGTGGCTCTGCATTCCTCGTTCTTGAGGTTTAAAGACATATGTGGTGATAAGTCTTTTTGCCCTTGAGAGTTATGCTTACAAAGAATGCCTGGCATGTGCCGCTCTGTGGAACCGAAATCAGCTTAACGCTGAATAACAGACCTTTGCATTAATACTTGCTTCTCTGATCCTAGAGAGAGAGCGGGCGAGAGACAGACAGACAGACAGACAGATAGAGAGTGCTTTGGGGATCGCAATGATCATAAGGTGAAGTGTGTCATTTTTGGACTTTAAATCATGTGTGACATATTTGGAACACAGTGTTTAAACCCTCAGTGTTTTGCACGCGTAGCGTCGTAAACGATGACTTTGGCGCTCTAGACATATTACGGCTTCCCTAGCAAAATATTTTCTAGTAAGCCAATGCATGTTAGACATCCATAATCCAAATTCCAGTGCTTTATTTGAGTCCCGGACGTTATCTGTGTGACCTTTTAACAGAAACAGAAATCAGGGCAAAACTGCAAAGCTCAAACCCCACAACAGAATAAAAACATCCAAGCCTCTGAGGGACTGAATGGATTCTCCCCCAGCAACCGGTGACAGGGTTATCTCCCTCCCAGTGCATGCTGGGTAACAGTTTTGGGCACATTCAGGTGTCAGCAGATCTCTGTTGTTGGACGTCAGGGCCGATATTTCATGGATTGACAGCACGTCCCTTCACGCAGCAACCTCCGAAGGCCGACGTCAGCTGGACATGACGAGATGTGTCACACCGCATGACCAGCGCAGTCTAGAGATGGGGACAAAGCCTGCATCATAATGTTTGAGGGCACGCATACATGATAAACCCTGTGGTCAGGCTGCGAGTCTACAGTGTGATGGTTTGATTGATGTGTCAGTCAAAGCTGAGCTTGATAAGACAGTGTTTCAGCTCAGATATCCTGTGCGTTGGTCCAAAATTACAATGGGGAAGTCGTGGCCTAATGGTTAGAGAGTTGGACTTGTAACCCAAAGGTTGCGAGTTCGAGTCTCCAGTCCGGCAGGAATTGTAGGTGGGGGGAGTGAATGTACAGTGCTCTCTTCCACCTGCAATACCACGACTGAGGTGGCCCTTGAGCCAGGCACCAACCCCAACTGCCCCCGGGCCCGCCGCATAAATGGATGCCCACTGTCCGGGTGTGGTCTCACGGTGTGTGGTGTGTGTTCATGCTGTGTGTGTGCACTTAGGATGGGTTAAATGCAGAGCACTAATTCCTAGTAGGGGTAACCATACTTGGCCACATGTCAATTCACTTCACTATTGGCTGCTGGTTGTTAAGGCTTTGGGCAAATGGAGCAACTTCAGTCTGTTAGGCATAGTGAACTGTAAATGGCTTGGATGAAAAGCTTCTGCTAAATGACAAATAATGTCTTCTTGAGAGCCAATGTGAAACCATTTTTGTCCACCCTTTTAAAATTCAGTTCATTTATTGGTCAATGATAAGTGTGTCCACAATAAAGAAAAGCATTTTTTTTTAAACTCGTGTATCAATTCTTAGAAATGTACCTTTTGAAATCATGTTGGTTTTATAGTAGCCTGTATATTAGTGAAATGTTCTCTTTTCTTTTCAGCAGAATTGGACTTCTCAACATACGCTACACAATTCCATGAGGGGAAGGATAATTAATGTCTGGGGTTTTAGGTTTAGGAACGTAACCGTCGTGCGGCAACACAGGGGCTCGACATGACACCTGTCGTAACCGAGTGGAGGCGCGACCGATACTGTGTGAGGGTGGTAGCGCGGCGCTGCCCGGTCCCAGAACAGGTGGGGCCGCCAGGGGAGGTGTGTCTACCTCCCCCCCCCCCGCTGTACCACAGTTTGTGCTTGTCTTGATGTTGGTTTTGTATCTCTCCATCCTAGTGTACACCTGCGACTGGTACTTGAGCGCACGTTATGGAGTCGACTCTTCACCGAGCGGGGGACCCCCATGAAAAACAGCACTTAGCCTTCTCTCTCACAGAATGAGCTGTTCGACATGGCACACCCCCGCACACGCACGCACGCACACGCACACGCAACGCACCTCCCACTCACGAGTGGCACACCCGCACAACTACACTCACACTCACACTCACACTCACAACTCGCACTCCACAGCGTGAGAAGGCGCGCGGAGACCGTCGTGAAAAGCGATCAACGCAGACAAACCTGGGCTACACGGCAAGCGGGACTGAGTCCGACGCAAGGCCTGGGTGGGAGTCGTTGTCACGGCATCCCCCCATTTGTTGACTCACAGCGGTACAGGCACTGACTGAGCCAGCTGACAGACCCAAATTCATAATTTATTAAAGAGGATTCTTCACCATTCATGCGTCTGTGTACCTGTGTCTCTCATTTCTGAAAATGAATTTGATCTTGAGATGCATGCTGATAATATGAAGCTGCCTCAAATGCTCCTGTTTAGAGTGAGCTGTCTTATAGATACTCAACACGAGTTACTGTGCCTCCGTAAATCCAGTCTTGTGTGCTGGTCAGGTGCTATTATCTTATTGATTACTTATTTTCATTAGTGCTAGGTCGTGGAGGGAACCAAGAAATCACTAAATCCTTGCATAAGAGGTTGTAATTCAAGCGACTGGCAGCCCTCCGCACCCTCTGAAAGCCAGCTGTTACCTGAAGTCTGCACAAGAGAGCAACTGGGAAATTTGGTCAGTTCACTTTTTTATGTCTTCCTCCGAGATAAGGAATGGTTCGAGCTGCCATCACTCCACGTTTCTTGCCTGAGCACAAAAACTAATGTGTGAACAGTTGAAAAATATATCACCTCATTCCCCACCCCTCCCCCAACTGCCCCGTGTTGAAAGGCACATTGCACGTGACGGATTCTATCAGCTCCGCGTTCAGTACAGAACGCGAGGATTCAGGAACCAGAGCGGGTGACACGCGTTCAGGACGGTGTGTGCAGACGACACATGACATCGTCGCACGCAAGAGCGCACAGTTGTGAGTAGCATTTGACTCCGACGTTATTTTGGTGTTTAAAACAGCATTTAGTATACAATTGGCAAAATGTGACATCAATCAAAATGTGTTACATAAGTTATGTAATTAAATTTTATAAGCAATGTAATATTTTTAAATTAAATGTTTTTTTTTGTTTCGTTTTTAATTAAATATATTGTGTCATCATAAAGTGTTAAATAAATACATGTATAATAGTATGTATTATGTCTTTTTTATATTTGTTAAATATGTGTATATATGCTTGGCGCTTGGACTACTTTTGTGTTTGACACCTATGGTCACATCTGTGGTACACTAAAAAAAAAAAAAAAAAAGAATATACTATATGAGTCTAATATATATATAATGTTTCTGTAGGCATGACTGTCAGTCAACATCTCTTTATCTCTCTACTTTCACTCACTCTCTCTCTCTCACACACACACACACACACAGGCAAAAGCACACATGGGCATATGCATATATGCAATATGCAAACAAAGGGAGACAGTTAACCTGGGTTAATCTTGGGAGAGCCTGTAGTCTTACATTAAGAAAGAAAAGAGAAACCATACAGGAGGGAACGAGTGAGTGGTTGTGAATTGTGACGTATCAAGTTGTGACGTCTTAATTAATAATCCACTAAAACGCAAGGCTCAGTTGGGATTAACCCATGCTGAGTCTTTTCTTGGCACCACAGATAGTGACTAGCTGTCCTTACACGCCCAGGTGGCGCAGTGATAGTTAAGTGTGCTTGGGCACGAGACAGCTCAAGGCCTAATACGATTGGGTAACATGACAGCAACAACACCGAGTAAGTCATTAAAGTCAGTCTCTTTGTTGACTTCTTAAGAGCTTTCTTTACAGCGAGTCTGCCAGGATTGTATCTGAACAGTGTAACCTCTGTCTTCAATCTTTTTGTACGGAGGACAGAAAGGTCATTGTGGATAACAATAGCTCACAGGAACATGGTAATCAGACACCAGTGCTGAAACTAAAGCAGATCTTTATCTGGGAGCTCCTGTCATACATCTATAGTCAGGGACAAGGTCTGGATGCACAGAAATCTTAGAGGTGAATTTGTTTATAATTATAAATAAGGGTTTTCTTAGCTTCCTAAGGGATTTGTGCACCCAAACTGAGGTCTATAAATAATTCCTTTCAAAAGTGGCACTCAAAAAATATCAATCAAGAACACGTTCTGCATGAATTCCTCTTAAAAGCACATCCTAGGGATGGTTCCCAGCCAACACAAATGTTCTAAGAATGTTTTGCTAATGTTCCCATTAAGTTATGAAAATGTTCAAATATCCAGATATTTATTTATTTATTGTTCTGCAAACTTTTGAATGTTTTATGAATGTTCGGAAACAAGCAGTAACATTTAAAAAACTTTAAATATGTCCAAATAAAACATTTCAGAAACAAATGTTCAAGGAACATTTCATGTTTTTGTGAACATTTTGAAAATATTAAACCTCAGATAAGTTTGAATGAACATTCTGTTAACATTGAATGTTTGTTCGTAACTTTGAGAGAACCTGGCCAGAACTTTTGCTAATGATCCCATTAAGTTATTTATTATGAAATGTTATTTCTGAATATTCTCTGTTCAGAATGGCCTTTTTTTCAATGTTTTAAAAAACTTTCTGGGGGTATGGTGAACATTAGTGAAAACAGTTTTGAATTTTCTCTGAATGTTCTGAAACAAGTAGTAAAAAAAAAAAAAAAAAAGACGTTAGACAGACGTCCACCTAAAACATTTCAGAAAAATGCAGAAAAAAAGTTTTTCTGCTAATCTTGTGAGAATATTATTAAACTCCAGAGCAAACATTTTGTTAACGTTACTACAACATTTGTTCATAACTTAGAGAGATCATTGCTAACAATTATTTTGGCAAATTTTCCCTTTAAGTTAATTCTGAATGATTTTTAAAATGTTTAGCGAAAACATTATAGGAATGTTAGTTTTGAATGTTCTCTGAACGTTTTGAAACAAGTAATAGGTAGTAACCTAAACAAACAAAAAAATATTAAACCCAGGATAAATCTGAACAAATATTCTATTGATGTTACTGAAAAAACATTTGCTAATAATTTTGAGAGAACCTTGTCAGAACGTTAGCCAAAGTTCCCCGTTTGCTGAGTTTGCCCAAAAATCACTTTCTCACTGTCATGTTGTTCTAAAGAAAAAAAGAGAGAATGTTTAATATGTTTTTGTCCATACAATGAAAATCTGTGGGGCCCAAACCAGCACTAGACCTTCACTCTCTATGGACAAAAAAAGATCATACAGGTTTTGAAATGAAATGAGGGTAAATAAATGAAGACAGCATTTAAATTTTTTATGCATGGTGAACTATCCCTTAAGTAAGGACATGCGGTAGATTTGATAAATTATGAAGGTTTCAGGTCATGGTTACAGATATTTTGATTAAAGCAATTACAAATGAACGAGCGCTGTGAAACCTCTGATAGTATTAGGAGTGTGATAAGCGGTTTTTAATGAGCATATGATGTTCTAATGCAGATGAGTCCCTTTCAATTCCCATTTATTATAGATAATGCCGGCAGAGCAAGAGTGAGAGAAAATCACGTGACCAGCTGTATTATGACAGCATGTGCAGAGGATTAGAGAGGAAACAGGGTGAGCAGGAAGACAGGCTCGAACAGCTGCAGCGGGACTGAATGACGACCGCTCCTCCAGGTCTCCCTTTAGTGATGCAGGGAGATACAGAGCAAAAGGAAGCTCTCGCAGCGCCGCCGTTCCATTTGTGCAGTTTTTCATTTGTTCAGACACTCAGTCACTATGATATTCCATATATCCACTGCAGTGCAATTACAACACAAAAAGGAAGTCTCCAAGGAGAATTGCTGTCACAAGGGACTTGCAGAAACTTGAGGGGATTTAATATGTCAGGCTTTATGGAAATTAACCCGCCTTTCACAATGCCTCCTCAAGAGGGGTAATTCTGTTGTACATTCCTGTGATGAAAAGCCATATCCAGAGCAAAAAAAAAATACATGGAAAAAACAGAGCAACTAATTTTAAAAAGACAAACCACTGCAATATGATAACAAAGCACACATTTAATATGTAACCAAGCCACATGAAAACAAGGGCAGGTTAGATCATTAACCTAT
This sequence comes from Sinocyclocheilus anophthalmus, assembly GCA_018155175.1. Taxonomy (NCBI): domain Eukaryota; kingdom Metazoa; phylum Chordata; class Actinopteri; order Cypriniformes; family Cyprinidae; genus Sinocyclocheilus; species Sinocyclocheilus anophthalmus. The sequence goes on from JADLZN010007486.1 coordinate 208,417, forward strand.
TTTGCTTTTTAAATATAAATTATGTGAAAGACAAATCCTTGTTTTCATCAAATATAACTTGTTCAACCTCCTAAAAACGTCTTAGCCTTTTAAAAGTGTTACTAATAATAAATGCTGTAATTCAAAGGCAATTTTTTTACCTTTATTTTACCAGGAAGTCTCATTGAGATTAAAATCTCTTTTACAAGAGCAATCTGGCCAAGGTAGCAGCCATACAGTAAGACAACATTTTAAAATACAACAAGTACACATTACAACAATATTAAAACATAATATCCGCTCAACAAAAACAATCACAAGCCTCCATTACCACTCTCTATATGATGCCTTTAAATTCACCAATAGACAAAAATGTATCTAGAATTAGATCTTTTTGCAAATTATTCCATGCCCAGGGTGCATAATAGGTAATGGTGAAAAAACTTGAGGTACATTAAAAAGCAAACACTTGGAAGAGCGTAGCTGGTAACTGTCGGAACTAAGACAGAGAAGGGTACAGAGATAAGCTGGAAGTTTACCTAACATTTCTTTATAGATAAAAATGGAACAGTGCTGTTTTCTATGTATGGTCAGTGATGTCCAACCCACCATCTCATATAGAATGCAATGATGAGTACGGGATATTGCATTTGTAATAAAACGTAATGAAGCTTGGTACACTGAATCAAGGCTCATTGAGATGGAAGAGGCTGCATGCATGCATAATATATCACCATAATCAAGCACAGTTAGGAAGGTAACTTCTACAAGTTTCTTTTTGGCACTAAAAGTAAACAAACATTGTTTAATTTAAAACCAATTTTAAAATAACCAGAGCACTTTCCAATGACTGAAATGCAGTCTGAAGCTCTTTCACCGCCTGTGAATAGTTGGAGGAAGGGTATAAATAATAGTATCATCAGGTTAAAATGTCTTTTCCCAAATCATTAATAAAAAAATAGAAAACAAAATAGGTCCCAAAATAGAACCCTGCGGAACCCCTTTAGATATATCAAGAAAATCAGATTTGAGATCCTCCACATGAACACACGGAGTCCGATCTACCAAATAATTTCTAAACCATTTCAACATCCCTGGTTCAAAACCAGCACTGCTAAGTTTGTTCAACAGCAATTCATGATCCACTGAATCAAACGCCTTGGATTGCTTCACAAATAAGGATGAGCAGTGCTGTTTTCTATCCAGGGAACTAATAAGGTCATTTATCATCACCGTAGCAGCAGTAATGGTACTATGGCCAGTTCTTAAACCAGATTGAAAAGAGTTTAAGATATTATTATCAAATAAAAATACAGTTTTAACTGTATATTTACCTGAGATTCAAGGATCTTGGCCAAAATTGAGAGTTTGGAGATTGGATGATAGTTGTTCATTTCTGAGGGATCACCGCCTTTAAATAATGAGAGAACATAAGCAGCTTTCCAAATTTTAGGTATAGAATTCGACATGCGCTGCCACCTTTAAAAGATAAGGATCTAGGTTATGTGGACCTACAGATGTTTTGTTGTCAATACTTTTCAACGGTTTACAAACTTGAACATTTACATTCATGTAGAAGTAAAAACATTAAGGTGATAGGAAACAAACATATATCACTCCAAGAAAAAAAAATCTGCTAATGTGTACAGACATTTTCTTTAATGTTAAAACACAACACTCTCAGATAAAATGGAACAAAAGCTTTCACTGGGGCAGTTCCTTTACAAAAGGTACACTTTTGTAAATTATTTACCCCTCGCTGGTGCATATTAGTACCTTAATGGTACATATGGTTATCTAAAATGAACAGATTTGTGCCCAAATGTTACATATTAGAAGCTTTTGAAAAGGTACCACCCTAGTCACTTTTGTAACTTTTTTCCAAGGGTGCAAGGAACCGTAATAGTTACTAGTTGGCAACCAGTTTAGAAACCACCTAGTAATTAGGTAATTAGAGCTCCCACCAGAACACCCTAGCAACTCCCTAGAAACAGCTCATCATTTAGCAATCACCTAGCAAAACCAACACCTCTCTGAACTTCTAGCAACCACCAGAACACCCTATAAATGACCAAGAAAGCAATCAGGTGTCCTTAGCAATCACTTCGTAACACTATAATAACAACCAGAGCACCCTAGTAAACCCCTCAGAACACCTTATCAACCAATTAGCAATAGAAAACAAACATCCAGTCCACTTTTGGCAACACTATTCACCTTTTTCTTCCCGTAAAAATGGACGTGGCCATTTGTAAATTCTATGGGTCTTGCTTTCGGTATTATTCGCGCCCATCTATTTTTAGCTGTACAGAAGCACTCGTTTTGCTGCTTGATATTGAAAATTGGTGTGTCTTACCATATTATTTGAATGTGTTGTCTTAATTACGAACATACTGGTTTATACTGCAAACAGGTTTACTGTTTACTGCACGTTGTTATTCTTCTCGTTATTTCCCTAAAGCGGCTAATGAACTGGAAGTCTTGCCCATAGGCTTACTTACGCGTTGAAGAAAAAGGTGGATAGAACCCACCATAACATACTATAATTGGCAAATAAAGCTTTCAGATCTCCTTAGAAACTATCTTAATAACTTCTAAGAACACCTTGGCAACCATGCATAGCAACACTATATTACCAACCATATCAACCTATATTAGCAAACACCTAGCAACACCAACACCTCTCTGAATTTCCTAGTAACCCCCTTATAAAAACCTGAACACCCAAGCAATGCCACATAAAGCACTCACATCATCTTAACAACCACCTAGCAACCAAATTATCAGATCAATACCAGAAAAACCTCTCAGACCACCCTGGCAACCACCTAGCAACACTATAGCACCAGCAATCCTCAGAAGGCTTTAGCAACAGCAAAAGACACCCAAGCAACCACCTAGAATCCATTCGGAACAACTGAGAAACCACCTAGCATACATCTAGAAACCGTAAGAGTATTATGCTAGTATGCAGATGCGTATCCTTTCTGTTTGCTACTGAATTGTTGCCTTTGACATGCTGACACCCCAGTGGTGCCACTCCAACCGCTCACAATTGCTTTCTGTCCTTAGCCATTTAAACATGTAGCTACTTTTCTCTAGGTAGACTTATTTAAAAAGACTCGCAAGTGTGACACTGTTGGAAACATATTATTAAAGCACTCAAATTTGTCCTAAGAAACATGAATAGTACAATGAAGCAATAATAAGGTGAAATGTATAAAAAGTGTTCATAAAACTAAGTGCAAGTGTTAATTAACTAATTTAGTCACATTCTGTCCCAGACTCAAATCCATTCTCAGAAGGAATAAATGATTTACCTTGTTGATATTACTGAGTCAGCCTACATATCATGCTTTACTCAGAGCGCCTCTAGGTTTATCTAAACTAGCTAACAGATAATTACATAAATAGATTATTAGTTAGCTGGTAAAGTGACTGTCTGAGCTAAAACCCAAACAATCAAAAATCCAAACTGTCTTTCCCACATTATTAATTATGGTAGTTACACATTTTATTGCAATCAATCAATCAATCAACTTAATTGAAAATTGAAGCATTTTATTATAATCTTTTGATTACAAAATTATTGAATGTGCCTGCTGGATTATCCTTACCTTCTTGCGGAAAGATGAAATTATGCAATTTTGAAAAATAGTAGGTGTCTTTAACAGGTTTACACTTGTGCGGTAAATCCAGCTTTGCTGGAGATCCTCAGCACACTTAAGAGGCTCAGGTGCATGTTGTCTAATGAGTACAATCCTGAACAATATCAAGGATTTCCTTTTTGATTGGTTTGGCAAATCAGCAACCAGCCAATCGCATCTTACAAAACTGAGGACTTGACGGGAGCTTCAATGTCATCTCAAAGTCCGTTAAAAGAGGTAATACCTTTGATCCTTGCATCTTATACAGGAAGATTATGTTACCCCACTGTGAAAAGATAGAGTCTTAAAGGGATGTACTCTGAATGAAGGCCCTGGTGTTGGAGGATGGTGTAGGTTGGAAAGGGCCCATGAGCTTAAGTCTCTGCAAGACATTCTAATCCCCTTGGGCTTGTACCAGTGTTTTGGCAGGTGACTTAAGGCCCAGCCATTGTGCTCCAATGAGATTTGTGGGATTCTAATTAGATTTCACCAGGAAGAGTTAGCAAATGTTTGTTGGAATGAAAGCCAGTTGCCAAAGGAAATAAACTAAAATGGATGGAGTGAGCATTTAAGCAGTTTTTAATAAGTGGCAAATGGAGCTTTATGTTTCACTTAACTGACACCTCACTTTCAGTAGAATTTGTCCTCTGATTCTGCTGAGTTTGCTGTATGGAGTTTGCTTGTAATGACCACATACATATCTAGAGATCGGAACATCTTATCCTAATATTTGAGTTTAGGCTCCTTTAGCTGCAGTAAGCAGCTGTTTAGCAAACACCCTAGCAGTCACTGATAACACCATAGCAACAGCCTGGCAACACTAAAGCCATCACCGGAGTACCCTAGCAATATCATAGCAACCTCTCAGAAGACCTCAGCATCCATCTAGTAATGTTATAAAACCCACCAGAACAGCCTAGCAACACCCAAGAAACCACTCAGAAAAACTTAACGACACCAAAGGAAACTCAAGCAAACAGCTAAAAACCAATCAGAGTAACTGAATAACCACTGAGCAACACTTTATGGTGACCAAGACACCCTAACAACGAACCCCTCAGAACACTGTAGCAACTACCCCAGTATACACTATAACACCCACCAGAAAACCTAGCAATGCCCAAGATACCATTCTAAACAGTTAAAAAACCACCCATCAACATTATAGGCTATATAATTTATAAATTATATAGCATTTATAATTTTAAACTTTATAATTTATAGCATCCACCAGAACTCCCTAGCAACACCAAAGAAACCACTCAGAACACTTCAGCAACCACCTAGCATCATATACCATCCACCAGAACTGACTAGCAGAGCCCAAAACACTCAAAACACATGAGCAACTACCAACACTATAGCATCTAACAGAACACCCAGCAGCACCCAACAAACCACTCCAAAAACATTAACAACCACCTATCAACAGTATAGCATTCATCTGAACTACATAGCAACACTCAAAAAAACACTCAGAAGACCTTAGCAACACCAAATGGACAATCTAGCAACCACCTAAAAACCACTCAGACCATAAACAGCAATGAATAGAAGACCACCGCCGTACAAATCACTCAGAAAACCTTAGCAACCACCAAGCAACAGTATATCTTTCCCCAGAACTGCCTAGTAACACCCAAGAAACCACTCAGCTAACCTTAGCAACAACAAATGACATTCTAGCCACCACATAAGCCACTGCAGGAACTAGGGACTTTGGGCCGTTACTCGGTGTGTTTCCACGCAGGAACCAGGATCTAAATAAATAAAGTTCTGGGTAAAAAATTGCCCCTCAGAAAGCCCCTGCTCACGAGGTAGTACTTTTTCAAAGGTCCTGAACTTTCGGGGGCGTGCGGGGGGCTTGGCACTGAATGGGCAGGAACTGACTACTTGAAACTTGGAGACCACTACGGAAACTAAACTAGGACTGAACATGCTGATTGGTTGAGTTCACGCAGCATTGTATTTCAACCACTATATTCGCATAATTTTTACCAGTATTACTGTTATTGTGTCATGAAATGTAGTTTTAAAAGTATTTCAGGCGAGAATGTAGTTGTTTAAAACTCAAATCTGCGGTTTATTTATAAAAACAGCCCCTATTTGAAAATGTGCTTCACCGATTTCGGAGAAGGGAGCTCCACGTGATCAGCCGGCGCTCAGTGCTCATCAGCTCATGTATCCTGACCAGAGCAGCCTCAATTCGGCTAGTCCTTCTGACATTTGCCGCTGGTTCTGATGTCTCTGTAGTGGATAAACATAAGATATAATTCGTTTTGGGTAAATCTTAACAGGTCATCTTTGGTCTTTATTCTATGAATCTATTAATATGTTAAAATTAAAATAAAAACCGGCAATGTTTGATATAACATTTCGTTTCATTGTAATGTAGGCCATATACACATGTCCCTGAACTACATTTCTGCGGCTATATGTTTAATATGTTTAAATGAAAACGAAAAGGGGCAGTGGTGTTTGATATATTTCGTCTTATTGTAAATACAGTGAGGAAAATTGCAGTAGCCAAGGTGTGAGCTGACTGATGTTATCAAGTACGCTGCTGTTTGCAGAATTACCGGACTTGTGTCGCCCCGTCCGCGGGGGTTCACACTCCTGGTTCGAACTCGCGAAGTCCGAACTACCGAGGATGCAAGTCCGAAATTTGCGTACTTGGTATTGAAACGCGCGCAGACCTACATCACCAGACTATTTGCCTATTCTTATCTATACTTTAGACCGCGATGGAAACGCAGACAGCAACAGGTCTGGGGGGAAAAAAGTTCCTGGTACAATTGTTCCGGGTAATTTCGGAACTTCGGAAACACGGCTATAGAAACCACTCACAACCCACGCAGCAATGACTAGAACACCAGCCCCTACAAACCACTCCAAAACACCTTAGCAACCACCTAGCAACACTATAGAATCTACCAGAACATCCTAACAGCGCACTACAAACCTTTCAGAACCCCTTAGCACCACCTAACCTAACCACCTGGCTTCTGGAAACCACTCCAAACCCCTTAGCAATCCCCTAGCAACTTTATAGCAACCACCGCAACATTCTTTCTTCAGATATAAAGATCTTGTTAGTATTCTTCCTCTAAGACACAGCAGTCAACAGAACAACAGAACAGCCTTTCTTAGAAGGCTTCACCTGGGGCAACCCAGATTAAGTGCCCCGTTCAAAGACACAGTGGTGGTAGCTTATGAATTGCCCCGTCTGGCCTTGGAATTCACAGCCTTTGGGTTTGTATTTGGTTTCTCTTTAACTAAGCCATCCTTAGTTGAACTATTTTTTACCACAGAGGGAAAAAAAATACTGCCTTTCTTTTTTCTCTGTGTCTAGTATCAAGCATGTCACAGTGCATTTTTTTTTAGCACATTGTTTATTGTGAGAATTTCATGCATGTCTTGGATGGAGTGTCTGTGTTGTTTTTGCCGTTGTGTTTTGGCAGCTGTTCTTGCTGACTGTGACTTTATGATTCTGATGACTTTTCCGGAAATCCCTGACTGATGGCTGATGACAGCATCTTAGATCAGACAGGCTTTTGGATGCCTCAGTCTACACCGATGGTTTGACACGTTTGAACTCTATTGCAGGTTCCATGAATTGTTTTGGTTATTATGCCAGTGTATTGCCATGGGCTCATGTCTAGCAGTCTAATGAGACCCCGATGGCCAGGCACGGTGCCTACATCATAAGCGGGTGTCTGATGGGTTGGCTGCCAATGTATGCATGAGAGGCCCAGTAAGTGCAAATGACCTTATACCCAGATGACTGTGGGTTTGATTGTGGACCCGAGTTAAGGTCCGTTCACACCACGGACAATAAATAACATAGTAATAGTAAGTAACAAAACTAATAATATAGTTTTAAAAATCATTCTAATTTTACAAGAATTGGGAAATCTACACAACAACTGTAATGATAATGAAACAGAGGAATGACATTGTTGGAATCACTTTCAGAACGATTTCAGAACAATAAAAAAACACGGACAGCCAATCAGAATCCACTTGAATTTAGAGCTTGCTTTTAAAGCAATTGTATGTAAGTGTTTTACCTTTTAAAAACATTCTGAAGGGTACACTTCTAACAAGGCAAATGGTTTCAGTTTTTTTCCCATGCTCCCCCCAAATGCGTAAAAATGTTTGGTGAGAGGGCATGAAAGGGAGGACATAAGAGAGGGTACGAAATTCCACGAAAAGGGCGAGTTGCTTTACAGTTGCAACAAATACACGTGCACAGCTATTCACTGTAATTACGACAATGGTGTATTTATGACAGTGAACTCCTCTCACTTAAACATGGGGGGGGGGGGGGGGGTCCAAAGTCGCAAAAATGCACAAAACTACATACAGTTGCTTTAAAGCGGCAAACGACATAAATGCAGCTCGTGCTTGTAACAAACAGAACATTATATCCGTTTTTACGGACGCTAATATCTTTATAGTTATCTTATAGTTACCATTTTGGCAGAGGTCCTATTAACTTCTTGCGCAACTTTTAATCAGTGTAATGCATTACAATATTGGTGAGTCCCTATAAGAAAAGTAACTAATAACATAAGGTTAGTTACTGTTTATGGAATGTAATGTGTTATGTTACTTGTGCGTTTTAAATCTGGGCTGGGCTTGCTTTTGTGTTTTAATATAAAAAGTTATATTTTTGACAAATATAAAAAGCCCTTTCTCACCAAAAGTGAAATAAATAAGCCTCAGGCTGAAGGAAATGTAAATTCACGTCTGTACGGTAGAGGGCTTATGCTGCCATTCGGGATTACATGAAGAATAGGACACAGGAGAATAAAATTCAAAACACTCTTCAGCAATAAAGAGAGAGAGAGAGAGAGAGAGAGATGCAAATGTTATGCTTATCTAAAGTCATTTTTGATTCTGTTTTTGTGCAAGTGAGTTGAGTAAATGCATTTTCAAATTTAGTCTAGAACAGGGCTGTCCAAACTTGGTCTTGGAGGGCCGGTGTCCTGCAGAGTTTAGCTCCAACCCAAATATAACACACATGAATCAGCTAATTAAGCTCTTACTAGGCATACTAGAAACTTCCAGGCAGGTTGAGGCAAGCTGGAGTTAAACTCTGCCGAGGACCGAGTTTGGAGACCCCTGGTCTAGAACTATAGTAATCATCATGTTTACACAGTGCACACAATGCCTCTGCCCTTACTGATTTCTCTCAACATGGGGACAGGAGAACTATCAGCCAATAACTCAGATATTTTATTGTAGATTAAAAAGTAATGCATTACTTTACTAATTGCTTGAAAAAAGTAATCTGATTAAGTAACTCACATTACTTGTAATGTGTTACCCCCAACACTGCTTTTAATGAGTCATTACTTTTAGGGAATTTATTTATTTATTGCAAGAGTCTTGGAGTATGTCATAAATTGTCACATGTCTAGGTATCTCTATCTCTCTACTAATACTCAAGGAGGCTTCCGTGCTTCCGTCAAGCAATGGTGCTCTTTTGCCTTAAACTTTTATTAAGCTTCATAGATGAGGGGGTGGAGGGGATCTTTTGGGGGGGTTCTAAGCATCAGCATTCCCTAACCCGCTTTAGAGAATTACAGCTTGTGCCAGTATATCGAGCCTGAATTATTCAAAACGCTTTCTAAGCATTGCACAGTGCTAAGTCTGACTGAGAGCTAAAAATAAATCAACACGCGATCCTTTGAACTGCTTAAATGTTCCACATTTGAATTGTTAATGTGTTACTAATTTATTTGTTTTGGGGCATGATTTAAATGTAGTCTAACCAAGTAAAGTGTAAATAATAAATAATACAATTCATAAACCACATAAATATTTTAAAGTAACCTTAAATGTGGATTAATTTATTAGTCTTAGATACAAAATATCAAACCAAGTGGCATCTACAAACAAATTATGCTAGAGCTTTTCGCAGACCTGATTTTTATTAGTTTTTATTAGGCCTTTTACAATGACATTCTGCAGTTTTATTCATGGTAACTTTAGTGGCTGAAGTCACTTCTCCTCAAATTCACACGTGTCTTGCCAACGTGACGGCAGATCTTCCCAATAACATGTTGCACAAAGTTTGATAAGAGTAAACACATTTTTATTAATTTTATTATTTTTTTGTTAATTATTATTATAGTATATTATATTATCCCATGAGGACAAGCTGTTTGAAGAATGGATATATATATATATATATATATCTAATATATATATTAGATATATATATATGAAGATATAGTATCTATATCTATATATATATAATATATAATACTATAATAATTATATGTATATTTACATAGTTTTATCTTTTTTTTGTGAAATATTGCTTGTACTATTTTTTTAATATTAGATTCCACTTGCTTGGAGATTACATCTGATTTTTACAGTGACTTAGTGCTCATATCCTTTAAGGTTCTTATAAAAAAAAAAAAAAAAAAAAAAAAAAAAAATATTATATATATATGTATATTATATAATATATGTGTGTTAATTAATGTTAATAATAGATCAGCCAAAGTTCGCTCTTCTTTCTTGTATTTACGCCATAATTCTGCCATACACCAGAACTGATTTCTTTTAAATGCATTGGAGAACAAATTATGGAGGACTTTTTTAGGACTTTTGGAGAAAGTAGAAGGAAATAATGAAAGAGGGAGGGTAAGAGCGGACAGACTGAAATTGTTCAACACACACACACACACACACTCACACACTCACACAACAACAGCCTCCACTGATGTCCTGTCAGGTTGGACCTTTGCTGTTTGTGTTGTGTCAAAGAGGAATCTCAGGTCCCTGCTGAATTCCAAATTGATCTGTCAGGAAGCTTGTGCCTAGATTTCCCTCCCCCTCCTCTCCACTGAAGAGTCATCTTGGCACTTTTGTGAGTCTCAGGCCTCTCCCAGTCTGTCAGCAGAGAGAAATCCCGGTTTGAGGCCACCGGCTGCAGAGTTCAGCACTTTCTCTGTGACCTTGGCACAAGGGCCACCGCGGCTTCTGCAGGGACCGGACCTCCGCATAACATAGAGATACCGTACGCAGGGCTGTCATTGTGTCAGCATGACTGAAGCTGGACAGGTAGAATTATAGCGCCCGGATCAAATTTAAGCACTGTGCTGCTGAACCAGTCGGAAAAAGAAAAAAAAAATACATGCATGCATTTCAACTAACTGACAGGAAGCTGATTCGTGGGGAAGATGACAAGGACCTCAATCCCTGAGGAAAATGGCACTTTTTGCTGATGCATTAGGCTAAAATTCAAGTTCTATCATAAATGAAGCAATGCAAATCACACAGCTTTTTAATAATGAATTCCATCATTTTTTATTCGATTTTTTTTCATCTCACATAGTTGGTAACATTTTTTGAGAAATAGAAGCACCAGGGGAAGTGAATCTCAACCCCTTATTTATTGATTTCTGATCAACTGTGCTTTATATGTACTTTAAATGCAATATCATGCTTTTCGTGAATGTAAAATATGGATGATTTTTCGCCACTCTTCGTTCCCAAACACATTAAAGGGATAGTACATCCTTTAAAATGGCCCACACAAAGAGTTCATGGAATTCATATCTCATGATAAGGATTACAAGATACTATAATATGTATATATCTATGTACACATATGGCACTTGAACACATAAACGCAATGTATCTGTTTCCCACAAATGAAAGCAATGGGCGCTTTGGTGTCAAAAATAAATAAATAAATCCAGTACATTAATAAATAAAGAAATAAATACAAAAGATAGACAGTTAAGTGTTATGCAGCATTGGCCAGTTCACCGGCTACTGGTCTGCAAGTCAGCTTAAATATACCAGAACAATAACTTACGTTAAGGTCAGTGGTGCAAGCACAGGCAACCAAACCATTAAAGATGGCAATCTATCTAAGCCAAAAGAGAGATATGATTCATAGAGTACAGATAAACATATGTGAACTGCGGTCTAACTAGTTGCGGTGAGTAAACTGAAACTATCACATGTGCGATCTAAAACCAGAATGAGAATACAATATAATGAAACAAAAGACCTTCACAGCACAATTCGGGTTTGTTTTGGCTTCTTTAAATCCATATTTAGTGCAAAACATATTTCAGGTTCAGCTGATCATGTGAACGAAGAAATTAATGTTGAAAACTCATTGCAAGCTTTCCGTTCTGAGCAATAAAAAAGTTGCATCAGTGCCCTCCAGTGACTGATAAGAAACAAACGTTTGGTCCGTTTGTTTTGATTGTCCATAACAGACAAATAAAATCCATCTACCCCACCATGAAACAGGTGAGACGGACAGTTCATAACATAACTTTTCTTGTACATAATCAAATGCAGTGGTTTGAATAATCCAATCCTGGTCCTGGAGTCCTCTAGAAATACAATTTGGATGTCACTGGGACCCAAATATGAAAATTCTGTCACAATTTACTCACCCTGATGTTGTTCTGTAGACCACAAATGAAGGTATTTGAAAAAAAAAAATATATATAAATAAATTTCAGTATGGTCAATGGGGTCCAGTGTTGTCTTGTACCCCATTGACTTTCATTGCATGGACCAAAACGTTCTTCAAAATATCTTCTTTTGTGGTCAACAGAAGAAAGTCATACAGATTTGGAATGACTCGACACAGGGTGAGTAAATGATGGCAGAATTGTCATTTTTGAGTGAACTATTCATTTAGAATAGAGGCTCCAAGACTTAAAATGGGTGTTTCATCTAAAATGTGCAACCTGAGGTCTTCCTGGACCAGGATTGAGCACCTCTGCTTTGATGAGCCACATGAAGGAACATTAGACATAGGCCGAGTCACTCGACTGGGTGCGGCCGAAATTCGGCATGCTCATCCGCGGTAAGTCCTTGTTTCTGATCTCGTATATGGACTTTCTCCTGGCCTGAACCCCCCTCACCGCCGTTTTAATTTTCCTCCAGCCCAGATGATTGAGTTCTGCAAGGTTGAGCACCACGCAAATCCCACTGACCGCAAACATGAAGACGAGGAACACAGTTTTCTCAGTGGGTCTCGAAACGTAGCATTCGACGTCTTTGATGCAAGGGTAGCGATCGCACTCATACACGGCGGGAACGTTGAATCCGTACAGGAAGTACTGCCCCACCAAGAAGCCGATCTCCAGCGCGTTCCTGAAAACCACCTGAATGATGTAAAACCTTGAGATGCCCTCTTGCCTTCTCATTTTAGATTTGGCAGTTCTCATGGCTGAACTGGGGATCTCTTTCACTTCCAAACAGTCGGGCTCAGATTCTTTGGTGGAGTTTTCCGTGTTCTGAAGTACTCCGTTCACAATGGTGCTCCTGAACCTTTTGCTGTCGTCTCGTTTCATTGAATCGGGATCTTTGTCGAGGGACAGGTAGACCATGGAATATCTCCGCTCCTTCTGTTTGGCAGACTGATGCACAGAGTATGTGATGAAGCAAAGACTGGGTGTGCAAACCATGATGATCTGGAACACCCAGTATCTGATGTGAGATATAGGGAACGCTTTGTCATAGCAAGCTTGGTTACAGCCCGGCTGTAAAGTGTTACATACGAACATTGACTGCTCATCGTCATACACGGTCTCTCCTACAATTGCAACGATTAGAATCCGGAAGATCACCACCACTGTCAGTAGGATCCTAAACATAAAGACAGAAATATTTTAGTTCATAGTGTATCTGCTCCGGTATTCACAAAAAAGTGAAGTCAAAGCAATAAAAGGAATACAAAACACTTAAAAATTGCAATACAAAATGGCTAACAAATAAACAAATTTACTGTTAAAAATGGCCATTTGTGGTTGCTAGAAATTCAGTGACAAAACTTTCATTTTAAAGAGGTCAATCTGCACTTTTTTGCACCATATATATATATATATAATAATATATATATATATAGATATATATATATATATACACAAACACACACACACACAACGAAATGAATGAATAATAAATTAATTAAAAACATTACAATTAAAGAGACAATTCCTGAAAATGTGGTTTTGCTAGAAATTCACTGCACAAAATAGCACATATTTTGCACATCATAACTGTATATATTTCATGAACTGATATAATCTTAATATTCCAATGATGTACTCATACTATCTATTGATACTATCATCTGGCAATATTAATATTCCAATAACTACAATGTACTATAAGATTTGTTGTTTTGCATATACTGATACAAATTGTTAAACACAAGACCACATGATGAATTCAATTTCATCAAATGTGAAACTTCTGCAAAAATAGCCAATAAATCCACAGTATATAAATGCGTTCAGCATACAGTGTTCATATACATCTCACAAAACAATATTAAGGTAGTAACACACATGGCGATAGAACAATGCTATATACATGAACTGAATTACATAAAATACTCTTTGAATGTACATGACTGATTAGAAAAAAAAGAAACATCAGTATTTTATTGAACTGTGATGTGTCACGTTAGGACTTATACATATGTGAACGTCCTTTTACTGTTTTCCACCGTAAATTATAAATTGACTTTTAATTTACTAAAGTGTAGAATATAACAAATTCACTGGTTTTTGTATGGTAATTTATACTTTTTACTTTCAAAAACATCACTATATATTTTTTTATGGTAAAATTACATGCAGTGTCTGTTAAATCTAACTTTGTTTTTTATTGTATATGATATGGTAATTTACAGTTAACCAACTAACAGGTTTTAACTGCACGGTTTTCTGTTCTTTTGACTGTGCAGATTGACGAGGGGAGCTGTCCAGTGCTGAAACTCTCTCCGCAGGCAAACGCGCGCTTCCAGCCAAGCAGGGCACGCACAACATTTCTTTGAAAGCAAATCAGATCTGACATGGAACAGCAGTCTTACCGATGGCACAAAATCTTTGTTGTCCAAAATGTGCTGTAATAACTGTAACAACAATAACATCAAAAGCATTATCGTAATTCTTCGCACACCTTCCTGTCCTTTACAATGGGCACATCAAGCTCCAATAGCCAATCGCCCTCATTTAGAAGGGTCACTGTGTAATGACCTCAGTATTTTTCTTTTAATGTGCAAAGCAATCAATAAACATGTTGCACTTTTTCCCCTCACCTCCCGATCATAGTAGAATGCTGTTGGACAGCCGCCTCCAGGAGACGCTCGAGAATGGTCCATTCCCCCATGGCTGTTCATTCGGAGACGATGTAACACAGTGGACCGTGTGAAATCAAATGCGAGCTACTGTTCCGCTCCGAAGGCGAGTGTAGTATCGGGCGAATGCATTGATTAGTCGCTGCTGTCCACCTTGTCGCTCCGGAGTGCGCGCTCGTCCTAGGTCCCGATTAATCTAAAGTCCCCCTGTTTTCTGTCTCGCCAGCAGGACGATAGGTCGCTCTGAGCCTAAACGGAGGGGAGTATAATGTTTGGCTCGTGCTAATCCCGCTTTAAGTAGACTGCCCCCTCCTCCTCCCCCTGCGTCACGCGCAGACAGGTTGTTGGAGAGGAACCAGAACAGCAGGATCTCTCCGTTTCATTATTCTCCGAATATGCCAGAGATGCCCTGATTAATCCGTAATAAAATCATTGGTGATAAACTCAAATCACTGGGGAGGTCTGTCTCCCGCGACACACACACACACACCCGCTTGATAGGATGGGAGCTTAGAGCTTAGAGTTCGTGTTCGTGTGCGCTCACGATAATAAACAGGGCGCGGATCATGGGGGGTAATTAAGGCTTGAACCCCGGCAAAGAAAGCCAAAAGGTAAATCCAGGTTTCAGACGGGCTTTCCAACGCCTTACTAATGATTTAGATTACAAGCTATAGCCAGAGCGCGTATTTTCAACGGCCGCCCAAACGCTGACGAACATAAAGTAGAGTTTGCTATCCAGGTCACCATAGCACCAGTATCCCGCATGCCGCTTTCCATCGCGATCAATCACTGTTGTCAATTTGCGGATTTTGTTACCAAATTTAGGAACTTTATTATTGTTGCTGCGACTTTTATTAATGTTTCGCGACAAGGAGCTATTATGGCGATGCATATTTTGGTGATTCGCAAACAAAACAAAATAAGGCAGATTGTCGTTTGTAACGTTTTCACAAAGCTGACGTCCTTAACTTATTTGTATGGTTACAAAGTATACTAACGTTACTTGTTGCAAATAGTGGCAATGATCTGCACTTCAGTATTGTAGTACATTATAAAACAGTATGCAATAATAACGTATTGAGTGTAAATTATAATTCTAATTTAAATTATTAAATGGATGCCACCTTATTGGTACAATAAAGCCCTCCCTACACCTACCCTAACCCTACCCCATACTTTATTTTCAACTTTTTGATTATTTCCTTAATTTTTTTTGAAAATAAATGCCTTTACAATGTGATACGAGATTTGAAAAGGGAGAAAAAAAAGTTCGTGTTCTGATTTAATTTGTTTTCGGATTTGTCCTTGTGTTTTCTGACTTGTTATTATTTTGTTTTCGAATTTGTCATTGTGTTTTCTGACTTGCTATAATGTTTTCTGAATTGTTGTTGTGTTTTCTGAATTGTTATTTTGTTTTTTAGACTTGCATTTGCGTTTGTAATTTGATATTTTGTTTTCAGAATTGTGATTCGTTTTGCACTTTTCGGTCACCGTAATATAGTCCTAATCAATCGCGTTATCTGACAACAGAAACAAAACTTTGTAAAAATATGTCACCTTTCATTAGACAAAACCACAAAACTGTTTTGAAAGCTGAGTTCAGAAAAATTGTGATAGCACCTTTATACAATTAAATATGGCGTCTAACCTGACTAATTGTTGCATGCAATTAACTTCAAGCAATAGTTCCCCAAACATCATCTTATATACTTTAACTTTAACTCAATTTTACTTTGCAATTCCTTTAAAATAATCGACCGCCCTGAAATCCATTGTATTTTTTGCAAACACTGTTTATATGTGAAAATTACACTACGTTTTCCGTTCTGCAAAAAACATGAAAGATTCTACACGAGTCAAATTTCTTTTGTAAACAGCTGATTGAGTTGGTTAATCTAAACTCTTCAAATCAAGCACAGTCCCTTAACCCTCACTTGCACTCTCCCGCAGGTGATGAAGAGGTAGGCCTATTTGTGGTAAGGCCTGTGGTGACCTTACACTGGTGAGTAATCGCTTTAGGACTTCTCTCTAGGATGGAGAGATAAAACATGGGATATCCCTGCTAGAATCCAACTGATAACTGAAGCTGTAAAACTCAAGGCAATGTTTGCACATATTTATAGTGTAGGTAAGACAAAAAATAAAATCCTCATAAGCCTGAAAAGGGCATCTTGACAATGAGCTGCGTTCTCCTCTGATCTCCCTTCGCCTCCTAGAGAGCCACAGCTATTTTTATACTGGGTGCTAACTGAAGTTGCAACTATGAATCCATCACGGATGGCTTTTATGCAATCCTGTATTCACTGTATTAATGAACAAAGTGTTACATTTTTTGGAGTAAATGACAAAGATTAATTAAAGACTAATTAAAATAATACAAATTCCCTGGTCTTGTTTATTTAAAAACCAATAATATCCACATACAACTTTAAGTATGATCAGTAACTAACTACAAACAATTTGCACTTTGGGTGTAAACATACTGTACAAGGAAAATAAGGCAAAATCTGCCTGCCTGCAACAACAGGCGGATGGTAATGTTGAGATTTCTGTTAGATTATGATGGTGTGGGGTTATCCTGGCACTAGAAGCACTTCCTGTGGACGATGATGGGCCCAGCATATCGTATTCCGGTTGCTGATACCCATTGCTGGAAAGGTGGACAGGCAGCCAGGATGGATCAACGATCACAGCGGATACTACGCTCAGGGGGAGCGATGATCTGTCAGAAAGAAGACATGTGATGATTACAAATCAAACATCTCACTTAGGTCAATTAAACTTAAAAGAAGACAGAAGATCTGAATGACTGAATAACTATTTCTACCTTGATCTTCATGGTGCTGGGGGCCAGAGCACGTGATCTCCTTCGAATCGATCAGCAATACCTGGGGACATCGTGGTGACACCAGACAAAGACATTGTTGGCATACAAGTCCGTACGGATGTCAATGTCACACTTCAGGATGTGTTGTAGGTGGTCTCAATGGATACGCGACTCCCTACCTTAGGTAATAAAAAAGCAGTGTTGTTATTGTTAACTAAATCTAAAGCTATGATGTTTTATTTATTTAAGTCGAAATAAAATTAAATTTAAATATTAGATGAAAAAACTTAACATTAGAAATGTTGCCTTGGCAACTAACTAAAATAAATTAGGTGGAGTGCTAAAATTACTAAAACTAAAATAAAAATAAAGTTACATAGAATTATGAAAGTAATAACAATTACAAAAAATAAAACTATAATTTTTTGTTAAAATAAAGCTGATGTTAAATAAGCTGTGGTATGTTAAAAATTAAAAGCGTTTAAAAAATTATTTTAGTAATGAAATAAGCTGAAAATATAATTATTAACACAGCCAATAAATAAAATATAAGTAATTAGATGAAAAAACTGCAACAGAAATGTTGCCTTGGCAACAAAATAAGTTGAAGAAGTACTAAAATGGCTGACTAAAACCGAAATAAAATAAAGTTAAATAGAAATATTAAACACAAAAAAATTTAATAAAAAGCACATAAAAAACTAAAACAATGTAAAATCATGTTTGGTTAAGTAAAATAAAGCTATAATAAAATAAAAATATTAAATGGAAAAATTTAAAATATAAAAATCAAAGCCCTAAATTAAAATATACTAATTAGCATGAGACTATAAGTAATACTAAAATAATTCTGAACCTGTTTAGACCAAGTTTAAACAATATGCAGCGATTTTTTTTTAGTGGTAGAATTAATATGATATCACCCACCAATGAAGGAAGGCTGGAAGAGAGTCTCTGGGCAACGGAAACGCTCATTTCCTATAGTGATGACCTGGCCATCGGGCAACTCGTAAGACTTCTCCAGAGAAGAGGAGGAAGCAGCAGTCGCCATTTATTCTCAAATCCAGAGGAGTAGCAAGCTTCTCCTGATGTCACGACAAAAAAAAAAAAAACACACAAAACAATTCACGGCTCAGCTGTTGAGGAATCGGATTCCAGGTTAAAGGGGTCCTATTATGTTTTTTCATTTTTTCAACTTTAGTTAGTCTGTAATGTGGCTGTTTGAGCATAAAAAAAGATCTTAAAAGTTACAAAGCTCAAAGTCCATTTCAAATGGAGATTTTTTTATTTAACAGAAATCCCTTTTCAAAAACTACAACGAACGACTCGTTTGGACTACAACGCATATTTTCCGGGATTTGTGATATCACAAATACCGACGAATGGGACAAGACCTGGTTGAGCTGCACTAGAGAAGGCAACGAGTATTATCACTATGTTGGAGACACGCTAGCTTTCCCAAGGCAGACAAACTTAGAGTGGTTACAATCATCCGGGTTTAAATCTCACTCAAATATACTCAAAACGCAATATTTACGCTGAAGCTCGCAGGTGGCTATGGTAAGGGGCATGACATTTCCCGACCAGGTGCCGAGTGATGCCAATCACACACAAACTGGACCAGCTACCAATCACAAGCACATTTCGTTATTTCAGAAAGTGGGCCTTCATTTGATACAGGAACTATTCGAGCCGTTCATGCCAGACTGGGGAGAGAGGTGTTGTAATAATGTAAAATATGTGAAAAATTATGTGTTTTTCGAACAATCTAGTATGAGAGCCTGTTCTAGTACACCCCCAAAACAAAATCCAGACTTTGTAAAAGAGCATAATAGGACCCCTTTAGCACAATATATTATTATAATACCTGTTTGATAACTCTAATAATGATACAGCTTAGCTTATTCATACCTGTGGTCACAAAAGAGTAGCCACGCTCAGTCAGGATCTTCATCAGGTAGTCAGTAAGGTCACGGCCAGCCAGATCCAGACGCATGATGGCGTGGGGCAGGGCATAACCTTCATAGATGGGCACATTGTGGGTCACACCATCTCCGGAGTCCAGTACAATACCTACAAACAACAAAAATCTTTAAGGCTCCAGAGAAACCTACAAGAAGTTAAGTATTTTCATGCATGCATTCACAAATACCACACTCACCAGTGGTACGGCCAGAAGCATACAGTGACAGCACAGCCTGAATGGCCACGTACATGGCGGGAACGTTGAAGGTCTCAAACATGATCTGCAAATGAATGCATGCCAGACATTTGTGAAGTCAAATGTATTTATAAAGCAGCTTTACAGAAAAGTATGTTAATGTCTATAATATCTTTATATTTATATAGCCTTATAGTCCAGTTAGCAGAATAAATGTTTTGTGTATTTGTAATATTTGCAATAACAAGGTGAGGAAATGATTACACCGCATTTTCATTTTCTAGGTGAACAGTCTTTTGTAGAGTTTGTAAAGTCATGCGAATGTGCACTGTTTGAGGATGTTTAAGCGAGTTTACCTGTGTCATCTTCTCTCTGTTGGCCTTGGGGTTAAGAGGAGCTTCAGTGAGCAGGGTGGGATGTTCCTCGGGGGCCACACGCAGCTCATTGTAGAAGGTGTGGTGCCAGATCTTCTCCATATCATCCCAGTTGGTGATAATACCGTGCTCAATTGGGTACTTCAAAGTCAGGATACCTCTCTTGCTCTGAGCCTCATCACCCACATAGGAGTCTTTCTGTCCCATACCTACCATGACACCCTGTTAGAGAAGAGATGATGTCAATAGTTGAGTACAAACTGTATAATATTCCTCATTAAACCTATAACATAGACCATTTTTAATTGAAAAACCATCTTACCTGGTGGCGAGGACGACCAACAATGGAGGGGAAGACAGCGCGAGGCGCATCATCTCCGGCAAAGCCAGCTTTCACCAGGCCGGAGCCATTGTCGCACACAAGAGCGGTGGTCTCGTCGTCGTCACACATGGTGTCAGCTGGGGTTCTAAATGAAGATCAGATACACGTATGAACATACTGCGAACATCCGAGTCATTATGTTTGCATTCCTGACAAGCTCACGTTTGCTCTGCAGAATACACCACAAAACCATTTGAAATTATTTTCCAAACTTAAAAATAAAGATTCTTTCAATGGAACCTTTTCCATTGTTCAAAAAGTTTTTTTATAGTACAAAAAGGTTCTTTAGATTATAAAATGTCCTTCACACTGAGAAAAAAGTGGCTCTTTTAAGAACTTTTCACTGAAAGGTTCTTTGGGGAACCGAGAGTGAATGGTTCCATGAAGTTGCACTTAACAAACGGTTCTTTAGTGGAAAAAAAATTCTTCACACACACACACACACAGATGTCTGGTCAGCTATCCTTGTGGGGACTCTCCATAGGCGTAATGGTTTTTCTACTGTACAGACCGTATATTATATTGCCCTACACCAACCCTACCCATAAACCTACCCCTCACAGGAAACTTTATGCATTTTTAGATTTTCAAAAAACTTAATTCTGTATGATTTATAAGCTTTTGTACCCGTGGGGACCACAATTTAGGTCCCCACCGTGACACGAGTCCCCATGAGTCTGTGTATAGTCAGGTTTAAGTCCCCACCAGGATATATAAACCAGTACACACACACACACACACACACAGACACACACACAGAGATGTCTGGTCAGATAGCCTTGTGGGGCTCTCATAGGCGTAATGGTTTTTATGCTGTACAGACCGGATATTCTATTGCCCTTTACCAACCCTACCCCTAAACCTACCCTTCACAGGAGATTTTCTGCATTTTTAGATTTTCAAAAAACTTAATTCTGTATGATTTATAAGCTTTTGTACCCGTGGGGACCACAATTTAGGTCCCCACCGTGACACGAGTCCCCATGAGTCTGTGTGTAGTCAGGTTTAATTCCCCACCAGGATATATAAACCAGTACACACACACACACACACACACAGACAGAGAGAGAGAGAGAAAGGTTCTTAACTGAAAGTTTCTTGTGAAACTGAAAATTGTTCTTCTATGGCACCACTGCAAAAAAAAAAAAAACTTTTTGGAGAACATAGTTCTGTACCTCCTGAGATGCTGACATGCTCATCCTTGATTGACTAATCCTCTTGACAAGTTTCAAAAGTAAAAACATTAACTTTTTTTTTACTCATAGTCAGCAAAGTATTCATAACTGACAACTCTAAGCCTCTGAAATGTTTGTTTAGCTCAAGAGTCAATTATATTCATTATAATGCCAGTGATGTTGCACCAGAGCTGACCTAGTTTAAATCCTAGCATTCAGAAGAGCATCCCATTAAATTAAGTCTGACATTTCGGAAAGCGTTAGCTGTACTTACCAGATCAGCACCAGGAGCGTGAATGGTAGACGGCGCCTTGAGGCGCAGCCAATTTATACTCCAAGAGTGGCCCCGCGCCCGGTGGACTTCCCTCTCCTTATTTGGTAGCCCTAGCGCCATTGAGAGTGGAGTGGCCATGAATGGAAGGGCGCGTGGAGGAGAGACCCCCGCGAGGCATTCGGTCCTACGCCCATGTATGGGAAGAGACGCAGGGAGGCATCGCGGGGGCAAGTGATGGTATTCCACGATTTTCAGCACGTCATTATTAATCACTGTGAACATTGCTGAAATGTCATCCCTAAAATCTGCACGTTACACGTTAAATATAAATGACAAAACATAAGCGATTTTTCCCTTTAAACAAAAAATAAATTAATTAATTAAAATAACCCACCGTTTACACTTAACGATGTCTCATTAAGGTGTTGATATTTTCATTTAGAAGCAAAATATGAGTTTGTCTACGTAGCTGAGAAAAAAAGAGTAAACAATGAATGAACAAAATATTTAACATTTGAAATTATTATAACATCAGAAAAGCTAAATGAAAACAAGAAATATCTATCTATCTATCTATCTATCTATCTATCTATCTATCTATCATCTATCATCTATCTATCTATCTAAAGCAGGGAAAAGCCATAATCTTTATATAATACACAGTTTAATATCACTACATTAGGATAAGTAAATAGACTGAAATTAAATCATATGTTAGTATTGGAAACAGAATTTGAAGCATAATGATATATCTATATAGAGGGGACTGACAATAGAAATTTATCAGGGAGAATGATCATTTGTGCAATTACATTTGAGCAAAATCCTGAAAACACAATAGAAAAGACACAAGACGGGATGCCCAAAATGCAATTGTGCCGTTTTGTCATCCATCCCCCATTCAGGCCAGCCCTTTCATCTGACGTGTCCCTGCCATTTGTTTCCATTTATATCACAGTTGAAGTGTTTGAGCTTTAGGAAGATGAAAGGCAGAGTGCAAAACTCATGTAGGGTTATTTGTCTGCTCTAGGAACTTGCACTGTATATCAAAGATACTCAATGAGGCTTTATTTGGCCCGAGAGTCATGAACTGTTTAAAGACAATAATTAAGATACATTTATTCATAGGAAGCCGCTCTGAATTTTGAGGAGATCAGTTTGCAAACCTGAGGTAGCACATCAGCACTCTTGAAAATCCACGTCAAAGACCCACTGCCCTTAGGTTAGCACAGTTCTAATGATGAATAGAGGATTGCTAAATAGGGATTGTGGAAGTCACATCACCAACCACTGCCAGTGTGTGCTTTATTAAAGTATTTAACCATAAATTGCTGAGTTCACCTCCTCTCTCCTGTATCTGCATTTCACCCAATTTCTGTTTTTTAGGGGACAAAAGTAAGTATGTCTGCTTGCTGTGTCTAGATTTCTACTGAAATGTTAATTTGCGCTACTCTGTCTAACAGTAATGACCGTTCCCTCTCATAATGTTAAATTCATGTGACTACTGAGTGATGTAACGTGCTGTTTTTTGCATAATCCCCAACATTCTCTGTCTGAGCATCTGTCAGCCAGCAGGGCTTAAGGTTCCCTCTATTTGAACTTGTTATGGCTGTGTTAGGGGTGATTTGGCTGCTACAAAAATAACCTTGATACTTGCTCGAACCGCATGTGTGTGAATATGTCAATGTTTGGAAATGTATTTCCAGACAAGTCAAGTCAAGTCACCTTTATTTATATAACACTTTTAACAATACAGATTGTGTCAAAGCAACTTCACAGTATTAAATAGGAAAATGGTGTGTCAATAATGCAAAATGACAATAGTAAACATTCAATTTTCAGCTAAAAGCAGTTCATCATTGAATTCAGTGATGTCATCATCCAGCTAAGTTCAGTTTGAATAGTATCTGTGCAATCAAGCTGACGATATCGCTGGATATTAAGTGTCGCCAACTAAGCAAGCAAGAGGCGACAGCGGCAAGGAACCAAAACTCCATCGGTGACAGAATGGAGAAAAAACCTTGGGAGAACCAGGCTCAGTTGGAGGGCCAGTTCTCCTCTGGCCAGACGAACCAGCAGTTCAATTCCATGCTACAGCAAAGTCACATTGTGCAGAGGACTCATCTGGTTCCTGTGGTCTTGTCCCGGTGGCCGTCTAGGAGACTAGGTCTTCACTGGGGATCTGTCTCTGGGGCTCATCTAGTTGTCCTGGTGTCCGCTGACATTCAGGGCTGTAGAGGTCATCTCTAGGTGCTGATCCACCATCAGGTCTGGATACAGACTGGATCCTTATGGCTACGGTGACCTCGGAATAAGAAAAAAAAACAGACTAATATTAGCGTAGATGCCATTCTTCTAAGGTGTACGCAAGTATCGTGTGTTTATGGAGTGTTTACAGGTGTAAATAGGTTCTGGTTGTCCTATTTAATGCAGCCTAAAAAATCCTTTAACGTATTTTAATATTAGAAGCGTATTAGTGTGTTTATGTGTAAGCCAGGTTAAAGAGATGGGTCTTTAATCTAGATTTAAACTGACAGAGTGTCTGCACTAAATAGGAAAAGATATTCTAGGCATTATCATTATCATTATCTTGATTTTGATATTTTAGGCATTATCAAATTGCCATAGTTTTGAGAACGCAGTGGACATGGAGGACTATAATGCAATAAGAGCTCATTCAAATACTGATGTGTTAAACCACTCAGGCTTTATAAGTAATAAGAAAGATTTTAAAATCTATATGACTGTTTAATAGGGAGCCAGTGCAGTGTTGATAGAACTGGGCCAATATGGTCATACTTCCTGGTTCTAGTAAGGACTCTAGCTGCTGCATTTTGGACCAGCTTGAGTTTGTTCATTAAGCGTGCAGAACAACCACCCAAAAAAACATTACAATAATCTAACCTTGAGGTCATGAACGCACAAATTAACGTTTCTGCATTTGACATTGAGAGCATTGGTCGTAATTTAGATATATTTTTGAGATGGAAAAATGCATATGATCCATATGATACCTCTTCATTCACTGCTACGAATTGATGGCAGTCAGATAAGTACAATTTGAACCATGCTAATGCACTTCCACTAATGCCAACAAAGTTTTCTAGTCTATGCAAAGAATGTTGTGGTCGATAGTGTCGAATGCAGCACTGAGATCCAGTAGCACTAATAGAGAGATTCAACCACGATCAGATGATAAGAGCAGGTCTTTTGTAACTCTAATGAGAGCAGTCTCAGTACTGTGATATGGTCTAAATCCTGACTGGACATCCTCACAGATACCATTTTTCACTAAGAAGGAATATAATTGTAAGGATACTACCTTTTCTAGTATCTTGGACAGAAAAGGGAGATTCAAGATCGGTCTGTAATTAATTAGTTCTTTGGGGTCAAGTTTTAGGAGCTTAGATGGAATAGGGTCTAACATACATGTTGTTGGTTTAAATGATTTAACAAGTTTATACAATTCTTCCTCTCCTTTAGTAGAGAATGAGTGGAATTGTTCCTCTGGGGATCTATAGCACACTATCTGATGATATACTGTAGCTGACGGCTGCATGGTTTCAATTTTATCTCTAATAGTATCGATCGTGGAAGTAAAGTAGTTCATAAAGTCATTACTGCTGTGCTGTTGGGAAATGTCAACACTTGTTGATGCTTTATTTTTCATTAATTTAGCCACTGTATTTATATATACAGTGGTGTGAAAAAAGTGTTGGCCCCCTTCCTGATTTCTTATTTTTTTGCATGTTTGTCACACTTTAATGTTTCAGATCATCAAACAAATTTAAATATTACACAAAGATAATGCAAGTAAATACAAAATGCAGTTTTTAAATGATGATTTCATTTAGTAAGGGAAAAAACCTGTCCAAACCTACGTGGCCCTACGTGAAAAATTAATTGCCCCCTCCTGTTAAATCATGAAAGAACAGCAATTAACCACATTATTTTAAAAAGCTTAGATAAAGTTTCACTAGCCACACCCAGGCCTGATTACTGCCAGACATGTTGAATCAAGACATCACTTAAATAGATGCTGTCTGACAAAGTGAAGCATGCTTGAATAGCAACACATTATGCCGCGATCTAAAAAATTCAAGAACAGATGAAATCCAAACAGTTGACATGTATCAGTCTGGAAAGGATAATAAAGCCATTTCTAAGGCTTTGGGACTCCAGCGAACCATGGTCAGAGCCATTATCCACAAATTGAGAAAACTTGGAACAATGGTGAACCTTCCCAGGAGTTGCCGGCCAACCAAAATTATTCCAAGAGCGCAACAACGACTCATCCAAGAGGTCATAAAAGAACCCAGAACAACATCTAAGAACTGCAGGCCTCACTTGCCTCAATTAAGGTTAGTGTTCATGATTCAACAATAAGAAAAGAGACTGGGCAAAAACGGCATCAATGGAAGAGTTTCAAGACAAAAGCCACTGCTGGCCAAAAAGAACACAAAGGCTCGTCTCTCATTTGCCAAAATATCTTGATTATCCCCAAGACTTTTGGGCAATATATTCTGTGGACTGATGAGACAAAATTTTAACTTTTTGGAAGGTGTGTGTCCGTTACATCTGGCGTAAAACCAACACGGCATTTTATAAAAAGAACATCATACCAACAGTCTAACATGGTGGTGGTAGTGTGATGATCTGGGCTGCTTTGCAGCTTCAGGACCTGGACAACTTGTCATAATTGACCATGAATTCTGCACTCTATCAGAACGTCATGAAGGAGAATGTCCGGCCGTCGGTTTGTGATCTCAAGCTCAAGCGCACTTGGGTTATTTAGCAGGACCATGATCCCAAACACACCAGCAAGTCCCCCTCTGAATGGCTCAAGAAAAACTAAATTTAAGGTTTTGGAGTGGCCAAATCAAGTCCGGACTTAAATCCGATTGAGATGCTTAAACAGTCCCTTCATGCTCGAAAACCCTCCAATGTGACAGAATGAAAACAATTCTGCAAAGAAGAGTGGGCCCAAATTCCTCTACAGCGATGTGAAAGACTCATTGCCAGTTACCGCAAACACTTGATTGCAGTTGTTGCTGCAAAGCGTGGCACAACCATTTATTAGATTTAGGGGGCAATTACTTTTTCACGTTGGGCCAGGTAGGTTTGGACAGCTTTTTTTCCTTTAATAAATAAAATAATAATTTTAAAACTGCATTTTGTATTTACTCCGGTTATCTTTGTGTAATATTAAAATTAGTTTTATGATCTGAATCTTTTAAGTGTGACAAAAATGCAAAAAAAAAAAACGGGGAAGGGGGCCAACACACTTTTTCCACACCACTGTAACCTGGGTTTATGTTTGTTTTCTTCTAAAAGAGACAGAAAGTAATCAGATCTAGCAATTTTTATTGTTTTTCTGTAGGATAGGTTACTTTTCCCGCCAAGCAATACGAAATACCCCTAGTTTTGTTTTCCTCCAGCTGCGCTCCATTTTCCGGCTGCTCTCTTTAGGGTGCGAGTGTGCTCATTATACCACGGTGTCAGACTGTTTTCCTTAATCTTCCTTAAGTGTAAAGGAGCAACCGTATCTAAAATGCTAGTAAAGAGAGAGTCCGTAGTTTCTGTTACATCATCAAGTTGTTATGAGGTTTTGGATATGCTAAGGATTTGGGATAAATCAGGAAGATTACTTAAAGCAGTCTTTTGTGGTAGAAGTGAGGGTTCTACCATACTTGTAACAAGGAGTTGCATTTGCAGCTTTAGCTATATGGAGTATACACGAGACTGGATAATGATCTGAGATATCATCGCTTGGCTGCATAATTTCAACACCATCAACATCAATTCCATGTGACAGTATTAAATCTAGAGTATGATTTCGACAATGAGTAGTTCCTGACACGTGTTGTCTAACTCCAACAGAGTTCAAAATGTCTATGAATGCTGATCCCAATGCATCTTTTTCATTATCAACATCAATATTAAAATCACCAACAATTAAAACTTTATCTGCAGCCAGCACTAACTAAAAGAGTGAGCGGAGTCTGTGCCCTGGTGGCCTGCATACTGTACAGTAGCCAGTACAAACATCACAGGGGATTTATCATTAACACTTGTTTTTCTGGATAATGTTCCAAAAATTTTTCATAATCATCAAGGCTATTCTTTATATAACGTATATATTGCTATAGAATGAAGTCTAACCAGAAAATTCAGTCTTCACAACTTGCTTTCCTCTGCAATACAGTTGCTTTGAACTTACAGTAAACTTTAATCCCTTTTAGTAGCAAAACAGCCTGTAAAGGGCCAGCAGTTGTGCTTAATCTACTTGCTGTTTCTCCTGCAGCTCTTCCAATAATCCACTCACACTTCAAAACTCTTTTTAACATTCGTGTTGAAGGCATCTCCTCATGGTTTTCCAAATTAACAGTAATCTTTTGTTTGCAGTGTTCCTAGCTAATCTTAAAAGGCTATGCAAATGGTTTCCATGACATCTCTCTTCTGAAACGTACATGCACCTCCTTTGCCCTTTAAGGACCTCTTGTGCTTATTAGTTACTTAAAAAGGAAAGCTGAAGGTCATAATCTTCAGATGAACTGTGGTTTCCATTGAGCAGAGAAACATTATTATTCTAGGGTCACATTCTCTGGATAGTAATGCCGACTGGTCTTATCACAGGATATGTTGCTTGCTGTCGGCAAGACCTCTCCATGGCCATTTGAAACCTGATGCATTTCATCCACTGGTTTGTTGAAATGAATTGATTGGCGCATTCATTCTTTTCGTTTTTTGTGGTTTACGATTGCTTATCTGTGTTTTTTTTTGTGTGTCTATTTCAGATGGTTCTTTTGGTAATCGTCTTATTCTTCTAGCTAGTTGGTGTTTTTGTTGTGTTTTTTGGGAGCAATGTTCTGACATTTTATAAATAGCTGTATGATTACATAATTATCATGTGAGCCATGTTGCATGCCACTAACCTCTCTCATTGTTCATCATACGCTCTGAATGACCCCCAGAACTGACGTTCAATAATTTACATTACAGTCAACTGTATTTATTTGTATTAGACTTCCAAGCTTCAACCCCAAGTCCGGCAAACCAAATAAAATACACTTGTTGCCAGTTATAATACTCAAAATAGTTGTGAATTAGTAAATCAGTAAATCAATTAGACAGCAATAACCAGTTTTAGTATATAAAGGCCAGACTCATAGTTTGATGGATAGGGAATTGAGTGGTCTGTGTCAAACATAATCTCGAATAAAGGCTGGGTGAGAGCTAGACATTTCATAGTGGAGCGTGGACTGCTGAATCCACGGCCTCTCTGTGATCTTGTTCTATGTGTGGAGAGCTGAACTCATGCCAGCGTCACAGGAATAACCTGTCACCACCCTCTCTCTTGTATGGTAGACACACTCATGTAAACATATATGCCGGATGTGTGTCACTGCAGTTTGTAAACAAAATATAACCAGTGCAGGGCAGATTACTTGCAAATTGTAATCCATTACTGATTCCAAATTACATGACGAAAGTTGTAGTTAGTAGCATAATCCATTCCATTACACATTTTGGGTAATATAATCAGACTACGTTTTTATTACTTTTAGATTACTTTTGACCTAAGTGTAATGGAAGAGGTCTGACGCAACAAGTTAGTATAAATCAAATAGGTTTATTGGGTCACAGAGAGTACTGGGGTAGGGTTCAGAGGATGTGATGGTGAGGGAATAGTTCGAAGGATATGATGAGCAGGGTAATCCAGGTCTTTGGCTGTACAGGAGCTGGAATGCAGGCAGGAGGAGCACACACACCTCAGTGATCCGGGAACTAGGAGGAACAGGAGACACTAGGAGGTAAGTAATGCAGGAAGTATTCAAATGGTAGTAGCAGCAAAGTCATTGAGTCCTTTACGTGTATACGAGACCAGACAGTGAGGGTGTCTGAGGTGTGTGCGCTTTTATGCAGGCTGGTAATGAGGTGCTTGATTGGTGACAGGTGCAGGTGCTCAGAACTCAGGTGAGAGGGATCGTTGTGATTGGGTGGTGGTGGAGCCTGGCCGATCTGTTACAGTACCCCCCTCCCTCCACGGCCCGCTCCTGAGGGCCAAAAACCCCGACGTCGTGGTGGTCTACCTCTGCCCCGAGGTGCCGGCTGATCAGGATGGGCAGCATGGAACTCAGACATTAAGGCGGTGTCCAGTATATCGGTCCTAGGTACCCATGAGTGTTCCTCGGGTCCATATCCTTCCCAGTCCATGAGGTATTCCAGCTAACCACCACGGCGCCGGGACCACAGAATTTCCTTCACCTGGTAGACGGATCCTTCATCCAGGATCAAGGGAAGAGGGGGTCCTCCGTCTGGCTAGGCTCTGTGGGGAGAGAGACAGGTTCATGGTGAGGTTTTAGCAGAGATACGTGGAATGTGGGATGAATTCTGTACTGTGAGAGGAGTTGGAGTTTGTAGGTGACCGGGTTGACTTGTTCTAGGATGGTGAAAGGGCCAACAAATCTGGGACGGAGCTTTTTACAGGGCAGGCGCAGTCTGATGTCCCGGGTCGACAGCCATACCTTCTGCCCTGGTTTATAGGTAGGTGTTTCAGCTCTTCGGAGGTCCGCTGTCATCTTCTGCCTGCGCACTGCCCGTTGGAGATGGTGGTGAGCAGCGTCCCAGACCCTCTCGCTTTCCCGGAACCAGTAATCCACCACTGGAACATCAGAAGGCTCCCCGGACCAGGGGAACAGTGAAGGCTGGAACCCGAGCACGCACTGGAAGGGAGTGAGACCAGTAGAAGGCTGTCGTAGGGAATTCTGGGCGTACTCAGCCCAGCCCTGGAACTGGTTCCAGGAATCCTGGTGGCCATGGCAGAAGGTTCGCAGAAATCGTCCCACCTCCTGAATCTTCCTCTCCGTTTGCCTATTTGATTGTGGGTGGTATCCGGACGAGAGGCTTACGGTCACACCTAGGAGTCTGAAGGCATTCCATACTTTGGAGATAAACTGAGGCCCCCGGTCGGAGACGATGTCTTCGGGAATTCCGTAATAGCGGAAGACCTGTTAAAGAGGAGCTCAGCTGTTTCCAGTGCAGTGGGGAGACCTCTGAGGGGCAGAAGGCGACATGATTTTGAGAACCGGTCAACTATAACCAGGATGCATGTGTTACCTTCAGAGGGGGGCAGGTCAGTGATAAAGTCTACTCCTAGGTGTGACCAGGTGCGATTTGGCAATGGTAGAGGAAGGAGTTTGCCAGATGGTAAATGGCGCGGGCTCTTGGACATGGCACAGTCTGGACATCCTTGCACGAACCTTCTCACGTCCCTTGCCATATTGGGCCACCAGAAGCGATCTCGTAGCAGCGAGAGTGTGTTTTTGCCCCCTGGATGGCCAGTGCCTCGGGAGGAGTGATCTGCACTGTGTACATACTGGCATCCGGGAGGGCAGCCCGGCGGATTGTTGGGAGCCGTGTTGGAGTCCACTGAAGGGGAATTCCATTCAATGGGACTGACGATCATCTGAGGTGGAATGATACCTTCCGGTTCCTCTGGGCCTTCCACATGACTGTGAATACGAGACAAGGCATTGGCCTTGATGTTTCGGGGACCAGGGCGGTAAGTGATGGTAAAATTGAACCTTGTAAAGAATAATGCCCATCGTGCTTGCTGGGGATTTAGCCGTTTAGCCTCACGGAGATATTGGAGGTTTTTATGGTCAGTCAGTACGGTGAATTGATGGGCTGCCCCCTCCAGCCAATGCTTCCACTCCTCTAGGGCCAGCTTGATGGCCAGGAGTTCTGTTGCCGATGTCATAATTATTTTCTGCCGGGCTGAGCTTCCTTGAGAAGGCACATGGGTGGAGTTGGGCTGGGTTCCTCTGCTGCTGGGACAGCACTGCCCCCACTCCTGTAGTGGAGGCGTCGACTTCCACGACAAATGGGAGGTCGGGATGGACTAGGAGTGGGGCGCTAGTGAAGGCTTTCTTGAGGGAGGAGAAAGCTTCTAAGGCCGCGGGAGTCCAGGACAGAGACTTGGGTTTCCCTCGGAGTAAGTTTGTGAGTGGGCTGGTGATCCTGCTGTAGCCTAGAATGAAGCGCCTGTAAAAGTTGGCAAATCAGAGGAATCGTTGGAGCTCCTTAATTGTTGTGGGTTCTGGCCAGGAGGTTATAGCTTCCACCTTCCCTTCGTCCATCTGGATACCGGTACGATCAAAGCTATACCCCAGGAACTGCACCGTGGGTCGGTGGAATTTCCAGCCTTGAGGAATAGGTGGTGCTCTCTCAGGCATTGGAGGACCTCCGCAATGTGCTGGCGATGTTCGGCCTGGCTTCGGGAGTAGATGAAGATGTCAGCTATGTAGACAATAACGAATCGATGGAGAAACTCCCAGAACACCTCGTTCATAAATCCCTGGAATACAGAGGGGGCGTTAGTCAAGTCCATAGGAATACAAGATACTCGTAAGTGGCCAGTAGTGTCCCAAAGGCCGTCTTCCACTCATCCCCCTCCCTGATACGGATGAGATTGTATGCACTGCGAAGGTCCAACTTGGTGAAATACAGTCGCACCTCTGAGATTTTCCAGGGCGTTAGGGACAAGGGGAAGAGGATATCGTAATTTTATGGTGATATTGTTTAATGCTCGGTAATCTATACAGGGCCTCAAGCCTCCGTCCTTCTTGGCCACAAAGAAGAAACTTGATGCAGCAGGTGAGTTAGATGGACGGATGTAACCTTGACCCAGTGCCTCTTTGATGTATTCCTCCATGGCCTTCTGCTCAGGATGCGATAGGGAATAGATCTTTCCACGAGTCACTGGCTCACCCGGAATGAGATCGAGTCCCATGGCCGATGTGGTGGTAAGCGGGAGGCTTGTTTCGGGCAAAACACGTCGTGGAAGGGGGCATAGCAGGCTGGAATATCTATGGATTGCTTCTCTAGGGGACTTTCAACGGAGGTTGAATTCACGGGAAGGACCTCCATGAGTTTCTTGGCTGGTGATGGAGTCACGGGGAAGCAGACTGGGAAAAAAAATCCTTTCTCCACTTCAAAACTTCTCCCGTCTTCCAGGACAGAGTGGGATTGTGCTTTACCAACCACGGGCACCCTAAGATGATGTCCGCCGTAGACCCTTCCAGAACCAGAAGATGAATGTCTTCCGTATGGAGTTGCCCCAGCCGAAGAGTGATGGGGCCCACACGATATCGTACATGTCTATGACATAGTGGTTTCCCAGTTATCGACTGGACCTGGTAGACAGTTTCAGTGGCGGTAGCTTGTAACTTGAGCTGGCGGCAGAGGTTTCTGGAGATGAAGTTTCCTGCTGACCCGGAGTCGATAAGGGCCGATACTGAAATAGAAACATCAGAGGCAGTAAGCATTACACGGGTAGTGAGGGGCTCCATCTTAATGAGGTCAGGCTGAATCACACTCACCACCGGACGTGGAGGGTGAAGGGGGCATGCCAGGATCAGATGCCCCTGAGCTCCACAGTACAAACAGAGACCCCGGGTCAGCCTTCTCTGCCGCTCAGCGGAAGATAATCGTTGCTTCTCCACGATCATGGGTTCTGGTGCTGGTTCTGGAGGGTAACCGGGCTCTGGTCGGCGGAGGGAGGAGGTTGTGGCGAGGACTGGTGTTGCTGCTAAACAGGACTGCATGCGGTTTGAACAACGGACGGACAATTGAACGAATTTTTCCAATCCAAATGAATCATCATATGCAGCGAGCTGTAACCGAAGCTGGGGCTCCAGCCCCTCTCTGTAA
The DNA here is from genome assembly GCA_018155175.1 of Sinocyclocheilus anophthalmus. Lineage (NCBI taxonomy): Eukaryota > Metazoa > Chordata > Actinopteri > Cypriniformes > Cyprinidae > Sinocyclocheilus > Sinocyclocheilus anophthalmus. The sequence continues at coordinate 242,091 of JADLZN010007486.1, forward strand.
GTAGTCAGCAGCGATCTCTCATTCCATCCACTTGCTGCTGCGAGAGTTCTGAACTTCAGCGAGTATTCGGCAATTGACATGGTACCCTGTTGCAAATGGTAGAGTTGCTCTCCCACGGCGGTATCTCCGTCTGTCCTTCCAAACACCTTGCGAAAATGCACCATGAAGTTCAGCAGATTGTGAATAATGGGGCTGGCCTGAGTCCAGATCGTTTCCACCCATCGCAATGCAGGTCCTGTTAGCAGGGAGATAATAAAGGCGATTTTAGAAGTGTCAGTGGGATATGAGTGCGGTTGCATTTCAAAAGTGAGGTTACACTGGAGGAGAAATCCGTTGCAATCCTCCGCCGAACAAGAGCAGGGCACCGGTCGGGCCATGGGACTGGCGCTGATGTTAGGCAAAGAAGTGCTGGTTGGGATGGATGAGGTGATGGGTGGTGATGGCGGCGATGCCGGTGGATTGCGTAGCACTCGTCGTAGTGAGTCTACGAGCTCCTGGAATGGATCGGGGTTACTCATCTGTGCCGTCGGTGTTGGTCCGGTCTTCTGTAACGGAAGAGGTCTGACGCAACAGGTTAGTATATATCAAATAGGTTTATTGGGTCACAGAGAGTATTGGGGTATGGTTCAGAGGATGTGATGGTGAGGGAATAGTTCGAAGGATATGATGAGCGGGGTAATCCGGGTCTTTGGCTGTACAGGAGCTGGAATGCAGGCAGGAGGAGCACACACCTCAGCGATCCGGGAACTAGGAGGAGCAGGAGACACTTGGAGACGAGGAGACACTAGGAGGAACACAGGAGGTAAGTAATGCAGTAAGTATTCAAATGGAAGTAGTAGCAAAGTCATTGAGTCCTCTACGTGTATACGAGACAGTGAGGGTGTCTGAGGTGTGTGCTTTTATGCAGGCTGGTAATGAGGTGCTTGATTGGTGACAGGTGCAGGTGCTCAGAACTCAGGTGAGAGGGATCGTTGGGATGATTGGTTGTGGTACTGTGTTACATGCCGATCGTTTACACTAAGGTAGGCTATTATTATTAAATTATACAAATGTAAAATTAAAACAAGTCATTTTAAAATAATAAATAACAACTAAACAAAAACACGTATAAAAAGATTAAATATTTTATTTGTTTACCTGCATGCCATGTGACCGTAACAAATGTCAGAGAACTGTGAACATACAAATGTGATACTTAAGTATTAAAAGATTTATTTTTAAATCTCAGGGGTACTTAAAGTAAATATATTAGGTTAAAGACTCAAAGCCTGTATAAATAAAAAAAATATGTAAATGTTTGGTTAAATCAACTCACTGACTGATAGTTTAAATAAAAATTTATGTGATCATCAGGTATTATGCATGTTTACAGAGGCTAGGGTAGATTACTACTAATATTAAAATTGTAATTCCGTACTGTGATTCCAATTACCTTGACAAAAAGCGTAGTTTGAACGTAATCCTTGTTACACACTCAAGTAATATAATTAGAGTACAGTTAGATTACTTTCTACCTTACTCACTTATCACATTGATTTAAATAGAATAATCTTGTACCATATTGACATAAAAATACAAAAAGAAAGAAAAATTCCATTCGCTGAAATTAACCACATAAATTCAAATGAAAAAATTATAAAATAATTTTAAAATAACATAAAAAGAAATAAAACACTTCCTAAAAAAATAATTATTTTATTTGTTTACCTGCATGTCATGTGAACATTAACCAACGTCAGAGAACCGTGAACATGCAAATATGATAATTATTAAAATATTTATTTAAAAATCTCAGGGGTACTTTAAGTAAATATATTAGATGAAAGATGTTCAGATGACAAAAAAAGTTTGGGAAAAAATGCCTGCATTATATGTAAATAAGAAATAATGCAAATTTGTGCATTTTAATGTGTTTGAAAGACAATAAAACAGTAACTGTAGTCTGATAATGAGTATTTTAAAATCTATTTAATCAAATTACAAGTACTTAAATTTTGGAATCTCATTATGTAATTCAGATTAAATGTAATCAGTAACTACCAAGCACTGAACATGACATTTGTTATATCTTGAGGGTTTTGAACACTAAAGATACTGGCACATTGTTTGGAAATGTTTTGGCAAAATCCAGTCATTTCAATTTGAATCCACATGACTGGTAATTTTGCGTAAAGAGCAGTCACACTACACTTTTGGTTCCACTGACTTCCAGAGACAGAAGACGCTGTATTCGAAGATAGCTACTTCTATACTTTATAGGATGTGAAAAACAGTACATCAAAACAGTAGCATTTCTTTAATTCATAGTATTTGAAAAACAGTAGTCAAAAAGTCCCCAGATGACCTACTACTTCCAAGACTCTGGAGTTTGCATTCATTGGACACTTTACTATTCCATGAAGCCACGAGAGAAGAGTTGGCAGTGAAGTGGCAAATTTGCATTGACCAACAAAAAGCTTTTGGATATGAGATATTAGTGCATGGACTATCTAAACTATATGCTCGCCCTTCCTGGTTTGGAGACTCCAGGTGTCTTGAGAAGTTTTTTTTTTTTTTTCATGTGTGGTCCAGTGTTCCTGAGATTGTTTTGAAACAGTTTTGTGGCTAAAATCTTCTTTCAAATATTGATGCATCTGCTGTGATTTGTAAAGGACTTAAACAAGGATAGAGCAACTGTTTCCTAGACATCGGCTCCCTGTTGCTTCTTGTTGCTTTTAGTTTGACAAGGTTTGTATGTGTGTGTTCAGGGGGAGGGTCATTTGTGGAACAGCTGCTGGGGTGTTTGACACAGCTCACACTCCCCTCCTTAACACACACGCACGCACGCACGCACGCACGCCCACTCACACCTTCTTCCCAGAGCAGAGAGTACCCTGCACAGTAAAACCCAAGATGTAAGAGCTGTCAAGTTTGTTGTTTGTTTACAGGTCAGCAAACTGGTGACAAATTTTCCCTAGGAAGTGTTGAGACCACACAGACAATGGATGTGCCACCTGAAGTCGTTTTGTTTTACCAGGAACCATTTATAATTCACAATTGGGGGGGGGGTGGGGGGGCCCCCAAACCCTTTTTTGGCCCCCTCATATAACTGAAGATTTTGACATTTTCTGAAGTAAACGTGAATCGTGCTTGCCCACTAGGCAAACACACTAGGGTGTTCTAAGTAATTACAAGTTGCAACGACTTAGCTAATATGTTCTGAGTTTTGTAATCATGTACTCTGCATTTCGTGTTCTGAGGTGCGTTTCCCAAAAGCAACTATGGTCACAAGTTCCGTCATTACCTATAGCGTTCAATGCAACTTGTGACTCTAGTTAGCAAACTATGCTTTTTGGAAATGCACCACTGGTTGATTGTAGTAACTTGCTAACATTTTAGTGGTTGTTACTTTGTTATGCAGTGCCTATGGTGTTCTATAGGTGGTTATAAAAATTTTGCTAACATATTTTGAGTGGCTGTTAGCATGTAGCTTGTGGTTCTTCAGTTGTTCAAATTACTATGCTGTTCTTAAGTTATTCTGGGTGGTTGCAACGAATTTGCTAACATGTTCTGGGGTGCGTTTCCCAAAAGCATCGTTGGCTAACTATGGCCGTTAGTTCCATTGAACTCTATTGTTAACAACGGAACTTGCTACCATAGTTGCTTTTGGGAAATGCACCCCTGAGTGGTTGTTAGCATATTGTTTGCCTCCTAGGTTCTTCTGGGTCCCATTCAATGACTTGCTATAGAACTGAGATTTTGTTATAAGTTCAGTGGGCTATTAGAATGTCCTGGATAATAGGGCATTGCTAAGTGGTTTCAGGGTATCTGGGAATTTAAAGTAAGAAGCAAACAAGATGCCACACCATGCAAAGTCTCGGTTTCACTTTATTTTGACGGTTCCTTTAACACATTCTGTTGACTATAAGTAACATTGCACCTACATGTCTACTAACTCTCATTAGATTATTAGTAGACTGTTAGGTTAGGGTAGAATAAGTTGAGAAAAAAAACATGTACTTGAAAAGTTACTTATAGTCAGTAGAATGTGTGTTGGGAACCATGACAATAAAGAGTTAGCAGATATTAAGCAAACCGTCTACTAATACTCTGATGAGAGTTAGTAGACATGTAGGTGCAACATTACTTGCTGTCAACAAAATGTTCAAAATGGACCATCAAAATAAAGTGTTACCAAAGTCTCTATGATAATTGGTCCGTAGGTTCATTTAGAAAAATAATAGTACACCTCTCCTTAAATTAAACCAGTGATTTGAGATATTCATGTTCCCCCCCCCCCCACCCCCCCCCCCCCCATGGCACAAACTGTTTGGGTCAACATATGCCAAATTGTTATTTAGGGGAATGTGTAGCAATTATGTATTTCATATAAGCAATTGTGATGCTTTCCTTAGCCAGCACCAGAAAATATCAAATTTCTCAAGTACTATTAAAGGTCCATTAATAAATCAAGCAACAGCAACAAAGCTCAGAGATCCAAACAACCGTATGACCTCCCAGTCTTGAATACCTGACCCACTATGGTTGTCAGAGAAGTTGAGGAGCTGAGTCACATTAAGTCAATTCTTGTGGTGTAATGTTTCTGTTATTTGAGGAGGAGGGGACGGCCTTGAAACCAGAACCTCTGCTGCTGAAGTAAAAGACCCTGGCCCGGCCTGTCCAAAATATCCTGGCTTCCTACCCTCAGAGACGCCTCTCATTCTCACCCCAGCTCTAAAGATTCGTTCCCGCATCATCACACACTTAACCTTCTATTATTTCCACTAACACAAACACACAGTAAAGGGCCAGCAAACGGACCCTGGGGGCTACAGCTGAGACAGACCCTGTGGCTTCAGATCACTGGAATGCCTATGTGTGTAACTTCATCCCAGGCTTGGCCGGGGGGCTTCATTATAGGGACAAGGTCACAGTAGATGTGGACTGGGGTTATGGGAAGAGCACCTCTATATGGTGCCAATCCAGAGTGGAGATAATTATCTTTGGCTGACAGCACAGCGAATGTATTACAACATGACTAATGGGATGGCTTTTGCTCATTTCATGATCCTCATTATAACTGGATCAGGAATTGACAAATAAAGATGTGTACCAATAGTACTATGAACATGATTGATTCCTCAGATTGTCTGACTTGCTATTACTTCTTCTGGTATGGTTTTCATGTGTTTTTCCTATAAACATACATTAAAGAAAAATATTTGAGCCATTCTATGGGACAGAGAATCATGGGCCAGGCTGGTCTTAGTTGGCCCAGAACACCTTAGCAACTACATAGGAATGACCTAGCAACAACCCAGGACACGATAGTAACTACTGCAACACTAGAAATTAGTGTACACAATATTATGCTGAAAACACTCTAGCAGCCACATAGCAACAGCCTACTGAAGCAAACATTGACTCCCTTTTGGAGCCAGTCTCTGGCGGCCAGTCGATGAATTGCAGTTTAAGTCACTTCCGTGTTGGTTTCAAGAGAGAGACCGGAAGGTTGCCGCTTGCATTTAACATTTACTTTAAATAATTTTATTATTATTATTTTTTATTATTATTTAAAAAGAAATAAAAATATATATTTATTATTTTTTATGGTTTTTCTGATCTGCAAGCATCCTTGCATGACTGGGCCTACTTAATGAAAAATGTAACCGTTGGTATCCTGTTGCCTGAAGGGAGTTTGACATTGTCACCGCTTCTTAAACCGAGTATGGCAGAGCCCAGCTGAGAGGTGTACTAGGCTGAGATCTTTTACTGGCTCATAATTAAAAAAAACATACAGCCCTCTGCCACAATGTCTGAGGTTATTTTGGAACAGTCTTATTGACACTGAGCTGCCATTGTTGGAATGAAAAAGGGATATAAGGATTTGAAAGGAGATCCTCACATCACAGAGACAGCGCTTGAACCTACACGCACAATTGGGCATACACTACAGGAAAATGAGAACATTTGAGCTCTGGAGATTTTAGTTGAATAGAGCGTTTAACAAAAACTCAGATTTACAGCGAGGGATTTTTCGAAGCTCTGAAGTTATCAACTTTGAACCTTGTCTAAAAAGTTTCAGCTTCTCATTTTGAGAAGATTCCAAATGTACAGCTTCTTATTCTTTCACTGCAGACATATGGATCTGCATCAAAGTGTAATACCTTCAGACACAGCCTGATAAGGTCACATTTTTTTAGGTTTTGGACAGCTAGTCCAGAGTGCTCAGATATAGCAAGGGAGAATTTACACATGTTGACACCATTCAGTCCTGTAGCACATCACAATTTGCTGTGTTACAGCTGAAGACATTAACTCCAATGACAAAATATAAATGGTAATTATCAGAACTAAACAATGGACATATTATTGTTTTTTTTTTCATCCATGCTGCAGGCAGTGCTCTGTCTTTAGCAGAGTGTAACAACTGCTCTCAACACAAGAGGTTCACCATATTCAGCTGCTGACTTCAATCACACAATATAAGACCCAGTTGGCTATCACTTGTTTCATCTTAAATGGATCTTAACCTTTCACTCGGTTTGCACTGATGCACAAAAAGTCTGATGAGACAAGACACCCAATAGATGTCAACGTGAATTGCAAAAATATTATGTGTGTTTGACTTAGACTGTGCCTCGCCTTACTGATTGGCAAGATTTGCCACTTGCTGACTTGGGAAAGACTAGGCAGAATCAACTAATGGAAAGTAACTCATGAATTAGTTCTTTCAAACTGTTCATTTCTCATTTTAAGAAAAGGCTAAAAAAATGATTCAGTGATTCTTTTGCCACCATTTTGTCCTTGACATATTCCAGGTACATATTACTTGTTTGCATTTAATTCAGCTTGTTGCATCCATGATTCAGCTCACAAAAACATAGAGCCATTTAAAGCCTACATAATTTGCATCTACATTAGAATTAGTCCAGAAAAGCTTGGACTGATTTAGGTCCATTTCTGAACTGTTTTGTGAACTGGTTCCCCGAGAGGGAACGAGATGCTGCATCCTCTAGCGGACACTTTGGGGACTGCCACCAGCAGGACCGGTGTCTGAAGCACATGTGAAACAACTCCAATCCCATTGGCTCACATAGTCTGGGACGTCGCAGACAGGCACCCGGAAGTATAAGAGGGCATGCACCTGCCAAACACGTCACCAACTTGGTTGTCTGAAGGAGACATGAAAACCGGCAAGCCCTAGGCATGGTAAGGGGACGTATCGTCTCGTTCCCTCTCGGGTTACATGTGCAACCCGAGACGTTCCCCTTCTAGGGAACTTGCACTGCATCCTCTAGCAGACACTATGGGGAACGGAATGCCCACTCAGCCATACCGTGGTGCATACCTGTTCGCCCAGTGAGAAAGCACCAAGGGAAGCTACAGACATACACCGAACTTTCCTTCAGAAAGGGGGCAAGCCATAGACGCCCGAGGCCACTAACATAAATCAGAAAAATGGGGAACCCAGCCAAACAGGAGGGTCATGCCATTAACCAAGCTAGGAACACAGGTACCCTCAGAAAGCTATGTCACAATGAGTCAAAGCAACATGCAGGGCTCAGGAGGACCGCCCACTTAAAAACCCTGTGGCTAAGCTCAAGGGATAAGGGTAAGGAGATGGACCAACCCCCTCAGAGGAAGACTTGGGACGGTGGGGAATGAACGTCCTGAAAGCAGCGGACTGCGTCTTCACCTCATGATCTGAGTCTACGCTGTGCCTCAGCAGCATCCCTCAAGAAGAAAGGGACAAACACGAAATGAGCATTTTCATTGGAAATTTATCACAAAGAGCACATTCAGAGCCCTCGAGCACTGAACGCGCGTACTCCACACCAAGACAGATAACACATAGATTGTGTGTGTCCTCGGTTGTCAGAAACCTAGGACACGGAGGCACACACTTTCTAAAATGCTCACCTGCCTTGGTTTTCTCCATAACACCTTCACACGCACTGTCAAACTACAGTGCTACAAAGCTACTGAAGACAACAAAAGTGATGTCTTTGGCAGGCGCCCACTTATACTTCCAGGCACCCGTCTGTGATGTCACAGGCTACATGAGCCAATGGGATTGGAGTTGTTTCGCATGTGCTTCAGATACCGGTCCTGCTGGCGGCAGTCCCCAAAGTGTCTGCTAAAGGACGCAGCGCAAGTTCCCTAATTCTGAATCAGCATAGTAAGTATTAGTGAAGCCATTTGTTGTTGCACTAATGACCTGCCAGTTGCGAGTTGCATGTTAAATGTTCATCCGCTTGGCAGGACAATATTCACTCATTGCTCTGGGTCATGCATTAAAGAGCAGAAAAGCAATACATGACTATGAAATTATAGCGCTTGAACAAGCATTTGTGGATATATTAGACGGGATAAACAAAATCCTTTTGTCTCACCATAAAACATCATTAGCCAACATTTAACAATGTATTTGACCTAAATGACTTGATGATCCTATCAGATAGAGATTTTCATTGGATTAGACTTGGTGTTAACCTCCTCAAGAGAAATGTAAATGATGAGAACAAAGCTTAATCTGAGGGTGACCTAGAATGTAACTTGAATACTGATAAGAGTGTGAACTAACCCACAACAGATTTATGACCTGTCATGTGATATTTAAAGTATCTTGTGAAAGATTAGATTGGGATTGTTGAAATGAAGTCCCCCCCCTTGAGTAAGCAATATTCCAAAATTTTGACATACTAGTGTCAAGATAAACACCTCTTCTGGGAATTAAAGGTAGTGGAGGTGACATGGCTATGTATTCTCATAATGATTTTCTAACTTTATTAATTTTGTGACATGATGACTAAACAAAATCCTCTATTTTTCCACTATTTTAATTAAACCAATCAGAGTTTAATACATACCATTAAAACTTGGCATAACATAGAGGTCAGTTTGTCCAGTGAGGTGAACTTGTCCCCAGGAACAGCAGACACTTATTCAACTTGAATAAAGCCTACAGGTACACAGAGTGATTTCTTGTTAGCGATGAGCCATTATTATGATTGGACTTTGGGTTGCTGAAGTAAAAATAATCTAATAATTAAATAAACACTCCTCTTTTAAGGAAATATTTGGTTAGATTGACCTAGGATTTTTTTTATATAGTTTCCTACTTAAACTCTAACCTCTCTACTCATATTACTTCTAGGCTACTGAAGGGAACTGTAAGGACTCAAGAAGATTACAAAAATAAGGTTAAGTTTAAAAAGTAATGTATAATATGTGTTGATAGGCTTATGGCTTTTATATAGAATATACATTAATGTCAGCCATACTATATATTGGCCTAATATACTCTACAATACCTGATTGGTAGCGCTGTAAAAGCCATAATGATATATCATTTCAGTGATATAGACATTTGCGGTGGACCATAAGTGTACAATTGCTAAGGGTGAGAAAACAAATTACACCATCTAGTGGACATACATGGAACTACTGCAAATTACACCACACTATGATCACCATTGTGTAGTAGACAACTGAATAAAATGAATGAATAATAGCAAGAGTTTATAAGTCTGAAAAATTACAAATAGATCGTCAAATGCCATGTTGTAATGATATCTGATGTACATTTCTTTCAGTGCTGCAAATTACTTTATTTGTAAAAAACAAACAAAAACAAAAAACAATGGAACAACCAACATTTAAATTGGGAAATTTAAATTTTTTTTTTTTTCACACACACATATATGGTTACATCATACTGTAACAGGAAATCCAAAAATTTAAAAAATAAAATAAAGAACAAAATTTGTCATGACATTATTTACAATAATTATGGTTTCAAATTCTGTTTCTGTTTAGCAAAAAACTACATCGAACACAACTAATTTACAGTGAAAACCCTTTTGGTTTGGTCATATCTTTGGGCAACCCTAGAGTAACCCTTCTACCTGTGGGACAGCATGTGTGTTTTCAGATGATGGGACTGCATGAAGGACTTCTGACACTGTGTGCACTGGAACAGCCTCTGACCAGTGTGAGTAACACAATGTCTCTTCAATTTGGATGGTGCACTGAAGAATTTTAAGCAAATGTCACACTGGTGGGATTTCTTTATTTTCCCTTCAGAATATCTGTTTGCACATTTATGAGCATATAAGCTCCTTATCGTAGGGAAACACTGACTACAGTCAGGACAAACGGGAAGGTCATGTGGAGGTTTGGTAAAGCATTCACCTGGATCCTGAAAGTCCAAAAGGCCCACAACAACAATTTCTCTGAGTTCGGGCACATCAGGTTTCTGTTGATACAGGCAAGAACTGGGCTCGTAAGAATCAGGGACACATTTAACAGTGTCCGAGTCCACGAAGACACAATCTTTAATATCATCCATGTGATGTGCCCATTTTCCAATTCTTGATTCAGAAGCACAGTGATGGAGAGATGAGTCAGTTTTGGGTGGACAGTCACTCATCCTGCCAAAGGGCACGATGTCAGATGCCTTTTTCCCATCAAGCAAGATGTCAGTTTTATCTGTCATATCCCAAACTGATTTGTTGTTGCACTGGAAAACAACCTCTGACTTCTCTAAAGGACTAGTACTTTTTGAGAAATATAAATCTGAATCATTGCAGTCACCACTTATTTTTTGAGATGGCATATCATCTGTAACAATATTTTGATCTTGGTGCGCGGTTGACTTTTGATTTTCTGTTGAACTGGCATTGGTTTGAGCAGTTAGATGTTTTAGAAATGGTTTTAATCTTGACTTAGATGCTCGATTACAGGACACTCTATTGTCGCGGAGCTATGTTGAGTGAGGAGGTCTGCTCACAGGGACATTGTGAGTTCTGACGTGTGCTTTTAGAGAGATGTTCTCTGCAGCACTGTAGATATAGAACACTGAAATGTCTCTGATTGGTGAATAAGACAATATTTTAGTTTGGATGGGCCAGCACAAATCGTTATTGGCACACAGGGCAATCATAACTCTTTTTGTAAATGGAGAATCTTTCGGCAACACCGTCACATTTACATCACTTGTCCTCACTTTTTTTGTGACAATGGCTTCTTGTTCTTCCTCAGTTTCTTGGTTTCCTCCATCAACGGGCTATTTCTGAAGGTTGGAAGAATATGCAGACTATGCCACAAGGTAAAGAGCCAAACCTACCGCATTGAGAAAGATATTGCAAATATACTTTGCTGACTGCAGTGACAATCATTTTTTGAGAGCCATATGTCTGTGGACAACATATGTGATCTTGGGACTGCACTGTTGATGGTATATCTTGGGCAGTGGTTGTTTTGGCGAGGATGGGATTTAACCTTGACTAGATGTTGAACAGGACACTTTGTTGTCCCTATATTAGTCTGGAGGGATGGCGTTCTCTTCACAGAGGTTGTATGAGTCTGATGAGTACTTTAGAGAGAGAGTTCTCTGAAGGAACGCAGGCATATGGAACATGAAGGCCCTATGATCCGTCTGGAATAAGGCAATTGCCTTTTAGTTTGGAGGCCAGCACAAATCGTTATGGCACACGGGAGCAACAGAATCTTGTTTCCGTTAGAACTCTTCTTCTGCAACACATTGCATTTACATCCTTGTACCTCACTTGGGGTTGTGACACGGTTCTGTTCCTCCTGTTTTGGTTCCTCCATCACGGGCCTTCTGAAAGTTTGGAGAATATGCCAGAAAATCATTAGTGTGAAGAGTCAATACATCCTTCACTTAGAAAGGGACAATCTTGCAATATACATCGACTCCTCCAGCGCACTAATTTTTGAGAGTCATATCTCGTAACAATATTTGCATCTGATGGGGAACGGTTGATGTTGTTTTTCTGTTAAAATGGCATGTTTTGGGCCGTTAGTGTTGGAAAGGGCTTTAACTTGACTAGATGCCGATTACCCGGACACATGTTGTCTCTGTAGCTAGGAATGATGGGGTTCTGCTCACAGGGACATAGTGAGTTCTGGAGACATGTGTTTTAGAGAGGAGCGTTCTTGAAGCACGCGCATATAGAACACTGAAAATGGTCTCTGATTTGTGGATATAGAGCAATGCCTTTTAGTTTGGATGGCGCACACAAAATCGTTAGGCACACAGGGAATCATAAAATCTTCTGTCTATTAGTAATCTGTCTTTGCAACACAGTCACATTTATCCGGTCCCCACTTTGTGTTGTGACGCTGGCTTCTTGTTCCTCCTCGGTTTCTTGGTTTTCCTCCATCCACTGGCCTTCTGAAGGTTTGGAAGAATATGCAGAACTCTGTCCAGTGTAACGATCCCAAACTGCTTCATTTAGAAGAGAATCTTGCAAATATACATCTGAATCACTGCAGTGACCAATCATTTTTTGAGATGCCATATTCTCTGTAACCATATTTTGATCTTGGTGCACTGTTGACTTTTCTTTATCTGTTGACTTGGTATCATCTTGGGCAGTTGGTTGTTTTGGAGAGGGATTTAACCTTGACTTAGATGTCTGACAACAGGACACTTTGTTGTACTTATAGCTCTGGAGTGATGGTGTTCTCTGCTTCACAGGGTTTGTATGAGTTCTGATGTGTACTTTTAGATGAGAGTGTTCTCTGAAGGCACGGCAGCATATGGAACACTGAAATGGCCTCTGATCCGTGTGAATAAGACAATGCCTTTTTAGTTTGGATGGAGCACCAAATCGTTTATGGCACACGGGGCAATCATGAACTCTTTTGTTTCCGTTAGAACTCTTTCTTTGCAACACCTTCGCATTTACATCCTTGTCCTCACTTGGTGTTGTGACACTGGCTTTTTGTTCCTCCTCCGTTTCTTGGTTCTCCTCCATCCACTGGCCTTCTGAAAGTTTGGAAGAATATGCAGAACTCTCTCTAGTGTGAAGATCCATACATCCTTCATTTAGAAGACAATCTTGCAAATATACATCTGAATCACTCCAGTCGCCACTAATTTTTTGAGACGCCATATTCTCTGTAACAATATTTTCATCATGGTGAACTGTTGATTGTTGTTTTTCTGTTAAACTGGCATTGTTTTGGGCAGTTAGATGTTTTGGAAAGGGTTTTAACCTTGACTTAGATGCTCGATTACAGGACACACTGTTGTCTCTGTAGCTCTGGAATGATGGTGTTCTCTGCTTCACAGGGACATTGTGAGTTCTGACATGTGTTTTTAGATGAGAGCGTTCTCTGAAGGCACTGCAGCATATAGAACACTGAAATGGTCTCTGATTTGTGTGAATAAGACAATGCCTTTTTAGTTTGGATGGAGCACCAAATCGTTTATGGCACACAGGGCAATCATAAACTCTTTTGTTTCCGTTAGAATTCTTTCTTTGCAACACCTTCGCATTTACATTCTTGTCCTCACTTGGTGTTGTGACACTGGCTTTTTGTTCCTTCTCAGTTTCTTGGTTCTCCTCCATCCACTGGCCTTCTGAAAGTTTGGAAGAATATGCAGAACTCTGTCCAGTGTGAAGATCCAAACCTCCTTCATTTAGAAGAGAATCTTGCAAATATACATCTGGATAACTGCAGTGACAAATCATTTTTTGAGATGCCATATTCTCTGTAAGAATATTTTGACCTTGGTGCACTGTTGACTTATTTTTACCTGTTGACTTGGTATCATCTGGCGCAGTTGGTTGTTTTGGAAATGGATTTGACCTTGACTTAGATGCTCGATTACAGGACACTTTGTTATCTCTGTAGCTCTGGAGTGATGGTGTTCTCCGCTTCACAGGGACATTGTGAGTTCTGACGTGTACTTTTAGATGAGAGCGTTCTCTGAAGGCACGGCAGCATATGGAACACTCAAATGGCCTCTGATTCGTGTGAATAAGGCAATGCCTTTTTAGTTTGGATGGAGCACCAAATCTTTTATGGCACACGGGGCAATCATGAACTCTTTTGTTTCCATTAGATTTCTTACTTTGCAACACCGTCACATTTACATCATTGTCCTCACTTTGTGTTGTGACACTGGGTTTTTGTTCCTCATTTTCTTGGTTTTCCTCCATCCACTGGCTTTCTGAAAGTTTGGAAGAATATGCAGAACTCTGTCCAGTGTGAAGATCCAAACCTCCTTCCTTTAGAAGAGAATCTTGCAAATATACATCTGTAACACTGCAGTGACCACTCATTTTTTGAGATGCCATATTCTCTGGAACCATATTTTGATCTTGGTGCACTGGTGACTTTTCTTTATCTGTTGACTTGGTATCATCTTGGGCAGTTGGTTGTTTTGGAGAGGGATTTAACCCTGACTTAGACGCTTGATTACAGGACACACCGTTGTCTCTGTAGCTCTGGTGTGATGGTGTTCTCTGCTTCACAGGGACATTGTGAGTTCTGATGTGTGCTTTTAGATGACAGCATTCTCTGAAGGCACGGCAGCATATGGAACACTGAAATGGCCTCTGATTCCTGTGAATAAGACAATGCCTTTTTAGTTTGGATGGAGCACCAAATCGTTTATGGCACACGGGGCAATCATAAACTCTTTTGTTTCCATTAGAATTTTTTCTTTGCAACACCTTTGCATTTACATCCTTGTCCTCACTTTGTGTTGTGACACTGGCTTCTTGTTCCTCCTTAGTTTCTTGGTTTTCCTCTATCCACTGGTCTTCTGAAGGTTTGGAAAAATATGCAGAACTCAGTCCAGTGTGGAGATCCAAACCTTCATTTAGAAGGGAAACTTGTAAATATACAATGGAATCACTGGAGTCACCACTCATTTTCTGAGACTCTATAACCATATTCTGACATTGGTTAGCTGTAGCAGAGTCTTCAGCTCCATCTTGTTTGGATATTTGCACATCTTGGTCTTTAGATTTTTCAGCATTACTAAAAGAAACTGTATGATCATGTTCCAAATGACCAGTAATTATATTCCAACCCTTTTTTTTGTGGATCCTCACGTGAAGCTGCAAATGGCCCTGATATCGAAATGATTTCAAGCACACTTGGCATTTAAATGGTCTGCTATTTGTGTGGCTCAAAATATGTCTGGTGAGCTTAGAAGGATACGGAAAGTTCTTCAGACAGATGCTGCACTGATTCACACCTTTCTGTTTGTGCTTAAGGTAACTTGGGCTGGAGGTTGTGATCTGCATTTGAGTATTGTTCAAAGCATCAGAGCTTTTAATCTCTATGGTACTTGAATTTGACTCGGTCAATGGGACATTTTGGTTGAGCTTGCTTCGGCATTCAATTTTTGTATGCTTTTTGGTCTCTAAAGAGTCTAATATCTGAGGTAAACACACATTACCACCAACTGGTCTGCAGTTATTTTTTCCTTCTATAGCTCCAGGTGTTGGAGGTTTGGCCTCGTGCTTCTGCGGGACTCTACTCAACCTAGATTTATTGTTTCTTTTTCCTGTATGTACCTTGAGGTGTTTCTGGAGATAATAGGCCTGTTTGAATGACTTTCTGCAGATTGTGCAAGTGTAAGGCTTGACGTCAAAATGAACAAACAGGTGTCGAGTTAGTTTTGAGGGGAAACTGAATTTCTTGAAGCATATTTCACACTGATATCCACTTTTCTTTTTCAGTTGAAGCATACACATGCGATCAGAAGACTTGGATACTGGAAAGATCCTTTTTCCGGCAGGTGTGACTACATCTGGTGACACAACACCTTCGTCAGCATTCTGCTTGATCTTGTTCTCTTTCACTTGCCGATCACTCAAAATGGAGTTGCATTCCAGTCTAAATTCTTCCTTACACTTGTGAACTTTCAAGTGTGATTTCTCTCGGAAAGCTTTGGGGCACACAGAGCATTTAAAAGGTCTTTCCCCAGTATGAATCAGAATGTGACGTTTGAGCTTTGATGGGGCTTTAAAGCATTTTAAACATAAAGGGCACCAATGTCCTTTTGTAATTTTAACACCCACGGTACCTGAATTAGATTCGATTAAGTCTGTTGCTGCTGTCTTTTGTTTATATGTTGAACTGGTATCGTTCTGGGCAGTTCGGTTTTTTGGAAAAGGTTTTAACCTTGACTTAGATGTTTGACTACAGGACACTTTGCTGTCCTTATAGCTCTGGAGTGATGGTGTTCTCTTCTTCACAGGGTTTGTATGAGTTCTGAGGTGTACTTTTAGATGAGAGTGTTCTCTGAATGCACGGCAGCATATAGAACACTGAAATGGCCTCTGATCCATGTGAATAAGACAATGCCTTTTTAGTTTGGATGGAGCACCAAATTGTTTATGGCACACGGGGCAATCATGAACTCTTTTGTTTCCATTAGAATTCTTACTTTGCAACACCTTCACATTTACATCCTTGTCCTCACTTTGTGTTGTGGCACTGGCTTCTGTTTCCTCCTCAAATAGTTGATTTTCCTCCATCCACTGACCATCTGAAGGCTTGGAAGAATAAGCAGAACTCAGTCCAGTGTGAAAATCCAAACCTCCTTCATTTAGAAGGGAAAGTTGCCTCTGAGTTGACATCTTGCTTGAACACTGCAAAGACAGAACAATATTAGTGCATCCATTCTTAAGCACATCTAATTCTTCAAATACTTTGGTTTTCAAAAGTACAAATACATTTGTATTTTTGTCAGCCTTTTATTGATACATTTTGATGTCAGTGCTGGGACATCTAGTTCTCTAGGAAAGCCCCTCCATCACATGTAGGTTGTCAAAAGCATCTGTGCAGCAACCATCTGTTGTCCATTTGCAGTTATTTCAGACTTCTGCCATTCTAAGCCATTCATTTAATTGTGATCAGATCAGGTTTTTTTTTTTAATAAAACATGACCAAGAACATCACATTCTCTGCAAAAAAAAAAAGAAAACAAATACTTATATAGAAGATAAATAACTGACACACACACACACACACACACACACACACACACACACACACACTCACACACACACACACACACACACACACACAACACACACAAATTAGTAGTGAATTAGAAGAAAATACTAATAAGCAGGACATTTCCAGGTGGCGAAATTAACACGAAGTGGAAACTTAAGAATGAATTTAGCAATAACTTAACCTTACCCGCAGGAATTCCCTGATGTTAAATCAAGAGACGAATTGCTAAATTTGTCATAATTTTGGACGTTTGTGTTCGAAACTGACAACAACAGACTTCCGATAGAAATACATAATTACAAGGAACAATTCATAAACAACTGGTCTGTCCTCGCTCGCACTGGTTCTTATGATAATAGACGGCGATGCTACTTCTTCTTCTTCTACGTTTTGTGGCGGTTGGCACCAGCTTAATGTGAAATACCGCCACCTACTGGGATGGGGTGTGAAAACCAGATAGAGGAGAAACTAAACTAAACCAAACTAACTAAATCATATTAATCAAACCTGTGTCTCGCACATATTTTAACAGAAAGTTAATACAGTACGTTCTTGACTGTTTCTGTCTGAAATAGATTATTTAATGTTATGATATAATGTCTATATTGTGAACAAGCTCAATTCTTTGTCTATTATATGGCTCATAATGGAAGAGCTCAACAGTAAATTTAGAGGTGACTCACTTTCCCCATAATGTGCAGAAAATAATTAAGGATGACATGTTCAATATAGAACACTGTATTAATTGTACAGGATATTAGGCTAGGCTATATCTTCCCTTCTGTTTCTGTATGTGCTCCTTTCAATCCCCACTTTATGTTGGATGCGTTTCCCTTTTGATGCTTTATTCCAGTTTTCTTGCACATATTATTAACAACTGTTTTAATAATACATTTGACTTTTGCTTGGTGGGATATACTTATCTATACTTATGTATATTTATGTATAGCATTTAAGTAGGGTGACCATATGTGCCATTTTCCCAGGACGTGTCCTGGCCAGGATCTCTATATTGCCTGCCTAAAATATCTAGGTTTTGGCTTTGTTTGCGTGTGTGCAGACCGATCGGTGTATGACATCAAAATACCATACAGACGGTTCCTTATGCTTTCAAAATGCTCTCGAGGTACTTTGATGTCATACACCGATCGGTCTGCACATGCAAACAAAGCCAAAACCTAGATGTTTTAGGCAACATAGAAATCCTGGCCAGGACGCATCCTGGGAAAATGGCACGTATGGTCACCCCCCAAGGCTAACCTTGTCGTTCACCCCTACATGGGCTTTTATTCATACAAATGTTATGTTTACACCTATTTGAGTTATTCTTTACACATTCCATTCAATTTCATATAGGGTATATAAGTTAATTGTTCATTACTATATTTGTATGCCCTTTTGATGACCAACAAATACCATAGTTTTATCTTAAAGGAAATGTAAACAGCCCTAACTGTCTGGGCTGTACTATAAAGTTGATGTCTTTTTGACGGCTGTTCCAGTTTACCAGTAGCCTAATACAGTATAGCCTAATATTGCCTGAGAGGGCTTTGTAATTTGTAATAAAGGCAGTGTATTCTATTTTTTATTTGATTTGATTTGAAAATGTTTTGTTAACCTTGAAATTAGACAGCAAATGCTTACAAGCAGAGCTTGACCACTAGATGACAGTGTTAAGCTGTATGGCAGGATCAAGGCACAAACAAGAAAAGCAATGTATAGCCTAGTTCAGCTTTGTGCAACCTAGCATAAGGTGAGTTTAGTTAAATAAATACAGTTGTATCCATCGATAACCATCTCAGACACTGAAAACAATTTGAAAACACTAAAAACTTTAATTTTTTAAAATAATAATTAAAAAATACTCCTCGTGGGCACAGTAGGCTACACAGTGTAATTTCCTTAGTTTGGCCAAAATAATGTAAATCTTTAATCGAAGGTATGTTATTTGTGGTATTTAAGGTATCCTTTTCAATGTTGTTTTAATGAAATATTTCTTTTAAATATGTCCTGTTTAAACCATCCTCTAAATAAGGGGGTGCATATTTCAAAGAAGTCACACGCAGGAAGAGCACAGTTTGTGCAACCACCCCATCACCGCGCGCTTGTCCATGCAATTAGCCCTTATCTGTAAGCAGTTTAATTTTCTGCGACATGGCGCGAGCGGCTCGGGCCTGATGGATGTGACATTAACGGGAGATGAAGCTGGGGAGATTGGACGCTGCAGTCACATAGTGGCATTTGTCACTGCCCCGGTCATGCAGATTGCGCCAGCACCGGCCACTGACTAAGATTAATGACGACGGCTCTCAGTCTTTGTTTCTCTCTGTGCTTGTGTCGAGCTCGAGCCTAAATACCATTCACACACACCCGGGGTTTATGATAAGACCTCATACATACATACAGACTGTACCAGAACCATTGAAACCTTTTTTGCACCAAATCATTATTTCTGGTAATTACATTAAAAACGCAGTGCATTCTATTTATTATGTAATTCCAGTCAGTTGTAACCTAATTAGTCCTCTTTTGGAAAGTGTCCAGAAATCGCAACTAGGGGATTAATATATATATTATAATAATATATATATAGATATCGATATAATATATATATGCGTGGCGGTAAATGGGACGTAAAAAATGTATACACATTTTACCTCCATAGAAATTTACTTTCACATTCTAGACAAAAATGGTTCATAATAAAATGAGCAAAATAATCTTGTAGCCACACTGAACTGAGGACCCGACATATATCTAAGGACTTGAATATCTCAGAGACTCAGATATGGGTTAGTAACCAAGATAGAAACCACAAGAACGCCCTAGCAACCACCCAGCCCACCCTAACCACAGCAGCATAGCAACCCATCCCAAAACCACAGCATTGTGGTGGTGAGTTTTGGAGGGTCATGCACCACTTTCGTTTTCTTCAGACAATTTTAAAAATCAAATTTTCATGTAGTTGTTATTATTATCATTTATATTTATTTGCATTTATTTTGCTATTTCTCTCTCTTTTTTTACCTGCTCACATATACACACACAACATAGTAGCACTTGCAGACCTATGTCATTTTTGAAGTGGCAAAAGCAAGCTGATAAATAAGGACCAAGGGATGTCTACCGATTAAACAAAAATGCAATTCTTGGAATCTCTTAAAAAACGCTGCGTAGAATCATGAAAGGAATTCCTAAGAAGTGTACGAGACCTCCATGCATCCCCTCGGTTGTAATAAGGGAGAGAGCGGTAACCCCAAACTGGCTGCTCGGCTGCACAGAAAATGGTTTTCCTTGACAAATGAGGTGATGCGGACCAGGCTCAGATGGATGGGGGTTTGGGCTGGTTGTATCAGGGCTCTTGGGATGCTGGGTATTTACTCAGTCATTCATCATCCTCTGGCACATCCACTTATACAGGATCTGCACCGCACACCCATACTGATGTAATTCTCCACATGGAGAGCTGAATTACCATAGCCTGTCCTCAGTGTGTTTGTACGGATATGTTATTGTGAAGCATGGAACAATTTTCTGGATGTGCGTTTGTGCGCTTTTATGTATCTGTGAACCTCAAACTGTAGCAACACACTCTAATGGCAAATGTAACTGCTTTACATTTTGGTAAATTGGTGGCTAATACGTATTATCTCATTCATGCGTTTTCATATGATCATAAGGTCAGGTTATTCTAAGAAGTGTATTTATTCTAATATGTGGCCATGGTGGTGTAAATTGGACAGGACAGTTGTACCACCCTGACAATTTTGACTTTATGCCCTAACAACTATTACAATGAATTTTAATTTATAAATTAAAAACATTTTCATAATTAAAGAGTTTAAGTCATGTTTTTGCATGATAGTTGGACCACATGACTTTGTTGGTCATACTTCATGACAGTGATACTACTTAATAGGATTTTTCTCATTCATATATTTTTGTACAACCCGCTTACGCTCCACTGATGGTTAGGTTTAGGGGTGGACCTTCATGCTTATTTTATTTTCTAAAAAAATCAAACAATTTTATATGAATCATGAATTCATACAATATCGCCAAAAGGTACATTTTCTCATAGGGTGGGGTTATTCCATGTATTCATTCTATGGTGTAAATTGACTCAGCTTTTATTTTCAAGTAGGGAAGAAACCTCTGGAAACTCCAAGCTCTTAATGAGCACATCCCATGGTGCTTATTTTAATTTGAACAGCTTTGATCCTGGTCTCCAGTCATCTATGAACTAACATTGCCATTCATTCCTCAAAGCTGTTCTGAAATGACAGAAGCTCACATCGTCCAAATGTTGAGCATGGATCTGCCCACGTTGTCTTGGTGTCTGTCTGTAACTCCCTTCCCTATTTGCTTATGCACCTCTTGCAATGCCGAACATCACTGCATGGACACCATATACCATCATCCTCCTGATGTTAGCTCTTTCTCAGCATGGGCTCCGACCAGGGCGCTCATGCGTGAGTGACATTTGCTCCAGCAGAACATTGGAGTTTCAATCAAACAGCATGGGTCCTGGGTGTAGTTTGTTTTTCAATACAGTATGGAGTGAAAAGACAATATTTACCCCCACATGGAAATCCCATGTGAATTCACCCTTGGCCGGTTCGTGTGTGCCAACTGTCTGCCCCGGAATCCCAGGGTGCACCGGGAACAGGCTGGTAATGTGGCAGAGGGTGATGATGCAAGCAGCTCAGAGCTCCCTGGGGGACATGAATGTTGATTAAACATGTGCTCAGCCTTGGCTATTGAGCAATGGGACGTGGAACAAATGTCAAACGTTTGTTAATTTCTCTGCAGCGGATAACTTATCAGTGGAGGGGGTGGAACCCACACCAATGAGGCATGACCCCAATGAGAAACCGATTGGCCAGCCAGACAAGATCAATCTTCTAGAATCAATTTTGAGGAAAGAACAATGTTTCTTGCTAGCGTGTACGCATGTGCAGCGGCAGTAAGTGTTTCTTTGTAGTCGTTGTTGGGAAATGCAGTCATCCACATTGCAGAACAATACTTATGACCTGTCTGTACCTGATATTGAATTAACAGGTGTTGCTATTATAATTGGCACTCAGAAAAGGAAAAATATGAAATTTGAAGTGATAATCTTTTTAAAAAGCATGTGTCAAGTTTTTCAAAAAATTTTGTTATCGAAATTGGTTTTTCACATGGTACCCCCCCCCCCCATTTTTCCCTTACCATGTTCAAGAAAAGTTTACATTTAATGACTCTAAAAATGTCATGTGGTGTAACTGTCAGGTAGAAAGTAACAACATTTTTTCCTCACAACTTTATATACTGTACATGTATATTAAACAAAAAAAAGTTTTAAAATATATTTTCCAGGGTACATAATTAAAAAAATATCATGAATTATTTGTTCATAAATATCTTTACATTTTTGGGGGGCTTATCACACTTTTTTTTACAACCTAAACCAACCTTGCCATATTACATATATACATATATATATAATATGTGTAACTTTTTTTCTTATGCCAAGCTGCTTAATAAGGTTTTCCACATGACTTTGTTGGTCACACCACATGACAGCACTGTTTATTCATTCATTCATTTATTTACTTACTTTTTCTAAGAAATAAGAAAAGAAAGACCATGGACAGATCATGAATAAATTAATAATGATAAATCATCATGTCAAATAATAAAAACAATAATCATGTCATCAACCCTTGTACATCAAACCAGTAGAAGAGTAGCTGTATTAATATGGCTTGTTGGATTTTGTGGAGACACAAACTAAGGGAGCTGCATATTTGTGGGGATGCTGAATTACATGCAGTTTTGCAACCTCCATCCGTCATTCAAACTCACCTCATTGCAGGGGATACGGCTAAGATTGCATCATCACTCTGTGTCGAGGAATCTGACTTTAAGCGTGAACTCACAGCGTTCCACAAACAACTGAAGGGCAGGCTGATAGTTAGATCTACATGGAGTTCCCTCAAAATACCTCCCCTGATAAAAACACAGAGTTTGTGCAGTTAAGTTGAGAGCAGGATGTGAGGAGAGAGAGGATGCAGATGAATGAAAGTGTGAGAGAGAGAGAGAGATGCCTACAGGGTAAAACAAAAGAGTAAATGTGAAGAGCTAGGGTCTTCCATTTATACGTCCTCATGTATGTGGATTGCCAGCCGTCAGTGTTCAGACCAGCCCTCCATTTGTCTTACTGCACTGTGCTCTGACAATGAACCACCGGTTTTCTTTTATTTCCTCGAGTCCAATCTAATGAGCATCTTCTGTGCGCAGGGATGGAGGTTCTCTCCTTTGTGAGGGCCGGACAGGTGTCTAACTGAATGATGAATGTCCTTGCATCCTTCCATAATTGGCTTCTCTCTGTTTGGCCTCAGTCTGGCTGCATGTCTGCCGGGCGGCCACCTCCATCTGTCAATCAAGTTTGCCCCGTTGCCGACTGGCTGGCCCTCTGATAGCTATGCTAATGTGGCCGCTGGCTTCTGATTGGCTGCTGCTTGGCTGGCCTAGGCTAATCCATTATGGCCCTGACAGTAGTAATCTCCCCCCCAACACCGGGTCCCGTGTGTTAAACGTTATTTGA
Source organism: Sinocyclocheilus anophthalmus (assembly GCA_018155175.1). NCBI lineage: Eukaryota > Metazoa > Chordata > Actinopteri > Cypriniformes > Cyprinidae > Sinocyclocheilus > Sinocyclocheilus anophthalmus. The sequence continues at coordinate 265,456 of JADLZN010007486.1, forward strand.
CCGTTCCTGTCACGTTCCTGCTGGCAAACGGACAGCGAAGGTGATGGATGACCCTGCGCAGAGCGCGCTCGTTCATCACCCCCTCTGACTTGTTTGTGTGGCACAGAAAAAATTAGGCACTGTGATTTTTTTCAAGATTACTTTTTCATTAAGAAATGCTTCTCCCAAACAAAGTTGGAATGTGACAGCGTACTGGATCGTCTCAGCTGATTTTCACTATTAACTAATGTTGTATCAGAATCATAAAGCTCATTTCGGGAGCTGACTGAATGACGATTCTGACTGGCCGTGAACCTGGGACCGTGTTTATTCGGCGGAGTAATTGCGACAGATTGTCATAAATAGATGTAATCAGAGTGCAGCGTCTGAAGTTGACATAAGTAAATATACAGTCATGGGACTGTGGCTCTCGCCCATTAACTCCAATGGTTTGTTTTCTTACTTCACTCAGCGACTGCAGAGGGTCTTCGCACACGCTCCGGCCTGAAAAGAGATTTGCTGAGAGGACTCTATTGGATGTTGCTAATGCTAACATGGCTGCCGACAGCTCGAGATGTGAGGTCCAATGAAATCAACGCTGAAGCTGGCCTCAAATCTTGTCTTCTTGACCAAGTAACCACGGTTTTACAGAGATACCCGTGAGAAAGAAAAATCACGAAAGCAACTATTACTTGTTTCTCACAGACAGTAATGAGATTAAATAGAGAACAGGTAGGTCACTTTCTGCTTAGATTTTTCTCTTGAGATAAAGATCCTAGTCATCTCTTCTTGTCTGAAATCTTGAATTTCAGAGGAGATATCAACAATATCTCTCACTGGGTATAGTTAAGATATCAAACTTTAAATTAAACTTACTAAATGCTAAATCGTAACAATTGAGTAGCATAAAACATATACCCAAAAAGTAAACATAACCATGATTGTAATAGACAAAAGTATGAGCCAAGGTTTGCAATATCTACAATTTCATTGTACACTTAAAAAAATACAAATAAAAAAATAAATCCTGTCTGTTTTACAGAAATAACAAGCAGCTGTGATTTCCAGAATAATTCTGTAAAAATACAGCAAAAATTTAAACATATTTACAAAACAACCTGTACATTTTACAAACAAACAAATAATATTAAAGCAGTAAATCCAGCAGTCCTTTTCTGTTGAATTAGCAAAGCCACGCTGCTACTCAAATCTATTTTGATCCTTTAACATATACTGACATCCATAACACAGGTGGTAAAGAGAAACCTTGAAAGTTGCTTTTTTCCCAAGCTGAAGTAAATACTATAGAAGGTACACCGTGTCGTACTCACAAATACAAAACACCATCATCGTATCACACATTACGTTAAACTAATGCAACAAACATGAATTAAACAACATGAGTTGTAAAATAAACCTCTAACATATAATTAATAACAAAAAAAATATTAATAAACACAATATTATTTAAATGAAATACCATCAAATGTGAAGTGTCACAGGGGGAATTCTGGAATGGTCAATTTATGATTTTCATGGTAGATTATCAGATCTTTTTCACTTCAACAAACTGTACATTTAACGTTATTTTACTGTAAAGTTACATGCAATGTCCAGTTAGATTTATTACAGTTTTTCCTGCATATATAGTATGGAAACTTACAATTAACTAACAGGCTTTTACAGTAGCGTTTATACAGTCTTTTACCATTAAAATTACATAATTTATTACAATGTATTGTATGAATTTTTGCATTGTCATGAGAGTGGTGAACATTTTTCATCAGATATTCCCAAAACAAACTATCTTTTAAAAAAAAAATGCACTTAATTTTACTGAATGTGCATTTCAAATCTTAAAAGTATATTTAAAAAAAACTTTACTTGCAGATAATATTAATAACATAAAAGGCAACTTAAGTGTACTTAAAGAGACTAGACTTTCATTCTTTCATGACCGTGTTTCTTAACACACTTAAGTAGGCTTTTAAAAAGCGCACTTTGTAATAATGTCAAATTCAAAGTTTTACTTTAAAGTTCATGTTAAATAATTATGTTTTAATAATCTTTTGTTGTGCTTTAAAGACGTATGCTTATTTTTAATGTTGACTAACATACTAACAAAGCACATTATATTATAATTTTCATTATATTATAATTTTAACTGTAATGTGTTATTTCCTATTGCACTTAAAGTTATAATATATTTTACATAAACTAAATTGCAACTTCATTCATTACTAATGTGTAATTACAAATATATTTAAATGCAGACAAAAATTCTCTATCTATCTATCTATCGATCTATCTATCTATCGATCTATCTATCTATATACTATCCATCTATCTATCTATCTATCTATCTATCTATCCAACCATCTATCTATCTATCTATCTATCTATCTATCTATCTATCTATCTATCTATCTATCTATCTATCTATCTATCTATCTTCTATCTATCTATCTATCATCTATCAACTATCTATCTATCCATCATCTATCTATCTATCTATCTATCTAGCGATCTATCTATCTATCTATCTATCTATCGATATCATCCTAGCCCTACCCATCTATCTATCTATCTATCTCATATCTATCTATCTCATCTATCTCATCTATCTCTCTATCTATCTATCTATCTATCTATCTATCTATCTATCTATCTATCTAATCATAAAATAAGTTAACCAAGTCAATGGCTCTTTCTGTGTGTCAGCATTTGTGTCTTTTTATTCATATAAGGAATTTATATAAGGATTTTATATGTAATTTTAGGATAAACATCTGAGACAAAATTACTTATTCAAAGAAATTAAATAAGCCATCTGAACTATGAAAGAGCAAAATCTGAGCAATAAAATATTCCCCTCAGAGGGCTTAGGTTCTGTAATGTTATTTTAAAACCACTCATCACTGTGAAACAAATCTGCAGTGTATATGAAGAGTTTGCTCTTATCACTCACTTTCAGAAGAACTTGTTTACATCATTAATACATGTAAAGGCTATCTCATATATCTGTCTTGGCCTACTATGCAAACAGTCAGAAGTGTTTTGTTTAAAATAACTTCATATAGCCACGGGCTGGTCTAAGCTTCTTCATTTGATGACACTGTCACTAAAATTATTTTTAACATTATAACATTTTCATCTTTCATTTCTCAAAAAAATGTCTTGATTAGTTTTCTGGGTAAACTCTTGAGATATAAACTAACAGCCTCTCATTTGACCAAAACCAAAGATGAAAAGAGCAATGATAAATTCATACAAAATAGAGTGAAGAGGATCCATGCTGTCTGAAAAAAAATGCCTGTTTTGTCATGGCAGGTTCTATAAAAGATCCTATCTGTAGTCCCCCCCCCCCCCAACCCCCCCCCCCCCCCCATTTTTAGGGGTCAGCACATGAGATTTATATGATGAGACTGGTCCGTGTGCACTTCCTCTCTTCTCTGGCCTTGTCAGATCTGGTTGCAGACAGAGGGCAAAAACATTTGTCATCCGTGTGAGATTCTCACCATAGGCTTTCATCTGAACTAACATAATATGGATGCATGGGCATCGCATTTGTATGCTGGCTGATGTATAAGCATTAGATTTGGCAGGAACCGTATAACAAAAATTATTTGCATGTTTTTATAATAGAAGCGTAAAACTGGGTTTTAAAACATAATTTTCTGACACTTGTATAATTATTATTATTATTATGACCAAATTTTTTGAGGATACTTAATGTTTGTACTTAAAAATGCATTTGTCACAGCACTGGGCTGTTTAGGTAAACTGTCAGAAGTAATTAAATGCTGACCAGTTATAGTATTACAGATGCGCAAAAATAAATACATTAAATTAAATAAATGCATTTGCACACACTGTAGATAATAAATAAATAAATAAACTAAAACTAAACATTAAGTATAGGGTGACTAGTTATAGTACATTCAGATGAACATAAAATAAAATAACACAAAAACAAAACAAATAAAATACAATAATTTGTCACAACACTGGGCTAAAAGAACTGAAGGAACCTAAAAGATGAAAATAAATTTGAATAAAATAAAAATTTAAATAAATGGGACAGTTAGAGTACTTTCAGATGAAAATAAAAGAAAAATAATAAATTAAAATGCATTTTACAACATATTACACAAATTAATTTTAATAAATTTAATAGCATTTGTTGCAATGCTGGGCTAAGTGAACTGTGAGAGTGCTAAAAAGATTTTAAAAAATAAATAAATACAATAAAAATTAAAATTGTATTACATGTTGACCAGTTACAGTACTTACAGATGAACATAAAAAAAGGGAATTAATAGGTTGCCAGTTACAGTACTTGTCTTACACACTTTCCATATATATATATATTATATATATAAAGTATAATAATATATATATATTCATCATTTGGACAGTGTTGGGGGTGGAAAGGCCCTTTTAAAATGTATGCATTACAATATTGCATTACTCCATAAAAAAAGTAACAAATTACGTAAGTTACTTTTTTATGGAAAGTAATGCATTACATTACATTTGCGTTACTTTTTAAATCTGGACAGGGCTTGCTTGTCTGTTTTTAAAATAAAAAAGTTATATTTTTGGCAAATATAAAAGCCTTTTCACACCAAAAATGAAATGAATAAGCCTCAGGCTGAAGAGAAAGTAAATTTACGTCCGTACAGTAGAATGCAGAAGAAATTTCAACACACTTCAGCAGTAAAAAAAAAACACACAAATGTTTGTCTAAAGTAATTTTTGCTTATTAGTACGGTTAAACTGGATCATCGAAGGTCAGAAGCAAAGACATTGTTAATAGAATGGGATTAAATATATAAAGGACATTTGTGTTGTTTAACATTTAATTATTGCAGGTTTGTTTAATATTCTGAGTTTGCATTTGTATTCATTTTGAGGAAATTTTTGTGAGTGAGATGAATTAATGCATATTCATATTTATTTTAGAACTACAGTAACATCTTCTGATTTCTCTCAACATGGGGACAGGAGAGCTGTCAATCAATACATTTGGGGGGGGGGAGTACTTGGCATTACTTATTTTGAAAAAGTAACTCAGATATTCTTTGTAAATTAAAAAGTAATGCGTTAAATTACTAGTTCCTTGAAAAAAGTAATCCGATTACGTAACCCGCTACCCAAACTGTACATTTAAAACTAAAACCTAAATGTTGGCAAAAATAAAACCTAAATTTAATTTGTCAAATACCCTTTAACAGCAGTTATAAATGTAATCTTAAAATTTCAACCATAGCTACTGTTTTTACTGTGTGTTTTCCACTGGGATTTCTGGGGTTAGAGTTAAGGGTGCATGCGAACAGCAGAGTATTCCGGAGGGAAGGCAATTCCTGGAGGACAGGTCCTTCTCACTAAGAAATCTGACTCAGGTGTCAACTGGAGTCATGTCCCCTGGCCAAACCGTAGCCGTCCCCTACCCGACCCCCACCCAGGGCCCACTTTACCTCCGCCTGCCCCTCTGTCTGTCAGCTAAAGCCGCTCCGCTGAGGCCCTAGTGCAGAACCAGATGTGCTGGCTGAGTCCTGAAACATTCTCTTCCCACTGACATCTTTACCTGAAGGGTGTGTGTGGGAGAGAGAGAGGTCAAACTTTAACCTGACCTCTAAGAGAGTGTAGATTACTTTCGAAGCTTGTGTTTATTGCTTCAGCATTGATTGTGTATTTGGTTGCATGTTTTATCCGTACAAGAAAAACTTCACAGTACACCCACAAAAAAAAAAACTTTTAGATTTTTGTTTAGCTTCATTCCACTTCGTTTCACTATGGTCCTCCAATCCTAATCACGAATCAAATGCCTCTAATATTCATTATTTGGATCATAATGGGATGTGCATGTTTTGATTGTATTTGTGTTTGGGTGATCTGTAGCCGCATTGGTTTTATAATCAAAGTCACATTTGAGTCATGCATCTCGGTTCACCCTTTCACCCACAATTCATCTCATTCCGACCGATATACGATATCTAATTTATCAACACATGCCCAATCTAAGCAGCCCCACACATGTGCGAGCAATTAGGCAATAGAACAGTTGCTAACACAAACGCCTTCTGATAGATGACACTCTAAATGCAAGGCCAAACCATGGCAAACATGACTCAAGGAACTGAAGTATCAATCAGATGAGCAGTGGCCTTTACTGTCACCTCCATTGATTAAACACATTGTTTGGAGTATTTGAAATGTGTTGCCATACTGACGTCTGTAGACGATTGTACTGTTTACGGTGTAGGTTCAGAGGGGTGACAATTCCTCTCACAAATGATACACTATGTCACAAAAAAGAGTATTAGGAACATGCTGCAGACAGAAAAAGGGGTAACAGTCAATGGATGTCTATATTTAAACCATATGTAAAAAATATTTTGTCTATAGCTTCCACAAGTGATCCGCAGAACAAGCCTTTATTGCATAGAGGACTTAACGGAGTTCTCAGTTGTGTTTTCTTTGTGTATCAACTTTACTGTCGACCTTGGGACAAATAAGAAAGACTGAGAAATATGTTGACATGCACTATATACAGTAAGAATTATAGAGCTGTAAATTAGCCTAGCCTAGATAAATTTGTCTTCTGATGAAAAAATGTTTGAGTTCTTATTTAAATTGAGGCTTTTGAATGCAGACATGTGTAAATTTCAGCACACTGTTAAGATATATGTGGTGTGCTCTTTTTTTTCAGAAGAAAAACTTAAGAAGCTGGAGACTTGAAGCAAAAGTCTCAGTTGAATCTTTTACTGTTATCTAGGAAAAACAATTAAGATACTTCAAATAGAGTGTGTGTGTGTGTGTGTGTGTGCGCACACGTGCGTGCGTGTGTGTGTGGTGTGTGTGTTTGTGTGTAATACCAGTAAATTTTGACGTTGTGGGGAGGAAAACAGCTTATAAATCATACAGAATTACTTTTTTAAAAAATCTAAAAATGCAGGAAGTTTTCTATGAGGGGTAGGTTTAGGTGTAGGGTTAGGGTAAGGGTAAGGGGATAGAAAATACAGCTTGTTCAGTATAAAAACCATTATGATGGAATGTCCCCTTAATGATATGAATACCAGTGTGTGTGTGCGTGCGTTTCTACAATACTGCTAAAAATTCTGTTCAAAAAGTATTTTAATATATTAAAATGTAGCTGTTTGTGACAGCAAGCCTGGATTTTCAGCATCATTACTCTAGTCTTCAGTGTCACAAGATCCTGCAGAAAGCATTTTGATTGGGCTCTCAGAAAACATTTCTTCTTATTTTCAATGTTTAAAACAGTTGAGCTGCTTAACATCTGTGAGGAAACCAAGACAGATTTTTTTTCAGGATTCTTTGACAGAAAGTTTAAAAGAACAACATTCATTTGAAATAGAAATCTTTTGTAATATTATAAATGTCTTTACTATCACTCTATTATGAACTGTTGTCTATGTGTTGCAGAGAATGTGAATGCTAGTTGCAACAAGGACAACCTTGTTTTTTATGAAATGATCTACAGTACAATAAAACAAAGCTCAAAATAAAACCAGAAACGGCTGAATTATAAGCACAACAGACACTAACTACAGTGTGTGAGGCTGTCAGATCCAAGAAAGACAAATGGAAATAAAGTTGTCAGGTGAAAAAACCTGGACCGACATGTGTCACTTTAATTCCACCGCATCTGGCCGATGGTTGAGGTCCACTGTCCAGCACGACTGTCCGAATTGAGTTCCTTCTGATCTTAATAAATGTGAAAATCCTTCAGCTCCACAGCTGGGGACCCTCTGCAGCGTTCAATCCTGAATCTGACATTTATTACTTTATTTTATTTTTTCTGGGGGACATTTCACTTTATGGCACACTCGCCATTGTGCAATGACTTTAATGGGGGTTCTGATTGGTGGACATCATGGATGACATCATTTTAATGATACTTTGATTTTATTTAGCCATTTGTCACCAGTTTACATCTTTCAATCAGCAAAAGCTTAGTCTGTTTTCCTTCTTGAAGATTAGGAGACCTGCTTTTACTTATCATATAGGGAGCGGTTTAACGTTGATCAGCTTCCCGGGACTTGAAAGAGAGAATGCACAGAACTCCAGGCATGTGGGACAATCAGTGTTAGAAGCAAGATAGCTCTCCCGTTGGCCCCGTTCTCAACTTTGACCCCTGACCTCTTGGCACACGCTTGTAAATAAAGCTGAAGAGAGGCCTCCCTACCTAATTTTCTTTGGCCTCAAATTTAAACACCAATCCTTCTGACTGTTCTGTAACCAGGGGATAAACATCTCCTCACGTGGACCAGGTTCTCAACATGACCACTCGAGAAATCCAGAGAGAGGAGATATACACAATAGAAATTGTGTTTGACAAGTTCTTGGCTGCAGTCAAAGCGAGATGTAAACTATTGTTGAAATGAGGAGGGTTGTGCAGAATTGCTACTGCCATGACAAGCTGATTCATAAAATCATTATTGCCATAATTCAGTAATAGACTGTGATTTCCTGGTTTAAGAAGTTATTGCACCTAGTTGCACCAGTTGTGATTACATTTATGGAGGACGCACACGTTAGAGGGACCATAGCTTTTTGTTTCATGGAAAATTCAAGTCAGTTCAGTTTTTATAGCAGGACGTGGTTCCAAATGAATGCTGTGAAACCAGCCAGAGAGGAAAAACCAAGAAAATCACCACAAATCTGTGTGCCAAAATAAAGAAGAGGGAAATATTACGGACGTTAAAAAAGAAGAAGAAGAAGAAGAAAGATGCGGAAAGTATCTTCAAAAGCTATTTTTTTTAATTATCACCGCGTGTTATTAATTTCTCATTCGGTTTATTTTGTAGTAGCCTAATTATTTCATTAGACCTATATTTGTATTTATACATTTAGTTATATTACATTTTTAGGCAGGCTCACGACATACTTTTTCGAACACTGTTACAGATTTTATAATGGAAAAGCGTCTTCTTTTACACCGCGGTGTAAATATAATATTAGCCGGGTTTGCACGTTATGTTGCTCAGTGTAGGAAGGATGACCCATATTTCATTAAGCTGTGCTCTTGTTTCTGGCAGCTTTCACAACGAATTTATCTCTGACCAAGATATACACACTAAGCATTTGAGTTATCTGTATCGACGCTGGCTGTGCTCGAGATAAAAAATACAGCTTTAAAAACGGTTTCGTTTAAGTTTTCTTTCTGTCTTTCTTTCTTTCTTTCAGATGTTAGCTTAATATTAAGCATATTTCCTATGTTGGAATTCCAGTATTTCCTTACAAAACATGTTTACATGCAGCTAAATACTAGCTATTTATGATTTAAAACAGCAACAGCAATTTAATGTTTGGTTTAATATAAATTTAAGATGATTCATGAGGTGAAACTCATTTTATTATTCACAGTCGCCAAATATCACTCTTGTCCAACAGAGATAACCGTGGTATATATATATTAATCGCTTATATATATATAATCTAAGATTATATCTATTATGTCGTCTGGAACAGCATTGTGCACTAAAATAGCCTTTTATTTTCAAAAATATATATGGATACGTTCAGCAGTCGACATAAAAGAAAAAAGAAAAGAAAAGAAGGAGAAACAAAACGGATTGGAAGGGCTTATTAAAATAATTCCATTATCGAAAGGAATGAGATGGAACGCAAGGGCATTGGGCGTCGCGTTATTGCAGGTATTGTTGTGCCTGTGGCTTCTCCTCCAGCCGCGTAATTCTCCTCATCAATACTGCAGTGAGATCGTTACGCGCTGACATTGATAAATGACCACCAAACTACAGCATTTTCTCACCAGTACTGCAGGCTAGAGAAACACAAACTGGAGGTCGAAATAAGCAGGGAAACGTCTGCTGGAGCAGTCTTAGCTAAGATATCAAACAGCATGAGAAAAACCATTTGAAACTGTCGAAATTGCGTTTAAAAGATGCTGGAGATGAAGAAGTGCGCGGGGTTTGTGTTTCTGAAAAATTACACGAGGTAGAGTCGCCTGAGTTGGAAATATTGAATTAATGTGATTTATTTCTGCACATACCGCCTCAAACATTTGACAAAAGACCTCTACACAAATCTTAATACCTTCTTAGATGGTTTTAGGGGTAGACTAAATAGTTATTAAATTATTATTTGACACTTTCTTATGCACCTTTAAGTAGACGTTATTTATATAGCCAAGTATGCCAATTATCAGTTTATTTTAGGATTGTTTGATGCACACATATTCACACATTTTACATAATTTTTGAAATGTCGTTTCGTTTGCGTTTCTTTCTTGTTTTAAACGGACAAAATGGTTAATGATTATGTAAATACGCTGTAGCACAGTTGCATTTTATCTGCAAAATAAAAATAGTTATTTATAGCTAAAATGAATTTGGACTGCGTCGATTCAATGCATGGAATAACATTCAAAGCAAGAGATTTAACATTTTGAAAATTTGAAGCATTTATTACAAGAATTCGACTTTTGACTGTGTAGAAATACCGCAGTGCTTTAAAAGACTCCTAAAAGGAAACATGGACCGAGCGGGAACATCGATCGAATTTATCAGTACCTCGACAAACACATGATCGACTTTTCGAGAAAAGCAAGAGTGAGAACGGACCAAAATGTACGACAATATCCCAACTCCATTTTTAAAGTATCTCGACTGAATGCCTATTTGACATTGATGTGTTTTACAAATAACATTTACATAATTATGTACAATGGAATATCTCTAGTGGTTTAAAAACTCCTCCAGGCATATTTAGCCTTACAAGAGCACTGTTGCTCTCCAATTCGACAAATAAATGCACAACTCATTTACTCAGCCATGCTTTTCAAAACATCTCATGTGGGGAAGTCTTTGCGGTTTCACATACTGGAATTTGTGTCAGATGTGTGCCATAATGATCCCATCAAGTGGTTCCACTTCCTTCAAACTTTGTAGAATCATAAATGCAAAGGTCTAAAAACTAGTCAATGACACAAACCCAAACATAGAACATTTCCCAAAAGAAAGAAAGAAAAAAACTCGTCATACACTCACATTTCAGTTCTTGAGGGCTTTTAGCATCTTTTACTTGATTCCACAGTTAAAAGCGTTTAATATGAGCGTGTGCACTTGTGCGTGAGGAGGTATGGAATATTTGCGTCTGGGGCGGCCACTCTATGGTTGAGCAAAAGTGCACAAATGGTGTGGTCCCCGCGCTTCTTGACAGTATAACAAGAATAAATAAATAATTTAAAAAGAAAAGATCTCCAATTGTCTTTTCAGAAGTCTCTCTTTTGGCACAAATGCTTCAAGTCTGTTTTTGTAATGTTGGTGCTCCTGCAGACAGTCCTTTGGCTGGAGATATGATGGCCAGATGATGAGGGGTCCGTGAGAGATTTGGAAGGTCTCGTGAAGACAGGAGGTGACCGGACAGGCGCGTGATCAGGTGAGGATGAATGTGATGTGACTCCTCATGCCTCTGGCCAGCGCCGGGACTATTCCTGAGGCCACCATCAAAACCTACAACATGAAGTGAAAAATACAATATTAAGACATTTATTCACTAGTATCCACATTGTGAAAGCATTAAGGGAATATTTTGGGTATGTGCCGACTACGAGAAAAATGTATTTAATTATGCCCCTCTTTTTTCTTTAAAGTAAACTAAATCTGGGTTACAGTAAGGCACTTACAACAGAAGTGAATCTACGTAAACAAAAACAAAAAAATTCAGCAGTGCACTGAAAAAATGTAGTGTATAGAAACAATTTTCACAGAAATTGCTAGGAAATTTCACAAGTAATTACAAAGAAATAGCAAGTAACTCATTGAATTAAATATGAACATTTGAAGTAAGGACTGAAATAGTATTTATATATTTTTTTGTAAAACATACTCCAATACTCTTTATTTACAACTTAAAAAAATAAAATAAAATAAATAAATCCTAAAGACTAAATAATATTAATAATTAATTTAACAGTGTATCGCAGGAAAAACATGATTTTACTGTGAACAAATTGATAATAACTTTTTCTGAGTAAAGTTATATCCAATTTTACAACTTCAATGTCATAACACGTAATGTCTAAAACCCTAAAACGACTATAAAGTGAGAATTTAAATAGCTTTACAGCAAAATAATAATAATAAAAAAAGAAGAAAAATAAATGTAAGTGCTTTTATGAAATTATTTCTGCTTTCAAATTCTCCAGAAAATGGCCAAATTCACAAGAAAGGTTGCAAAATGGGCCAACCCTTGTAGCCAACCCAAAATATTCCTTGAATAAAAAAATAAAAAAAACATGCACCTGCCTCTAAAATCATAACTGTGTCTCTATCCGCTTTACACAGGAAAACCGATCTTCATAATGATCCCAACAATCTGCCAGCATATGGTGTTTAACCAGAGCGAATTAAGGATGGGGAAACATTCCTCTAAATGATGCAATTACAGTAACGACTCGATGATAATTCAATCAAAAAAAGGTAGGATTAAATAGTCTGGAAATTATTTAGATGGCGTGTATCTGGCTCTTGCAAGCCGGAGCTCATGATATCTCAATGTGTCTGAGGCTTCGGTGGGGGGATGTTAACCTCCGCTCACCTCCCCGCTCCTCTCCCTTCATTAGCAGAGGCTGAGGTTGTTATTTGAGAGGAAAGGGCTGTGTTGGCACGATTGGAGAGCTGGATGCGGTGCCTATTTACATATAAAGAGCTCTATTAATCAAGGTAAGTGTCATTATGGAGGGGCTCATTGGGCAGCACAGTGTGGGTATTAAATAAAATTCTCCATGCCAGGCCGCCCGCGGCGAGCGATACGTCTTGATTTGTGGACTGTCAGAGACAGGCAGCGAAGATGGAGCCGGGGAAAGAAGGTGCGTGCGCGTGTGTGTGTGTGAGGGGGGGTTGTCGGAGAGCGACTTGCCACCATAATCAGATTTCACACGCCGAGTGAAAGGAGAAAGAGAGGGGATGTTCTAAGTACCAAAGCATTTCCTTACATTTATGGTTTGGGAAGCGGGGAGGCGTTTACATGTAGTGCCACTGTCCATCCATACCCACGTTCATACCCATTCCTCCCATGGGACCTGCGAGACGGAGAAACAAAATAAAAAAAACAAACAAACAATAAAACACATGCAAATGCTTTCAGCATTTTTATAACAGGTCTAAAAGTGAGTAATGTGCGATTAGAATCAAACTGCAACTTACCGCCAGGCCGGAGACCCATGTGTTGTTGGCCGTCTAGCACAAAGCCTCCCATAGGCTGACCATCGGGGCTGTAAGCGCTTCCTTGACTTACTAAACACACAAAAACAGGATATATATGTGATATATGCACACGTTGTGTATATAGTGATTGGTAGAAAATAAGCCATCACTTTACCCGCTCTGTTAGACTGATCAATCATGGGCTGCACGATTCTTCTTCGAGCATTGATAAACCTGTCAAAGAGAAGACAGGGAACACATTTAATGAATCTATTTATATTACTGACCGCCCACAGTATATTTGACTCTTATTTAAACACTCGGGACTTTTACTACTGTGAGCTTTTTGCTATGATTTACTGCAAAATATCCCTTAATGCAGTGTGATTTCGCACGGGCCTTTGGGTTAATGGACCTGTCAGGAGTCCACAAAAAAAGCTAATGTACTGTTTTAGCGCCAGACCAAAGAAATAGTCTAGTTTATAATGTAAACAAGCAGAGGTTTTGTTAATAAAGCGATTTTAACACCTTTTACAAATGGCGTTTGAGTAACATTCCGCTTAATGGGGAATTTTATAGTGGTAGACGATAAAACAAAATAGATTTATTTGATTTGTGGTGTATTTTCTTCCTTTCCTCAGCAGTCTAAAGATAACCTCTGTTTTTAAGACTTGCTTTAATTGTGCTTCTTGCTGCAATATATTAGCAAATCAAGTAAAGGGGTCATTGCTCAATAAATATTCAATTGATATAGCATTGGCCTAGTAGCTTCAGGGTATGATTAGCCTAACTGCTTTTCAGACACTAATATGCTTCAGCAGCCCGTAACAGAGAGGTAGGAAATGCCCCTGACATGCACTGGGGGAAGGAATTACTCATAGACAATGAGTCTTAGCCAAATGTTGCATATTGAACATATTGTTGCAGTAAATACACATTAGCATATGTTACAAATGTAAATGTAAATATCAAAATTGTCTGCATAAGTACAGTGTTGATTGTAGCCATGTGGAATTATGCTGTCGAAATAAATCCCATCTAAATAAACAATACAAAGAGACCTCAGTCTGTAATGCTCCATATCATACATTGAGAATCTAGCAATGAGATTATCAGATTTGTGTAATCCAATAGCATCTTTTGCAATCAAGATGGTTACTAAATGAATAAACATTCAGGAGAACTCTGGTGACCGAATGGCATTCCGGAATACGCCAACATAACATTTGACAACTTTTCTAAAAGTCCCTCGGAGACCCCGGGCAAACCTCATCATTGCTCATATTCTTACTTTTATTTGTCTCATTGGGGCTTTGAAGAGCGTCTAATAATAGTGTGAGAAATCAGGATCACCGGACTTGAAATGGAAATGTTACAGAGATCCCTAACCCTGACTTCTATGTGCTGAGAGGTCAGGCTGGCAAGTCAAAAGTCAAAGGTCAAAGGTTACTCACCAGTTATTCACTTGTAAGATGGTGAGGCCTGTGTCCTGCGCTAGCTGCTTCTTCTGTTCTTCGGATGGGTAGGGGTGCTGCAAAAAAAATTATATTAATGTGTAAGAAACTTCCACAGTTAATAACATTGCTGTCCGATGATCCATAAAGCGATAATGAATGGAACATGTAAATGTCTTCATTTTTTAGAGTTGTGTATTTCTCCTTACCTTCTCCATCAATAAAGCAAATCAAGATGACCTGACTTTTTCTTAAAAACGAATCTGTTTAAATGACTAATGACCTCAAGCATCAAGTCTACCCGCCCCATGCGAGACTGTAGGCAAAAACGTGGATCCCATATGACTCTTTCAGGAAATTACATCATTATGTATGATAGACTTCCCATATGCAGCCCTGAGTTTGAGAATTTCCCTGCATCTCATTGGCTGACTGCTCGTGGTTTTGTTTGACATTATTTGACATTACTTGACAAATGATCGAGTGGGTGTGAAAGAGAGACAATGGAGAGTTTTGTTTAGGGTTGAATAAGGCTTGGCCCTTGGTGGCCCCGCGGTGGCCCCTGGCCCCTGATCCTCTTGCTCTCACTGTGAGTGCAGAGGGAGGGCAGCAGATGGCAGGCAGGAGTGAATATATAGACAGCGCAGGGTCGTGGGTGTGCACCAATTTTGGCACTGTCACGGCCTCACCTCCCGTGGTCACTGGTGAGGGATGGGTCCAGTTACATGTCTCGTTCTCTCTCTCACACACTGACGGAGATTTCCCTGCTCACCTCCTGGCTTGCTCGCTGTTATTGTGCTGATGAATGACTGTAAGCTCCGCCCCTTTTCTACACAACCCAAGTGACGGACGAATGCGAGCTGTGCTCTGCGATCCATCTTATCAAAAAGCTCTCAGCAGGTTGTGCCATGATTGTTTGCTGAAGTTTAGCGAGGAACCTACGTATTCAAAAGATGAAGCTATCCGACAAGCTCGCTTTCAAAGAATCACTCATATTTGCATGAATTCCACTTATGTCTATTAAGAAGCCCCCTCCTCGTCCACATTTGCATGCCAAAGGAGATCTCTCTATTTCGTTCCAGTGCAGCTAACAGTTATAACTGTAATGTTCCACTGAATCTTAATGTTCCACCTTTCTTTAAGTTTGGCAGCACAGGGGGTCTTTATCGCGGACCTCTGAATAGGTCACAAAAGATGGAGGCTTAGACCATATGTAAGAGCCCCCCCCCCCCATCTCAAAAGTTGCACACTGGCTCAAAGTAGAACCCGACAAAACGTAATCCTGCAGCTTTCATTCAGCCCCGACCGCAAATGAATGCATGATCGCTTGGGTGTTGCAATGGGGGCCATTCAGAGGCCAAAGTCCCCTCTAACACTTTTTTTTTGTCAGGACACATCCTGCAATGGGAAACACTTTTGCTTCACAAATCGCTCTGAAAAGGAGCTGGGAACAGAGAGAGGATAATTCAATTAGGCTCTCCTTTTTTATCTCTAAACTCTAAAGGTGGGTAAAAGGGAAAGGATTACTATGTGTACAGGACCTGTGTAGCCCTTAGAAAGTGCAGGAATTCTGAAGGAGAATGGAAAACAGGAAGATGCAAGAGAATGGTGAGAATTTAAAGAGGTGGACCGGTGAAAATGTGCCGAGATTCAAGGGGGTTGAGAATGCCCCAAATCAGTCCAAAACTAACAAGTTTTGGAGAAACCTATTCACCCCGGGGTGAATACGGCCCTGGGTTTTGACGAGCGAAATAGATGGGAGGGCCGAGAGACAGATAATAACACACCCTGCTAGTTTTAATGCAGTTTGGATGCAGGTCGCTGAGCTGAGAACAGTGGAATTGAGTTAATTCACCAAGAGATGCATTGGACTCTGGCCCACTTTACAAAGTCTTCCAAATTCTGTCCAGAAGATCTTGATTTGCTTCTTACCGTGAGATGCTGGAAGAGCCATGCCCGCATGATGTTGGTCGCCACTTTGGGGAAGATTCCTCTCTTCTTCTGCCGTTTCTTGTCTTGGTCGTCCTCGTCCCCTGTTCCCGGAGATGCCAAGCTGTTATCCAAGCCATCTCCTGATAAACAACAGCGTGAAAGCAGGACGAGAGAGAAAAAGCAAAAGAAGAAAGTCACTTTAATGAGATAAAACCTCACCTCCAGTTGTTTATTCAGACCGATCACCAGTGCCACTCACAAACACGATGTGAAAGAGCAACGCGGGGGGCTTGTTTTGATTAGCAACAGTAACACAAGGACCGTGGCGAGCAGGAGTATCCATGCAGTGAGAGGGAACACTAATCAACAGAGCGAGATCTCTCCCACTCTCTCTCTCGCTGTCTCGATGTCAGAGATCTCGAGGAAAGCTCTGCACCAACCCCAGTGC
Organism: Sinocyclocheilus anophthalmus; assembly: GCA_018155175.1. NCBI lineage: Eukaryota > Metazoa > Chordata > Actinopteri > Cypriniformes > Cyprinidae > Sinocyclocheilus > Sinocyclocheilus anophthalmus. Next base: position 282,465 of record JADLZN010007486.1, read on the forward strand.
TATTAATTCAATGTGAGTTCTGTCTTTGACATGGGGTAATGAATGTCCAGGCTCTATGCTTGAATGGGGAATGGAAACTTGGCACTGCAAAGAGAATATCTGATCTGAATTAGCACTCAAAATAAAATCGAAAAAACTTGGGGAAAAACATCAATAAAGCAAAGCCTGATAGCGGCTGTTGAGAAAACCGTGTTAGACTTTAGAAGTTATTAACTGGTATACAGTGCAGGGACAGAACTTATGATGCTAAACCCCTAATTTACCGCTTACAGTTGCCACATTCAAGATGTAACTAAGTTTAGTTAGAGGCCACATACACACACTACAGCTAAATACAGTCATCGCTTCCCTTCCAAGCGCTTAAATATGTTGTGAACACACACAGAATATGATTAAAAGCTTATTTGAGCTATTTATTGAAGTTCATGCTGTCTTTGGGAATCAAACCTTTGACCACAACGTTGTTAGCACCAAGTATTACTATATGAGCTACATCAATTAATGTTGAATTTTGAATATAAACATATAGATGTGACAACCTAAAAATATGTTTTTTTTCCGGTTGTGTTGTAAAATGTAAAAAACAAAATTACAAACCTCATAAATTAAAATGTATATAAAATACATAGCACATATTCACATATCCTATTTACACATATTCATAACAAAAATATAATGCTGCCTATAATTAAATGTCATACCACATATGTGCTGAAGTGACTTCTCAACTACTTTTAATTTGTATTTATTTTACATAATGTCAAATGAGAGAAGTCGAAGAATTCATCAAAATCCTAGTTTCCAACTTGTAATTGAGAGAATACGTGAAATTTTTTTACTATTCGGAAACTCGTAATTACGGTAATTCCAATATGACATGTAGATTAACTGATGCGTAACAAACAGTGCATTTTGAACTGTGAGCTCTCTGATAACATCAAGCCTGCTTTCATTCCATTACCATCCAATCTAGTTTAAGATCAGAGCCAGGCAGGAGGCCGCTTTTAAACTAAGGTTTCCGTCTTGTCCTCCTCCCCACCCTCCTTTCTCTTTCTTTCTTTCCATCCCTCTCTCCCGCTTCCATTAACTGTGCATCAGGGAAGATGATTTACTTTTAACAGTCATGCTTATTTTTCTTGCCCTAAGGGTAGAGATGCCTTGAAAGCCTGCCCGGAGGGTGTGTGAATAATGTATCTGAGGGACTCCTCCCCGGAGGCGGGACAGGAACCCTACTTTTCTTAAGATTGGCCCTGCTGTGTCTCCTTGTTTTTGGGGATGCATCAATCAAAGGCGACTGTATGCGCCATATTCATGCATTAATATTTCAGTAATGACCTTGCATATAAGTGGGGGGGGGGGGGGGGGGGGGGGGGGGTGGGTGGGGGGGGGGGGGGGGGGGGGGGGGGGGGGGGGGGGGGGGGGGGGGGGGGGGGGGGGGGGGGGGGGGGGGGGGGGGGGGGGGGGGGGGGGGGGGGGGGTGGGGGGGGGGGGTTAGATGGACTCAGGCTGGCTGACTGATGCGTTAATCAAAATGCAAGTCAAGGGCAGGGCAGTGGTCTCACACTGTCTGTCTCTACACAACACAGACTGCTGTTTCTTCTCATTATGCTTTCAGGAGTTTGCATGTTGACCACAGTCGTGACTCAGAGAGGTAAGGTTTTCATTGGGAATATGAAGAAAAACAAACAAAACAGAAGACTATTGTAAAATAGAAAGATATGTTCTGTAAAGGGAAAGAAAACGTAAAAAGCAAATAGAATATATTATTATATATATATATATCATTCTTATATATATTATATATATATACAAGAAGAAAGAAAAGAAAACATGAATTTTCTAGTGTGTTTTATGCCAAGTCAAATATTAATTGTTAGTGAGACTGAAAAAGTTGTTTGTTATATTGAAACACTTAAACGGGAATGAAAACAAGCAGAGAATGGAATAAGAAAAGAAAAGAAAGAAAAAAAACAAGAAAAGAAAATAGTTTTCAGTTTTGTTATGGAAAATTAAATAGCCAAAGTTGGCAACATTCAATCTTTAATAATATACTTCATAGTAGTAATATACTTTCCTTTTATATTCATAACATTTAAAAGAGAAGAAAAATCACATATTAAAATAATACTCTCATAAATTAGAAAAGAAGAGAAAATAGATGTTTTAAGTATGTTAATGAAAATCAAATATCAAACAGGTTAAAGAGAAAGTTATAATTTCTATTTGAAAGACAAGAAGAAAAAAGACAACTATATAAATTTAAACTAAAGAAAATATGTGATGTGATGTTTTCATTTGATTATGAAAATCAGATTTCAAAACAGTTAGAATGAGTGAAAATAAAAGGAAAGAAAGTACAAACTGAAAATGCAACAATATAAAAAGTAAATACACGGAATAAAAAGAATAAAAGAAAAAATAAGTGTTCAATGTGTTTATAAATTTAAATATAAAAAATGTGCTGAGTGATAAAAAAATAACCTTCTGAAAGTATAAAAAGCTCATGCTTTTAGTAAAAAAAAATATAATCAGGTGAAAGGGTGAAAGATACTACAGAAAAAGAAAAAAAAAAAGAAAAGAAAAGGGGAAAACGATAGATAAAAAGAGCTGGGCGAGATCCTTACATCTAAGACGATCTCAACCCACCCCCCAAACCCCCCCCCCCCCCGTTCTAGCTCTCTCCTCCTGTTCCAGAAAACGAAGGCCGCAGGGGCTGATCCAACCCGACGCTAATCACTTCTGACTGTTCCCTGACAACTTGGCCCATGCAGCCTGTGTGACTGCACTCTCTTTAAAGGCTGCTGCTCTCTGCAGCTCCCTGAGCCCTACCTCACTCCCCAAATCCGGAGTCTGCACGCGCAGCGCAGAGGGGGGCCAGAGCAGCCTGGAGGAAGGCTGGAGTAAGCCCTCGGGCTGTTTAGCGAAAAGCAGCACCCCAAGACATGGAGAAGAAGAGGCTTCTAGCTTCCATCTACCACCATTTTTTTCACTTTCCCTCGTACATATAAAGCAAAACTTCTGAAGGGGTTCTGCGGAGAAATGCATATAACACACATCAAGTCTAAGTAGAATGTTTCGACCGGTTTCCCACATCCTTCAAGCTGACCCTGACGGCATCCGTGTCACATCACGGTACCTTCAGCATCTGAGAGATGACAAGGTCCAAAGCTAAAACGCTCTGCATTGTTCTGATGCTGATAATTAGATGAACTGAAGATAGATGAATGTCCCGGAGACAAAGGGGCCCGGCGCAAACTAGCCGGGTCTGATGACTGCCACCCCGCACGCATCACAGAATAAATCCTGTTTGCTTGCTTAATGAGCTCACCATGACCTCAATCTATCACGAACTATACTTCTCCAAAGGGGCCATAATTCTGACTACTGGATGCAACAGACTGGATAATTACTGGACGAACGCAGATGATTTTGTTCTCGCTAATAGTTTCGCTTAAAGCATATTGATTAGATGCTCTTATCCTCTTGTCCCCCATGGCCATGATATGATCTGGAGGACCATGGGATTGGGTGGTATTGACGGCTAAAACACAGAGGCATCGGCTCTTAACACTTGTTGTTATTCCACTATACTTCATGCTGGGATTTAACCTCCATTGAAGGTTCAGATATAGATGTAAACATCCTGTCTCAGCCTGTGTCTTTCAGCAGCCTTCGAGGTGAACACTGGCCTGGAATGTCCTGCAGCTTCCCTTTGTTCCCTTTCGGTCTTTGTGATGGACCTTTCTAGGCTCTGCATTCCCACCAACACGCACATGTTTAGGATGGCTGTGGAAAACCCCCCACTACCATCCCAAACTCTCGCAAAAAACCCACCCTGAGGTGAGTCACAGTAGACAGCCTAACCTAACATAAATGTTTCTCAACAAGAGCAACTTCTACTGATGTGAAAGCAACAAAGGGACCCCCCTACAAGAGACAGGTGCTTTGAAGAGCCCCAGTAATCCTTCGGACTCGAGTTGGGTGACTGACGTAACACCCCCCATTCACTTGTAATGGAAAAGGTGTTTGCTTTGCCGATCTCTTGAATGATAAAGGGAGGAACACCGATCCAAAGTGGCTCCTGGAGGAGCAGCAGGTAGATGTCCCTGATCCTAACCCAAGCTCTGCCTCTGATCACCCCAGATACCAACCCTCTATTGTGACTAGTATTTGAAGTGCTCTGTCCTTCAGGCCGGCAGGGGTTATTCCTCTTCCCCTTCTTCAGTGCATGCTCTTTGGGGTCAAAAGGCCGTGGGCCTTGGACGTTCCCCCACTCTTGTTTGAAAAAAAGCCCTGCGTGGGGAAAATGCCGCCACCCTGATGTTTTTCTCTCTTTTATACCGAGTAGCATTGCAGAAACACTACTGGCATTGCTGCTATGCCAAACATTTTAAAGGTGTCTTTCATAGTGTCACACTGAGGCTGAATTGTCAAATAATTACAATCTGGCTGCTGGTTTTGGTTCTGGTTTCTCTTGTCTTGCAGAACATCCTGCTATTGTGCTGCATAATGGTCAGGCTATTGATGTCTGATGGTTAAAAGGAGGTGAGAAAGCCTGAAGGCTATTTTAATTGAAGCAATTTTACAAAAACAGGTCGCAAATAATTAATATAATTTATAATTAAATAAATATTCACCCACAAGCTAAACAGTGCTAAAGGACAATAAATATGGAGTGGCAGGTCAAAATATAAATTAAGGAAAAAAAAGTGACATGCAAATGGAAGATCTGGTCAATTAAATTAGACCCTTAACCTTTCAAGAACATTAAACGCCTATTGTGTCCACAGGAAAATCGTAAAACCAGCTCAGTGAACCATCGTGATGATGACACGAACAATGACACATGACTTTGATTAATAAATGCTGTTTACACCCATTAAAAAATATGAAATTAAAAGACTTAAATTCTGCAAAATGCCATAGAAAATAAGTATAATATACACTGCTAAAAAACCTGCAATTGTTAGATATTTCTATTGATTTAACCCATTTAATAACACTTTTGACTTGAATAAAACCAATTTACATGTCAAAATTTTTTGCAGTGTATAATGTATAAACATAATTTAAAATCCAACCTCAAGTTAAAAGACCACTTGAAGCTTGGAGTACAAATTAAGATGACAGCATAAACTGTGTTAGTATTTTTAATAGAGTATATTATGTTTTAGGTTGATTCAGTGATATTTAATAATGCTTTTGATTTGAATAAAACCAATTTAGATGACAGCATTTTTAGGTTACCATTTTTTCATTGTATAACGTAAAACACAATATTTAAAATCCAACCTCAAGTGTGAATACTACTTGAAGCCTGGAGTAGAAATTAAGATGACAGCATAAACCGTATTTTCAACAAAGCATGCTGTGACGTAATAGTTAAATTGACAGGTTTTCCTACCTAGTTCGCTGCTGTTGTCTCCGCTCTGAGAGGCATGTCCCCCGCTGGAGGGTCCTGGGGTGCCGACTGAGGGAGTAGAGTGAGCGTCGTCCATGTCTCTCCAGGATGCTGGATTCTGAGGTTCAGGTACATGAAAATCCAGAGATCGAAGGGTGAAAAAAGCCACATTAGTAACTCTAGCACATATACATACTATTTTTAAAACAGCAAGTCTTTTAAACGTCTAGTTACCATGTCTGTGCTGAAAAATGTCTCTGATCAAATTAGAGACAACTGAAATGCACGATCCAAATGAACTAGGAATATGTTTCCGAACACAAGACCTATGGAGCTACAACCAGAGTAACTGCTTCTCCTGATATCCACCGTAAATGCTCACAAGAAACCAGCGGTGTCCCCTTTTTATCCAGAACAGGGTACAAAGCACTTAGACGGGCTCAACATAAAGGCAAACAGCAGCCGTTCCTCTTCAGGCCCTTAGCGTCAGCTGTTTGCCTGATGGTGATCAGCTAAAGAGCTCTAAGAAAGGCCAGAATAAGCTCCTACAACAATAAAGCTGTGTGAATAAGGCCCTTCACTGTTTTCTCATTAGGACACACAAAAGCAGTCTGTGGGTTTGTGTGTTTATTGTGTGTGTGTGTGTGTGTGTGTGTGTGTGTGTGTGTGTGCTGTTAATAACATTTCAGAAGGCCACTGTCTCCATTCATCACCTAATTCAAATTGTTTTGTGTCACACCGCACACTTGTAAATCGATAAGATATTACAGGAGCATCAATAAAAGATTACAGTTATCGTCAAGTGTACAAAGGTACATATTCATCAAATAAATTTCAGCTGACCAAGTGAAGGTATGATGGTTAGACTTCGCCATCTGCGGTTCAGATCTAGCCTATTTACAGGAATAGTGTGGATGGGGAAAGTCATCTAACGTTTTGCATGGCGGAAAATAGAAGCACTGTAATGTAGGAACTATCATGGCCGTTTAACATCAGTCCAAATCACAAAACGCCTGTTTTAATCTGTGTTTTTAAATATGGAAAAAAAGCCTCTCTCTTTCCATTTTGACCTGGAACAGAACTAAGCAGAATGTAAAATTCTGTTCTTCTTAATTCTGTGGTTTTGTTGTTTTGGGAGGTGCATTGATAATAGGAAGCACAACTGTAAAGAACACACTGTTGGTCTCTGAGTGAAAAAAGACTCCCCTCCTGCTTGACAATAACAATCCAATCAGTTCAAAGACAATAGTGCATTCACGTGCAAATGTAACGTTGATCATTAGGGCTAACAGAGGGCTGGACAGTTGGGGGGAAACCCTGACCCTTTGCAACACCTGCACCCAACACGACGGGCTTCATCAACATGATCATCATCATCATACCTCTTCTAAAATAAGATATGTCCTGGGGCAATGCCTTAATGATTCGTATCAGTGCAAAGAGAAATGGATTTAGATAATGTTGTTTAAATAAATTAGCATATGTAACTAAGTAATTACTCCTCTTCCTAAAATTGTGGAGATGAATACTGGAGGAAGCTAAAAAAGGCAAATGCATGGCTGAGGCACTATAAATGTTAAGGTAAATAAATAATAATTAGTATTAAAAAAATATATATTATATTATTATTATTTTTTTATCCCCATTTTAACGCGTTCAGTAAACTTATCCAGGTTTGTTTACACAATACAAAATAAATGGAATTTGGATTTGCAGTTATTTCTTTGTTGGAAACGTCACTAATGTTCCACCATAAATTGCCTGTACTGTAAATACGAACAGCTCCACTATCTAATTAGCCTGTTTTATGATGTCATAGAAAGCCAATTAAAACTCACGTGATCTGCGAGATTTGTCGAGGATCCTGAGAGGTCGTCGAAGTCGGTCTTGCATCCATCCCGTTCATCAATCACCAGGTCAATGGGCATTTTGCCCTTCAAACAGCTAATATACCGATTGCAGAAGTTGTCGCAAAGCTCGTGCACCTGATTAAAAACCGGAGGGGAAATTCATTTGTACATTTGTTTGAGAACAAAATAAAATTATAGTACTGTAAAATGAGAATAAAATAGATAACACACCTTTTCGAGTTCTAAAAGATGGAATCGTAATACTTGTATTGACTGAATCATCTAAGGAAAGAGCAAAATAATGGATGAAATATTTCAACAAAAATTCCAACATTAACAACAACCAATAATAATAATAGTAACAATAACAGTTGGTTATTATATCAAGCTAATACAAAACTTAAAACAACAAACATCGTTGGTTATTCTATACACGCGAAAAATCACACTCAAATCAAAAACTTGGCACGTCTGATATTGTGTTGGCTTTGTAATGTTGTGACAATAGCAGAAGTGTAAATAGGTTCCTCCAGAGACGATGCTTAGAGGGAGCCCAGGGCAAAGACCCCCACGCCCTCTGATAACACGCGGCCTCATAAATCACTAAAGCTTCCATTCTTTCCCTCAAAGACTCCTCATATGGACCTTTGAAGCGACTTTACCTGGAACAAAAACTGTGCGAAACAACACTTACCAAATTGTCCAACTCTGGATTAGAAGAAAATAACGGCTTCTCCGCCCGAATCTGTAGAAATGTCACAAGTTTGTTAGAACAAAAACACTCAGATTTTTTTTTCCAACAAATACATCAAACCCAAATAACAGTTTTCGATTCCCCTTCAGTATTTCACTTAATTTGAGTAACCGAATATTTAGTTAAATCGTTGAAAAAAAAAAATTTTTTTTTCAATCAATACTTTACTTGTTTGGCAAACACAGCGATGTCCTCGTTAAATGAATCGGATGAGCACACATCTCCTCCAGCGACTCCGGGCTCTCTCGGTGTGCATGTGGCCAGCTCGCACTTCTCAAACACCAGCGCCAGAAGCGGAAATAACGGGTGCCTTCAAGATTCAACATAAACATGTACATAAATCAACAGATCAAAACACTATATCAATAACCGAGCAATCATTCTGACAAACTGTATTACAGTTTTATTGCTACTTGCATTGCTTTGACGGCCACATAAACTAAAACCGCTCTATACTTATTTTCATAAAAAATAAACATCGTTATTTTAAAGTTTAATTATTCAGCTCACTATTTGAATTGCATTGGTGAATTTGCTATGTGCTTAACCAACAGGCATATTCTTTAAGATCGTATAGCCTATACGCACAGAAATGTACTGACTGTAATGAAGTAGATACAAATAAATTGCGTTGTCAAATGCGGGTGTAATAATCCAGCACGCCGTTTAAACAATTAAAGATTGTTGTAACTATCATATTAAGCATGGCTGCAATAAAGTACCCATAAATTTGGTCCTTGTCTCTCTTAAGTGCGTCGTTGACAGCCGAGCCCATGCTGCTGGGCATGATGCTGTGCGGTGCGTGGGCCCCGTAGTGCTGGTTGACATGTGGCGGTGGCCCGTGGTTCAAATGGTGAACCTGCGGCAGGGGCCGAGGCGCGTGCGGGTCCCCGTACATGGACGTCGGGACCCCAACTCCATCCATACCGCCACCATAGAGGGCAAGGTCTTCGTACTGCATCAGACAGAAACTGTATCATAGCCAACTCAAAACACACACACGTGTTTACCTAATATGAAATAGCTTTACACTAATATTAAAAACAAACTATGAGCAAACTTTACGACTTAAGTTTTTTTTTTACGCGGTGGATTTGTAAGAGAACGTACCCGTTGAGCCATCAGCATGTGACGCTTCTGTTGATGTTAAGTGCAAACTGTGATCTTATCCAACGAGGAAACAATCTGAGTGATTTAATTCCCTTTGTGCATCCGGTTTAAGGAGACTGAGATGTCGGTAATCCGTTGAGATGATAGAGCATGTCCAGTGAAGAGTTTCTGATCGCTTCCTTTACAGCCACTTTTAGTTTTTTATTATTAAACGCACGCGTATTACCAAACGCACATTGACGGATATATACTTCAATAAAACCCCGACACGTTTACCTAATACAGGTTATAATATTTGCTTCCACTTGGACCTTCTGACGAACTAATGCAATTTTCCCGTCACAGACTTCATGAAGTCAGAAACAAAACTTTCCACATTCTGGGATGTTCGTGTCTGGCATGGCAAACACTGCAAGGAAAAGCTATCCGGATCTCATAGTCCCTCTTTGCGACCCACGCTTTGCCTCGACTGGGATTGTGTTGGTGATTTGGAGCAGGTTCCTCTTGAAGAGACTGAGCCTGGGAAGCGTGGTGGGTGTTGCCAGCTCGACACCTCTACATAAAGCAAAGAGAAAAAAGAGCGCAATGACCACGATCTGCCAGGGAGTGTTCACATTGGATCCGCGCATGGATGACGCACCACCATCCTCTGCGTTTTGTTACTAGGGGTGGAGTGTCTGTATTTCTTAAAGTGCTCAAATCAGATCAGTGCACCGAGTCGCTCTGGGAATGGACCTTATTTCAACAAATTGCTGAGCATCACAGCATTTGAGCCGTTGAAAATATATTTACCACAGTCTATAAATTTTAAATGCTTCAATACTTGCGCGTCACATATATAAGTTATTACATTTATATAGTGAAGTTAAATAAATAAGTTTACGTTTCTTTTTGTTTGAGCTTTTGCAAGCATATTTGTTAGATGTCCTTTTCTCCTTAAGTAATTAAAGAAACTGTCTAAACATGCGTTCAGTTTAATGTTATAGCTTCGCGCTCTTATATATGTATGCAAGTATATATAGGCTATACGAAATAATTGTTAATGTATGGAACTGGGAATAGATTTTAAACGGGAAACTATAAAACCCGTGCAGTTATACATCTTCCTCTTATTCCAAGCGCCTTTGCACATAAGTGACACTGAGGGAATTCTGCACGACTGTGTCATCACCATATTTAAAGGCCTATAAAGGAAACGAGATCGACTGAAAACTGAAGCTAAACTGGTGTACATACGCATTTAATTTGCTTTGCATTCGAATTTTTTTTTTTATCATGTTGTTTGAAAGTGATTATTTATAGACTAAAACAATTACCCTTATATTAACAAAAGAAAAAAAAACAAAAATGGAAAATGAGCGCATATTTTAGAAATCATATTTATTTTATTTAAATATAAAAATGTATCGAGCAACACAGTGACGTAAACAACAAATGTTAGCCTTTTGGCCAAATTCTAAACAGCATTAGTACACCCTTAGATTTTTAACTTGTGTAATGTTTCTAAAATGTAATATTTTATTTTCCTTTCATTTGGTACATTAGTCTCCGTTTATTCTTTCATTTAAAAAAAAAAAACGAATGCTGGCATTTAGGCATTTATTTAAAAACTCGATTGAAAATTGCGAGGATCCAACGTTCTGTGAGTATTGCTTATGTATTTAGATGCGACATTGCTACAAACACAAGCCAAGTGTAACAGATGCATTCCCATATAAACTTTTGCAGTGCGGCATCATAATAATACATTATTTTAATTTAGATTAACGGAATGATGGTAAGCGTCATCATTAACATCAATATAAGTAATTTAAGAAATATATAGACAATTTTAGAAATAAATAGCCTTTACAACTAAAATAACAACTTATTTAAATTATATTCTTTAATTTTAATGAGGCTGTTTTAATTGTATTTCAATTGTAACTTTTTAAAAGAAAGACAATCCTAAATTTGTTATGGACATTTTCAACACGATTTTTAAACTACCTTTAAATGTCAATGTTCTTCGCCCATGATGGGTCTATCATGATAATCCGCTTTAATTTCAAAAGTATTGACCTTTGCTTGACCCGTCAGGATATGTGCTTGAGCCGCACGATACTTTCCTTAGTTCTTCAGATCCAGCGAGAGTCCTGCAAACCTGCCGCTGGGCTCCAGTTGCACGTGTGCTGTACTTTCCAGCGCAACAATCCATTTGAAAGTCACTTTACCTTCTATCCCCACCTAGCGGTGCATCTGTCTTCGAAAACCACCGTGCAAACACTACACGAGGAGAACGAGTTCATATTTGAATTCTCGCACCGGAGCCTCATTGTCCATGGAAAACCAAACATATTTAACAAAAAAAAAAGCAATAGGCGAAATTAAAGTTGAATATCACAAACGCAAACACGCTCAAACGCGTGATGCATCAACAAGAAAATGCAAAACGCGATCACAAAATAATAACAAACAGCAAAATAAACATAGCTCTTGCTTGAAAAGGACTTCGAAATAATTGCAAATATGCACTTAAATGTTCCAAGGCAAAGGATGAGAGAGCATTGCATGATGAGGTCGTTTATTTACTTTTCAGGAGAGATGGGAAAGTTCCTTCCTTTCATCAGTCTGTACATAATCTCGCGCGCCCCTCTTTGAAAAGCAGCGCGTGTGAATTATTAAAGGCATACATTTGAATTATAAATACGCTAATGATACCGACACGGGCTGAGCGCGCCATGCCCGAGGCTAAATTCTTGCGATGCACATTATTTCTTGGCACTCCTACTTCATTTCCTCTCTCCTTTCTCTTTCACTTCTCCTCCTTTGTATTTCGCTCCCCGCTTACAGTATGCATGGAAGATGCTGACTGATTCATGCTGTCACCCGACCTGCTTTAAACTGTAATGAGTTACCATAGTCTCTGAGCCTGTGTGCATCCTCAAAAACCTAGTTGCACAATTCTCCTGCCAACCCCCCCAGAAGAAGCACACACGCGCGCGCACACACACACAGAGGCCTGGCAAGAATCAGACATCATCCTCCGCTGTCCTGAACATCATTAGTGTTGTCAGGACAGGGTGAAGCGCATGGCCCAAACTCTCCCTCTTTCTCTCTTTTGTGGCTGCTGATAAATATGTACATATTCAATATATACATGTATATATGCAGGCCATGCAGGCTTCAAAATAGGTATCTGGAAGGGATGACAATGTAGTGACCTGTATCTCACACACAGCACATGTGAAACAAGATTTATTGAGCACTGTCATTTTGCTGGCAGGACGCGGTGTGTGTACATCCAGTGTGTCTTCTGCGAGAGAGTACAGGGGCAGCCCTGTACAAACATCACCATGTGTGCAGGACTGGGGGAGTAAAGCCAGTGCATTCCAGCTCAATGACTTACAGTGCATGTGCTGACAGCCTGACCTCACCAAAAAGAGATTCTCTCCAGCCTCTCATAAAGAAGCTTTATCCTCCCTCCAAAAAAAAAAAAAAAGGAAAAATGCCTTGTTCCCTAATGCTTTAATATTTTTTCCCCATACATTCAGACCCCAGTTGTTTTCATTATGACTGCAAGTGACCCAGAACACAGAAATAATCTTGAGGGTATATTAATTCACTAAGAATTCCAAACTTTGATGCAGTTTAGGTCACAGGCATGTATAATAAAGCATCCAGGAATAAGAACATCTGTGATTAAATGAACACCTTTTTACACTCCATCAACATGTGCATGAAAGGTCATTTTTGGGACATTAAAATAGTTTCTTTTATCCCCAGAAATATGCCTATCCCCAAATATGGAGAGACCATGCGTATAAGCCATATGTAGGTTGAGCAGCACTGAAAAGTGAAAACACTCAATGAAAAGTCTTACTTTGAAACAATTTTCAGAATTTGTTGGTAAATTTCTCAAATAATTATAAATGACAAGTAACACATTGAATTAAACATGGCATTTTTTTAGGGCGGAAATAGTATTTCCTTGCAAAGTGTACTTGTTTTATTTACTGTTTTTTTTTTTTACAGTGCTGTTGGTCTGTTGTGCTATAAAAATATTCATGTTTGTGTGAGCATCCCAACTAGCAACATACTCAACCAATGGCGTGAGTTTGGGATGGGACTATCTGTTTAAACCCCCAATGGCAGAATGCTTTATGGGAAACCTGTTTGAAAACAGTAATTATTTTACTATGGTAAGAATTCGCAAACATACGGCCCAATTTACCATGTTAACATAAAATGTTCTGTATTGATTTTCCACAGGTGAATTACACATATGTTGGATTACACATTGCACTAAAAAAAAATTATGGTTGAATGAGACATTGGTAAACTTGACGGAGAAGGACCTGGTAATTTTCTGCCATGACATTATATTTCTGCAGATTTTTATTTTTAAAACGCCAAAAAAAATAATATACATAACACACACATTCCCTTAAATTATAGTACACAATAAAACAATAGAAAAAATAGGAAACAAAACAAGAGAAAGAAGAAGAAAGAATCATTTATAGGAAAAGGTACTTAATGTTCCTGCCAGGACATTATTGGTTTTTCTACAATTTTTAAATAATAATCAATAATAATAAAATAATAATAATACTAAAACACTTCACACAAATAATGAATAAAATAAACAAATAGAAAGAAAGAAAGAAAAAGAAAAATGTGGTTCATGCAATGGAAATTTCAAGGAAAGAGAAACCAGGGCCGTTAAATGAATCCTTCCATCTGTAGAAATAAGGAAATGGGGAAACAAAGTAGTGAAAAAGGGCTGGATTTTCATCTGCTGAGAGAGATATGAGGGAGTGGAGACCATTACCATTATTCAGCCTCATGATCTGTGATAAATCAAATTGTTAATGAAAGCCATATACCCTATTAATCATCACTGTAATCAATCGAGTGCATGTGATTAGTCCTTTCCCTCCGTTTGCCCCGCACAAAGGAGCAGAGTTCACCTCTCTCCCTCTCTCTCTTTCTCTCAGGATTGTAAGAACGCATGTGTGTGGATGAGAGGCAGAGATGTTAGAAAAGATAAAAAGACAGAGTAGATCATGGTACATTTCAAGTCATAACATTCTAAAGTAACTGTATTTTGTACAGTAAAGGGTTCACACAAGGAGGTGAAATACAATGAACCACATTATAATTTTGTGCGGTAATTACGCTGTCAAAGTGTGTGTGTGTGTGTGTGTGTGTGTCTGGGTGGTACATTAATGTGTGGAGATTTCATTTCTGAAGAGTGATTATTTGATCGTTCATTTTGCTGAGATTTATAGCATGTTGACTATCTGCAGCCTGCATCCCCTCTCTGGTCTTTAATACTCATCCGCTGGAGGACATGAAACTACGCTGCATCAAACCTCAACCGACCAAACACACAGTCCATTAAATATATTTGTGTGTATATATCTCAAGTCATTCAGGCTGCATTTAGTTGCTTAAAAAGTGTCAAATTATTAAAATATAAAATAACTGTTTTCTATTTCAATATATTTAAAAATGTAATTTAAATATATGCAAAGTTGAATTTCCAGCAGACACACTTTGAATATAACTTAAACTGTATATAACACACACACATACACGTAATATAATAATATATTTGAAAATGTTTGATTTCATCACTTTTTAGTACATACAATATTTTGTCTACTTTGAATTTTTTCTTTTTAGCCTGAAACTCATGTGTTATCTTAACCCAACACAATGTATTTTAAATATAGTATGTAAATATATTATTTTAAATATTTAAATTGGAATACTTTTCTCTTATCTGTTGTTCTTCTTCATCCGAGACGATCAGATATTCAGATAATATTAAAAGTGTAGTTTGTTTAAATCTCACAGTATCCTGTGAAAAAATGTTTTACAAGATTTTGTAAGTTATGTATGTATCATAAAATGCACAGGACAGATGGTTGGCTGTGATTATTATTACATCAGCCCTGGAAGTAATAATTTAATAATGTGCAGCTACCTACAGCCCCGAATGAAGCAGACAACGACGGATTATTAAAAAGTAAAAAGTATGGGGGAAAAAATATGTATGATTTAGAAAGGTCAGTAAAGCTCACAGGAGTCACAGCAACTTATGCTATCATTAAAAACATAAAGATGTTAATAAAGCACAATGCTCTCAACCATACATGAGTTATTGATTAGACTGTATACTGTCACGTCTCATGAGCTCCTGATTTGTCAATTCAAAGGTAACATTGCTCAGTCATTTATGAAGATGAGGAGGCTGACTGGGTCATGGAGGCTTTTGAGGACCATGCTAATCATCAACACGACACAAGTCCTGCTCAACAAAGACAGTTACATGCTATTCTGCTTCTGTCACCGGGAAACTGCTTCTTAATAATTCCTTGTTAGTGTTCTTAAACCAATCTCTCTGAAGAAAGTAGGTCATTCAAGTGTTCATTTGCAAGTGTGTTTGCATGCAGTAAAATAAGAGTGTGTGAGGAGCAAGGCAAGTTGTGTATGTAAAAATGTCAAGTTCTTTCTAATATGTCTTTTGTAAATGTTCACTTAGGTGAGGAATCACATAAGCGCAACACTAAAAAAATATGACACCGTTTGCCTCAAGTGGGAAAATCCTTGGCCGATGGGTTAAACCATAAATGTCTTAAACAGTGAGGCAACATTCATATCTTTTGAAAATGGCACTCTTAAAAAGGTTAATTGGGACATTGTGTCTCATTAAATGCTATGCCTTTGGGCAACGATTCATTTTATCCACTGACATGTGCATGGGCATAACCACATGATCAAAAATGCCATGTTCTGGTGAGTGTGTGTACTGTATGCTCTGCTTAGATGTTAATGATGGAAATATTGCAGTCTAAATTGTACCTGTACCACCATCTAGTGGCAGCTGGCCAGCGGTGGAATGCAAGCACCTTTGGTGATCCAATAATCCTCCAATCAATAAATGATCTCTCAAAAAACACATGAATATGCTGTGCTTTAAAATTTGATCTCAGTATTGCATAGCGCTATTCAATCAAAGAAACAAATATACAAAAACTCACACAAATCATAGCTTGGGCCGGAAATACTGATTCATTTTAAGATGCATTTGTAATTTCCCCATTCAGATTGTTCACCTGAAGATGAGAAAAGCAGGCGAGCATAAGTTTGGTCGGCGCCAAAATGGACATATAGGAAAATTGGGTAGCACTTTATTTTACAGTACGTGTACTTCCCTGGTACATACACGGCAAATATATTGTACCTACAAGTAAATGAGTGGTAAGACAAGGTACTTACCTGAAGTGTATGTACATGGTAACAAATAAGATTAATTAATTAAGGTAATTATTTTGTACATACAGACAAGTGTGGGTAATAATGATCACTTACAGGTAGTGCCCGTACATGGTAACTAATTAGATACTTTACTGTACTTACTAACGTATATACATGGTAAATATGTAGTACTTACGGACAAGTGGGTACAAACAGGCACGTCCTTACAGTATCCATATATGGTAACTAATAAGACACATTACTGTACATACTAATGATATGTACATGGTAAATATGTAGCACCTACAGAAAAATGTGGTATTATGTGGTAACAAACAAGACACATACTGTACTTGGTATATACGGTACGCTTGGTAAATCCTAACGTTACCTGATAAAAAGAGGACTATTTTTCAATTGCTTGTGTAGGACTGTTAATGCTAAATTGCTCTCCACAACAGAGCTTACAAAGTTTGAAGAACTGGTAATTCCTGTGTAATGTTTATGTAAAATGGTGCACTGCACTTTATTTTACAGGCCTATTTCCATATACTTACTATGTACGTACTGGTGTATGTACCTATTAGTTAATGTACAGAATAAGTTATGCGGTACGGTAAGTTGTGGGGTATAAACATGAACCAAGGTACTTATTGAGTAATTGATGGTAGGTGTTTAAAAAGTTTAAAGTGAGACCCTTGGAGTAATTCAGATTGTTCATTCATATTGTTATTCAAATAAATGGACAAAATGAATACATTTTTATACAAAATAATAATAATTGCAATTTTCTTCTTTCTCATAATTCTGATATACACTCGCAATTGTAATATTTAATTTATTTAATTCTGAGAAATGAAGTCAGAATTGCGAGATATAAACTCACAATTGTAAAAAAAAACAGTTGGAGTTGTGAGATAAAAAGTTGCAATTACCAGTGGCAGGAAGTGGGCTTCCATAGAATGGTGCATTTCTACAATAGCACTGATAACTAAAAACATGTTGCTTTTGCTTAATCTTACATCCGTGCCACTAGGTGGCATTATAGTTCCAAGATGACCATATCAGCTTGCGCAACAAAAATGTAAAAAAAATATATATAAAGAGACTGCATCAGAAATTGCATACGTCCCTGCTATATAGTAGCTGAAACACATTATGTGAAATGATTAGTATATCCAAATTCATAGTATTCATAAAACAGTAAACGAAAAAGTTCAAAGATGTTTACTTTCGTCTTCATTCACTGTCACATCTTGTATCTGAACGTTTCTCCCACACAGATACACCACAATTCTGTCATAAAATCAATAACTGAATAGTATTGCGTAAAACTACCATGACTCAGTGTTCTATTGTTATGATTTATTCCAAATTACACCACCAGCTCTGTGTGAGTCTCAAAGTGATGATGTCACCAGACTAAGGGTGACGACTAGTGGGAGTCGGACAGATGCTTGACCTTCATGTCTGACCCCTGTAGTGGTGGGGTCGGGAGGGGTATGCTTGGCTGGACACGACAGTGCAATGAACACTAATTGGGTCAGTCGGCAGCACATGGTGACCATCCACATTCAGACAAGCGTGAATGATGGTGAAGTATATTCATAAAAATGAGTCTCTTAATTCAGATAATTGGAATGTTGTAGAATGACAGATTAACACATAGAGACTATGACATACATACGTACACATACACAGACTATACAGTGGGTACGGAAAGTATTCAGACCCCCTTAAATTTTTCACTCTTTGTTATATTGCAGCCATTTGCTAAAATCATTTAAGTTAATTTTTTTTCCTCATTAATGTACACACATTACCCCATATTGACAGAAAAACACAGAATTGTTGACATTTTTGCAGATTTATTAATAAAGAAAAACTTAAATATCACATGGTCTTAAGTATTCAGACCCTTTCTTTGCTCAGTATTTAGTAGAAGCACATTTTGATCTAATACAGCCATGAGTTTTTTTTTGGGAAAGATGCAACAAGTTTTTCAAACCTGGATTTGGTGATCCTCTGCCATTCCTCCTTGCATATTTTCTCCAGTTCTGTCAGGTTGGATGGTAGACGTTGGTGGACAGCCCTTTTTAGGTCTCTCCAGAGATGCTCAATTGGGTTTAAGTCAGGGCTCTGGCTGGGCCATTCAAGAACAGTCACAGAGTTGTTGTGAAGCCACTCCTTCGTTATTTTAGTTGTGTGCTTAGGGTCATTGTCTTGATTGAAGGTAAACCTTCGACCCAGTCTGAGGTCCTGAGCACTCTGGAGAAGGTTTTCGTCCAGGATATCCCTGTACTTGGCCATATTCATCT
Organism: Sinocyclocheilus anophthalmus; assembly: GCA_018155175.1. NCBI lineage: Eukaryota > Metazoa > Chordata > Actinopteri > Cypriniformes > Cyprinidae > Sinocyclocheilus > Sinocyclocheilus anophthalmus. The sequence goes on from JADLZN010007486.1 coordinate 301,146, forward strand.
TTCCCTCGATTGCAACCATTCGTCCTGTCCCTGCAGCTGAAAAACACCCCCACATTATGATGCTGCCACCTCCACCATGCTTCACTGTTGGGACTGTATTTGGACAGGTAATGAGCAGTGCCTGGTTTTCTCCACACATAACCGCTTAGAATTAAGGCCAAAAGTTATATCTTGTCTCATCAGACCAGAGAATCTTATTTCTCACCATCTTGGAGTCTTTCAGGTGTTTTTTTAGCAAACTCCATGTGGGCTTTCATTTGTCTTGCACTGAGGAGAGGCTTCCGACGGGCCACTCTGCCATAAAGCCCCGACTGGTGGAGGGCTGCAGTGATGGTTGACTTTCTACAACTTTCTCCCATCTCCCGACTGCATCTCTGGAGCTCATCCACAGTGATCTTTGGGTTCTTCTTTAAATCTCTCACCAAGGCTCTTCTCCCCCAAATAGCTCAGTTTGGCCGGACGGCCATCTCTAGGAAGGGTTCTGGTCTTCCCAAATGTCTTCCATTTAAGGATTATGGAGGCGACTGTGCTCTTAGGAACCTTAAGTGCAGCAGAATTTTTTTTGTAACCATGGCCAGATCTGTGCCTTGCCACAATTCTGTCTCTGAGCTCTTCAGGCAGTTCCTTTGACCTCATGATTCTCATTTGCTCTGACATGCACTGTGAGCTGTAAGGTCTTATATATACAGGTGTGTGGCTTTCCTAATCAAGTTCAATCAGTATTATCAAACACAGCTGGACTCAAATGAAGGTGTAGAACCATCTCAATGATGATCAGAAGAAATAGACAGCACCCGAGTTAAATATATGAGTGTCACAGCAAAGGGTCTGAATACTTAGGACCATGTGATATTCCAGTTTTTCATTTTTAATAAATCTGCAAAAATGTAAAAAATTCTGTGTTTTTCTGTAAATATGGAGTGCTGTGTGTACATTAATGAGGAAACAAATTAACTTAAATGATTTTAGCAAATGGCTGCAATATACAAAGAGTGAAAAATTTAAGGGGGTCTAAATACTTTTCCCGTACCCACTGTATGTGACAGACTAACATTTATTTTGCTGACAGTTGTTAGACATACTGATCTCAGACCATTTTTGCTCTTTAATACTAATAAAGAAGACTGGGGCTAGTTTTCACATGTGGAAGTTGTCACAAAGGCTACTATCAGTACTTTTGTATGTTTTGTAACAACCCCTGTCCTACGTTTGAATAAATATTTCTCCAAACAGTGTTTGCAGTATAATGATTTTTTTCTTCTTCCTTTTTCCTGTTAGGTAAACAAATAAACACAATAAAACTACACTGCAAACATTTACAAGGGAATCCTGTCATGCTTGGGTAGAATAAACATACACAAAGATAATTTAATAATCCAAACAGGGTAAATCCAACATAGAAGTAAGCACCACAACACATACCGCTTTAGTTCCAGAACTAAATGTACAGTACTAAAGTACTGGGACGATTTTGCGGGAACTATTTCCCAGTACTATTTAAAGGGTTGCATTCGCACCGAGAGTGTGTACTAAGAAGTGACGTAAGCCGGTCGACAGCGATGTCATGTGTGCGTGGCGTTCAACAACAGAAACAAAGAAGAACAACATTAAGAACAGGAGGATGGAGGACGCTGTGATCAGAGCTGTGTTTTTGTTGTGTTTTGTTTCACATTAATGGACATGGAAAGTCGACTTATACGTAAAGTGATTGAAAAAACGGAAAGGAGGACTAAGAATCTCCAACGACAACTGGCAGTGCTACATTTGCTACAAGTGCCTGCACTTCAACGTCCGTCCATCTATCGCTGTTCTCCATACTTGCGAAATAAGTTGAGACAGTGTTTACAGTATGTTTACACTGTGTTTTAAATCATGGTGGGTGAGGGTGTTTTCGTACTCGTTTGGCCAATCAGTGTCTACTTACATCACGATTAGTACCAGTTGTGCTGGTTAGACCCTGCTCCGGAGTAGGAGCTAATTTGGTTCTCGAAAAAGGCAGTCCAGTACTAAAATCGCACCCAGTTCCGGCGGTGCGAAAATGCCAAAAAGTGGGTAGTTCCACAATTAGTTCTGGTACTATGAAAAGTTTCCTGCGGTGCGAAAGGCCCTTATAGTAGAGACAAGACCCGACCACGAAGAACTTTTTTTTTTTCAGGAAAATCGCGATTTACGAATTTATCACGATTCTTCATCATTTTGGTTTAAATTTGGTTTAAATTCCAAACAAATTTCCCTGTTTTAAAAACAAAGCCTTGCAATGTGACATAAATATAAATAAATATAAATAAGAACAAAGATACACATTACAAATACAAATAATATACAAATGAAACAAACGGTGCTTTATTTTTTAGGTACAATAGGTGTATTTAGCAGTAGCAATCAAGAAACTGAATGAACAAATATAAAAATAAAATACACTTCACTGTATAAATTGTGCATTGATTCTTATTAAAGCAACTAAAGTACTTCAGTCAAGAGCAGTTTGTGATTTTTCTCTTTGTGTTTTGTTGTTTTGTTAACATTAAAGGGATAGTTCACTCAAAATTAAAATTCTGTTATCATTTACTCACTCTCAGGTTGTTTTAAATCTGAGTTAGTTTCTTCGTCGAAACCTAAATTTATTTGAAAGAATGTGGGTAACCAAACAAGTTGCTGGTCCCTGGTGAGTCCACATACCCCCCCCCCCCCCTACTTGGGGACCAGCACTGTTTTGGTTACCAATATTCTTCTAAATATAATCTTTTGTGTTCAGCACATGAAAGAAATTAATACAGGTTTGGGACAACATGAGAGTGAGTAAATAATGACAGACATTTTTGGGGTGAACTATCCCTTTAATGACAAGCGGCAGCATGTTTAGCACTATAGTCTGCTGTTTCTGCACGCATCTAATATAGCATGCATCCGTTTTTCTCTCAAATGTTTACTTTCACTTTAGACATAGCCAACTGTGTTTATATTTAAACCTTGTGTGTTTTTGACAATATTAGCACAATCAGACGTGAAAGATAACTTTGTCCAGCAATCAGGCGCTGTTTGACAGGCTTTTTAGAGTGTGCGCACCTCAGGTGTACGCGCTCAGAAAAAGCGCATATCAGAACAGCACGCGGATGACATGTTAAAGCAAGGCTTTAAAGCACATGCAAATAATGTACTTTTGCGATTGCGAATAAATGCAGTGTCCCATTAGTGTAACTCTTCAGCTGAGTTAACATTTGATGTGAATGTATGTTGTCTTGTACAGTATATTGAGACAGAGGCGCCAGAACTGCAACTGATAGAAAGTGTGCTGTAGCACAATACTATGATATTTCTTCAAAAGCAGATCATCCATGATGAAAAAATCGTGATATCGCACACCCCTCATGTGAAGTGAAAGAGTGACAGAATGCCCCCTCCCGGAAGGCATGCTCATGCTGTTAAAACAAAGAGGCAAGGAGGATGAGGAGGTGGAAAAGGGATGGCGAACTGGAGCAGGCGAAGGGATGGTGAAAGGGGCTGGCAAATGGATGGCACACACAGGCAGAGAGATGCAGGAGGAGGCTCTGGAGGAGGATGAACGACCAGGAGGAGGCAGAACCAAGAAATTCAGGGTGGTGATGGAGGTGACAACCAGTGGACAGCCTTGAGCAAAGGAAGGTGGCAGCTGATCCAGACCTCAGCCAAGACTGTGCACTATGACGGCATTGCGGGAGGGAGGAGCCAAGCAGATGTAATCACAGATGCCACTATGGGGATGACCGGAAGCGACGATGACATGGAGGGAAGAGCCCACCATGCACCCAGAGACCCAATGAAGCAGAGAGACACTGAAGATTTAGGCGGCCGTGACGGAGCTGCAGCAACAGCCCCTTCAGGTGGAAGCAGGGATATGGAGGGCAGAGGTTGAGCTGGAGTGACTGAGGGCAGATGTGGAGCCTGAGGGAGGGAGGAGCTAGCCGCAACCAAAGGAGTGGAGGACCGAAGTGCAGTGAATGGCCCTTAAGTCCATGGCGAAGGCAGTGTGATGTCTGACCCAGGTGGAGCCGACGTACCGAGGGAGCTCAGTGAGACCGAATGCCTAATGGTCACTGCTGACAATGAGGGTGGAAGGAGCATAGGAGTCAGGGCGATGGGTTGAGGTGGAGCGGAGCACACATACCACTTTTCCACTGGGGCTGGTGCCAGAGCTGGAGCCAGTGCTCATGTTTCCACTGGCAGGAAGCAGAACCTTCTACACCACCAACATGTGACCAGAATTGCTGGTTATCTCTTGCAGAAGGAGAACGTTGATCTGTTCTGCCAACCACTGCTGAACTGACATATTTAATTGTTGTGTTAATGTTGTTCATTTACCTGAACTCTGATGGCTGTTAAAAATAGCACCTTTCAGTCTGAGGTCTGTAGTGGAAGCTTCGCCGACTAATGTCATAGGGTCCCTTGTTCGAGACCAGTGGCCAGTTGCATAAACCGCTCAGGCTAGTCTTAAAAAGTTAGTCATCTATATTTTTTTCTTTAAGACTGGTCATAACTTTTTTAAAGTCTGCTATAAAAAGGGAGAATGGTCTAGTTTTAATCCAAAAGTAGGTCTGATTACCTCTTGGCTTATTGTCATTAGCTGCGTGTTCGTGTCTTGTTTTGTTCAAGCACATAGCTTGTGATTGTTTTGCTAGCCATGTGCTTGTGCTTTTGTTTTGTGTGAGCACATGGGTTTTTGTCTTTGATTCGGTGTGCCATGTGCTTATGTCAATTGTCTTGACCCCTCCCATATTGTTACCTGATTATTAGTTAATTTGCCCCTCATGTGCTCCCTCGTTACCCTCCTCACTTGCTCTCTATTTATTCTCCTTGTGTTTGCAGTCCTGTGCCAGTTTGTCATCGTTTATCCCTGGATGTGTCCAGATCCTGCTTTGCCTTGCCTTGCCTAGCCTGTTTTTCCCCCACGGGGTAGTTTTTGTTGTTTTTGTTTTATTTTATTAATAAAAGCCCATCTCCTGCACCAGTGAGTCATCGCCTCATCCCCTCATCCCCTACCCTGACAAAAAGGGGCAGAACGGAACGCTATTTAACTAATTTTCATGGTAAATAAATACGTTTCTATTTCAAAGTACAGCAGCTTTTTCTACATCGTCTAATGCTCTTTTCACATAATTAAGTGTTCTCTAATCCAAACGGATGCGTTTCTTAATTAGAGTAATGAAATTAACATTTGATTTCTACTCAGCCAACAGCAAGAAGGCTTGCAAAATAATGAAGAACAGATTTAGAGGATGTCCACAATACCAAGTATTGGAAGAATATTAAAATCCAACAGGAAAAAGAATAATTTTTTTATTTATAGAAAATAAAGATGACAATCAATTTAACAGCTGTGATGGTGGTGGTTACGGCATTACTACCCTTCCATCTGGCATCCCTCCATTCCATACAGTAATCAGCCTCATTTTTGATGGATTTGTGCTCCGGAAACTACACAAAAATTCTCATAAAGAGCGTGAGAGCAAGGCACACTTTCCTTACCGCTCTGCATACAGCAGTCTTACTAATGTGCTCTGCATCCCTGATGTTATATAGAAAACTACCATTAAAAAATGTTACAGGTCAAATAAATATGCATGTAAATATGGCAAAAAACAAAATCTAAATAATCCTCTCCCAATGTAAATTTAACTTTATACGAATAATGCAGCCTCCTCATCTACAGGATTCTGTATAAAAGGACATGCCATTTATGTCACTTTCACAGTGTCTGCATTATGAAAATATGTGCAATGAATTAATGTACCTGCACTGCAAAAAAAAACTGCTTTTCTTACTAGGTATTTTTGTCTTGTTTCCAGTGTAAATTTCTAAAGGTTCTTAAATCAAGATACATTTTCATAGAAAAAAGGACATAAGGTATTTAGTCTTGTTTCCTGGGGAATAATAATAATAATAATTTAAGTGAATTTTCTTATTTTGCAAATTATCTGCCAATGGAGGAAAAATAATCTTGTTTCCATTTGCATTGATTATTTTTTTCTTTTAACCCTCTGGTATTGTTCGATCATTTTATACATAGACTATTTAAAATAGTCACACTTGTGCTGTTCATGGTCAAAAATGACCGCCACTGGAAATTAATGGGAAATACACAAAAATATGAAAATAGAGAGATTTTTTTGTGTACATCTACAAATCATTCACGATGCAGAAAAAAGTGCACAGCAATGAAGGGGTGACACTGTAAAATATATATATAGATAATCTATCTATATTATATATATATATATATATATATACTATATATATATATATTTCCAAACATGGCGCAAAATCGGTTTCCTTCAAATCTTTAACACTTGTCTCTTTATAAAATGTCCAGCAGATGGCAAAAGAGATACTATAATGATACTGATACTTACTCTTATACTGTATGCACGTTTGGCTTTTTATGGTTGGTTTAATAGATTACAACGCCAGTTCACGTCAGTCAGAACTGTATTAGTGTAACTGTCCAAGGCACTGAAAACAATGAGTGCCGTACAGCAGGGAGTCACTGTACCTGTCCCCTATCTATTTTTTTCTGAATGTGTCAATCAGACGTAGACATAAAAGCTTTGATAATTATAAGTGGTATTGTGCATAATAATAATAAAATAAAGTTGTTATATAGCTGTATTTTTGTATATTTTATATGGCAACTGATTGCAGAGTTTTAAGGATACCAAAGATATGTATGCTTGTGTGTCTTTAGTCAATCAGAGTGTTTCACAGTGTGACTGAGGGAATCCAGTGTGCAGCATCTATCTGGATGATGCAACAGCAGGCCTAGTGCAGCACAACACCTGTCAGCTGTCAGTGGAGAGAAGACTGAGAGACATGTGCGTGTTGGGATGTAGGGACCAATAGGCGGGTTACACTGGTTACACCACAGAGAGTCAGGACCTCAGTTTTTAGATGAAAGAAGTTAATTTAGTGCCCCCATCATACAGAAATACTAAAAGCATGATAGGCGCCCCCTGCTGGTCTTACTTACACTTCTTCCCACTTTGCTTAGGAGCTTTCATTTCTGCACCTGTAAATTACTCTGTTACTAAAGGTCTGAATTGACGGAATAAAAAAACAATTCTATATACATATATATTATATATATATATATATAATATATATATAATATATTATATATTATATATATATATAAATTGTATAATCTACTAGTTGTTTGACAGACTAATGTACCATGTAGGACACACAGGCCCCGCAAGATTAAATTTAAAGTGTGTATCATCTAACTAGAGAGTTCCCCGCCAAAAATGAAAATCATTTACTCCCCCTCATGTTGTCCACACATTACCAACGTGTTGGTTTTGATTACCTGCATTTTTCATAGTATCTTCTTTTGAGTTCTGCACAAAAACAAAAGTCAGGGGTTTGAAAAACATGAGGGGGAAATGACGTAATGATGTAAATGATGACCGAATTCTGGATTAACTATACTTTTAAGTAAATTAGTAGAAACATTTTTCACTAGCCATCACAGTGCAGAAAAATAACAGTGAATGCTGCAATAAAATGCTTGAGAAATACACATTCAGCACATCCAAAGCTTCCTGTTGGTCAATTAGTCTCTTCAGTTAAGATTCCCCCATTGTTGCAGAATATTACATTGTAGGTCAATGCAGACAATTACTTGAACTTATTGTCCCAATGTGCTCTAGTCCACACTGTAACCGATTTTTGTAATTTGAACAGTATTGTACTGTAATATGTACAGTAAGATACTGTAAAATGGGTAAACATTATCTTACTGTAAACAGCAAAGGATTATGGGAAAATGTACGGTCACTACTGTATTTCCTCACTACTGTAAATCAATTTACAGTAAACAGTAGTGAACTTGCCCGCGAAAAACTGACCAATGGCAAGGGAGTTTTTTTTTGACTGTTTGGTGGAAGTGGCCATAAAAGGACAAAAGATAAATGCACCTTAACTCGATGAAAGGTTAGTATATTATTTCTGTTTTATATATATAAACTGCGATATTTTAAGATGTTTTCACTTGTTAACAGCAAACTAACATTATTCATCGTGTCATTTTTCATGTCAGGAGTTAGAGCCTTTTTTCTGACTGACGGCTGGAATGCCGCCAAAAGGCTGATAACATCGACTGGTAAGTTAATAATGTCAGTTAGCCGAAGTTAACTAACTTAGTTGAACAAAGAGAAGCATAGTAAGTTATCTTCTCTACTCTGCCTCTTTATCGCAAGTAAGGTAATTCTCTTCAAATGCTATTTAAGTCAGAAAGTGTGTACCAATGTCGTATGTAACTTTAGAGACGGTCCCTAAATTCAGTGACAGACGTAATGTTAACATAAAACAGCGAGCTAACAACCTACTGATGAAAACTGAGTGAAGAAACACCACTGTTAAGAACATATTTTGTATTTTATTTTCAAGTTTGTGGTCATGCCGTCTGCATCGGAGGTGTATTGGAGTCTTGTGATTGCCTCGTAGCGGTGCTAAAAACAGGTGAGCTTCCATCAGCTTAACTAACTTTAATGTCACTAAATTAGCCAAATTAGCCTCTAGCTGCTGTTCTCCACTAACTCACAGAATAGGTTGACTTTTTAAAGAGAGGAACATGCTAGCACATGTTGAATAAACATGAGCACTGGACGTTTCAAAATCGAATCCCGGTGTGGGTGTTGTTATATCACTTTATTTCTGAAGGAAACCGACTGTCTTCGGAAAATTTTGGATGTCATTTTCATTTCTTCTTGCATGTAATGTCTGATAAAGCAGCATTTGTGAGTGGAGCGCTGCTTTGTGTGCAGCGTTACCGGGGAAACTTCGATCTCTATCACTCCAACAGAGAATGAGTTTGCATATATTTGCCGCTACAAATAGAGTGCAAGTCTGTGGGAAACACTGTAATATTATTTATGCAATTTGTAAGTGCAAATTATAATAAGCCCCGGATATCCACTCGCCGTAGAACTGCCCCTGGAATAAAACACATTATTTCAGCACTTTGCTCTACTGAATGATAATGCATTGTAAAAAATGGAGCTTTAATAATTTGAATATGATGGATTATCAACTAATTATGTACCTTCCTTGTAGGTGCGTTCAGATGTAGTATATAGCGTTTTTATTAACGTCAAAGTGCATACAGCACCAACAAGTTTGACAGTTGAGGCAAATTCTGTAAACACTGCTTTGACAAATAATGTTGTTTTTTCCTGGTTCATTCAGACAGTTCAGGTTCATTCAGACAGTCAACATTTGTGGCACCAAATGCATTGAGTCAGGGGCGTAGAGATTACGCGCGGGGTACGGCCCCCGTGACCCCCCCCCCCCCTCCCCACACACACACACCACCTTTTATAATCATTGTTTATTCGTCCCCCACTTTTTCGGCAAGTGTTTCGCATAGAGGTTTTCAAGACGTTTGAAATAATATAGATTTAAATTCAAAGAGACAGAATAGTCTCTTTGCTAAACACTCGTGCAGTAAATGTTTCATTCATACTCGAAGCCGGAGAGCGCTCTCACGCAGAAAGTCGTACGAGGAAATTCCTAATATGGACAAAAGCGTCCAGCTATCGTGATGTTGAAAACATTGTTTTCAATAGAAAACAGAAAGGTTTGGAACATGCAGACATTCAACATACGATGGCGACAATATAGGTTTTAGTTTGTGTTTGTTCAAGGGTACTCCAGGGAATAAATATAGTATATGTATAATGCCATGCCAACTGACATAACTTTTATTACAGTATAGAAACTATTCTGTTTGTAGTATATAAACAAATCATTATTATTGGTTATTGTCCAGCAGTTATCTGATTTCTAAGTCAATTAAAAGCTAGAAATTAGAGAACAATTAAAGTTGCCTATACACCAGTCAAAAGTAAGTAAACAGTAAGATTTGTAATGTTTTTTTTTTTAAAGAAGTCTTTTCTGTTCACCAAGCCTGCTTTTATTTGATCCAAAGTACAGCAAAACAGTAACATTTTTAAATATTTTTACTATTTAAAATAACTATTTGTTTTCTATTTGAATATATTTTCAAAGTGTAATTTATTCCTGTGATCAAAACTAAATTTTCAGCATCATTACTCCAGTCACACGATCCTTCAGAAACTTCTGATATTCTGATTTGCTGCTCAAAAATAATTTATTTTGAAAACAGCTGAGTAGAATTTTTTTTTAAGGTTTCTTTGATGAATAGAAAGTTCAGAAGAACCGCATTTAGGCTATCTGAAATAGAAATCTTTTTGTAACATTATAAATGTCTTTATCATCACTTTGATCAATTTAAAACATCCTTGCTAAAAGTAATAATTTCTATCATTTATTTTCCAAAAAAAATCTAAATTATACTGACTCTAAGCTTTTGAATGGTATAGTATATAATGAGACAAAAGCTTCTTATTTCACATAAATACTGATCTTTGGATCCTTCTATTCATCAAAGAATCCTGAAAAAATTTACTCAGCTGTTTTAAATATTAATAATAATATAAACATTTTTTTATCAGCAAATTAGAATGATTTCTTAAGGATTATGTGACACTGAAGACTGGAGTGATGATGCTGAAAATAAATTTTTTTTTATATTGATCACAGTAATAATTTTTTAATATATTCAAATAGAAAGCATTTATTTTAAATAGTAAATATATCACAATATTTCTGCTTTTGCTGTATTTTGGATCAAATAAATTCAGGCGTGGTGAGCAGACGAGACTTTAAAAACATAAAAAATCTTATTGTTCAAAAACTTTTGACTAGTAGTGTACTTGATAATTTTTGCTTTTCAGTATGTGTATATTTTGCCATGATACAAAGTTTACCGTGCAGTACCACAATTGGATTGTTTTTTTTCACAGGTAAAATTTTTTTTAAACTAAATTAAAATAAACTCTACAATAATGATACTGTAAATGAAAATACGGTAATAATACTGTACATAAAATACAGTAAAGACATCATTGTACTGTAAATGCAATTACAGTAATAATACTGTAAACACTTTTACAATAACTTACTGGCATCAGCTACCAGTAAGTTACTGTAAAGTTTACAGGAACCTATTTACAGTGCAGTCAGAGAAGTATAATAAGGATGATGTTCACTGCTTGGACTCCAAGCACTGCACAGTGTTCACCGGTGTCTGAAGATTAATATGTGCCATTTCTTCAGCGATGATAACACTTCTCTTGAATATTACAACACAGACATTTTAAAAGCAATTTGTGGCATTCTGAGAGAAACAGTCAGTGACTCCTGTGTGTCTCTACATGCTGAATGAAGAAGCAACTAAAGTAGCAACAGAAGTGATAAACTGTGATTCTGTGTTGCAGTCAGTGACATGTTTTGGCAGAGGTGAGCCCCTGTACAAGTCTGCTTACATTTAGCAACTGTAAAAGCAGGACAGAGTTACTGCAGAGAGTCTCAGACATAATGATGCATATTAATATGATTGCAGTACATTCTCATCATAAAAATCACTGAAACTTGCTTATGTATTTAGTTAACTGAGGTTATTTGAAAACAGCAATCTTCTAATACTAATAGTACAAACACATCCTCTTCACTCTAACATCCTTGAAGTAATATGAAATAAAAACAAGTTTTGCCAATTAGAATTGCATTCATAAATTCAGAATGTGGAAACTAAAAATACAAACCTTTCTTCGTGCTGGACTGTCATCCTCCTCCTCTTCTTCTTCTTCTTCTTGTTTGCAGATCGGAGTGTTGCTCGTCAAAGTTTAGTAGAGAGTAAAACACTCTAGACTCACATAACTCTACTCAGAGCAAAGATCAAAAACATCTTGTTCATTTATTAGCTTTAGGTGGTAAGCACACCGAAGGTTTCAAGGCAAAGCAAGAAAGCCGTGTTCGCTGCAGTCTCGCATGTGGATTTCGCATGTGAGTTTATTTAGTAAAATACTAAAATGTAAATATGCATCGATGCTTACAATAAATATTTAACCAAAATGATCCCATCCACATCCACAATCCATTGTGATTTGCTGTTATCACAGCCCACAGCACAGCAGATAGACGGCATGCTGCAATTCGGTCCTACAAATTGCGATCACACCACTGTGTGACGTCATATGATATGATAGATAGCAATGAAACCACTCACTCACACAACATCAGGAAGTTGCTTTCAATAGCCTTACATCATTAGAATCAAAAGCATTTTTATGACAGCCATTTTGAGGAATTACCATAAGCCGTGATTCTCCATGGGACGTCTGGGAACAGCTCATAGTGAGTTAGAGAGGAGCAGAGATTTCAGTTCGAAAACACTTTTACTGTGATCTATAAAACCATATAAGCTGGCAAACCACTGAGCATTCATAAAATATCTCTAGCATAGTTTGTTTATTCATGACAGTCCCAATTTGAACGTCTCGGCATATCCCATCATTCCTAATCCCCGTAACTAAAGAACCTTTTTTTTTCTAGTGTGAAGAACATTTTGAAAATCTAAATATGTTTCCACTATAAATTAAATGGAAAGTTTCTATAGATGTCAAAGGTTCTTTATGGAACCATGGACACCAATAAGAACCTTTATTTTTAAGATTGTAGCAAAAGTGTGTACAGTGTCAGGAATGGTGCCAAGAGGTATGATAGACGACCCCAGCCCAGTCGCACATATTCACCTGTCTTTTTACACAGTGGTCCTAAGGTGTAAGCAAAATATTTAGGGCCAACACTATTAAAACGAGAGGACTTTCTATAATTGGAAGATTTCCTACAGAAAGCTTGGAATGCAAAAAAATACAATAAATTCCCAACAAATTAGTTAACTTTGCTCACTTCCACCATGAATGTCAGTCAGTGTAGCACTTACTTTGGCCCAATTAACACATTATAAGAGTTCTGTCATGACAACTCTCGGAGGGACTGGCATGGTAATGTACATGACAATGTTAATGTATTTGGTCTTGGCGGAGTAGATCTGCTACGCTGCTGCTGCTGCGGCAGAGCAAGTACTGAGACTTGCTGCTGTCAATATATCCACAGATATGCTGCTGTGAGCATGTAAGAAATATTGCTGCTGCAAATATAACATACATGAAATAACCCCCCACAAAGCAGGAGACATAGAAGGGACAATACAAGCCAAAACAAGAACAAAACACCCCCCAACAAGCAGATCTATCGCCAAGACATATGTACTGCTGCTGCTCCGAAGAGCCATGTGCACCGCATGCATTACTATCTATGTGTGCCTGGCCTACCACACCGACCGTCTTAACGCTAGTGGCCTACTATGTGAGCCTGGGCTACCATGCCAACCGTCTTAACACTAGTAACCTATGACTATGTGTGTCTGGGCTACCACGCTAACTGGCTTAACTCTAATTAGATGCGCACTATGTGTATGATATACATTGCAATCCGATAGATAAGACCGCAGCATCCACCTGAGCAAATATTATAATTTAGTCCTTTGATAACTGCTGTTACTTTCTCCCCTTCATCAGTCCCAGCTGCAGCGTAACAGCTTGTTAATTCAAGTTAGTGCAATGATGAGACAGACAAAGTTAGCCGATGCATGCCATTTTACTCTCTCGTGATAAAAGTTGTCAAAGTTAAAGCGCACAAGAACCCCTGGCTGGACTGACCTGAACTGAAATAAAAGCAGAATATAAATTTTCTTTCTCCGTTTTCTGAATTACACAACACACGATAGCACACGTCGCACAAAAAAAAACAAAAGAAAAAAAAAAAAAAAGAAGCACATTCTCCGAACTACCTACCCATAATGCATTTCACTCGGAACTAACTGTTACAGCCCTAGATAATGATCTTCAGCGTTTCCTGCAACACTGTCATTGATATAACTGCGATAAGCATGTGCAGCTGAAATCAACTACACACTCATCACAATGAAAACATCTAGAAATAACGAACGTGAACACTGGGTATAATCGCCAATGTATATGTTGAACCCCCGATGAAATGCATACACAAGAATGCTTATTTAATTTAACCTGTTTCATGTCCGTTACTATCGCTGTGTCCTCAGAGCAATTACATATGCTCTAAACTGTGTTTGCTCCAGCTGTATAAACACAGATACTAAATGCTGCTGCTAATATGCTTAATATTCGCTCCTGCATACAATGCAAACTGCTAACATGACACTTAGTTTAAACTTGATTATGGTTGCTCATTTTTTAATTCAATTAGGCAGACCACGCAATATATACAGCGATATGGATTAGAAGAGCATTCACTTATCTTAGATGTTGATTGCGCTGTTCTGAAGCAAGCTGCACTGCTACGGCAAGCACTAGTCATCTACTTGAATGTTGAGCAGCGAGCTCATTGGCTACCGATGCAGGAGAGAACCTGTGCCATGTGATTATGTCATTAGGACAGATTGAGTTAGACCTATCGGACTGTGCCATCTAGAGTTTCATGCCAGAATTCTGTATTTCTGCTGGAATCTTGCTGTTTTCCCCTGTTTCATTTGCATATTGTGGTTTGCCAGCAATTTTTATGGGATTACATCTCTGCCACAATTCTGCGTGCAAAAGATCAAATTTTGAGCACACAAAAGTGCGTTTTGCATGCGTGCAAACTGAGTTTTGTGGAGAAAATGTTTGTCTCGCAAAGAAGAAAGTATTTAGAGCATGCAGAAATAAATTTTGCATTTAAAATAAGTTTTTGGATGTGTGCAGACCTTCTCTATTGCGCATATAACGTTTCACTAGCTTGCTCACCTGATGCCCACCCTCAGTGCTCTCTAAATGCCAACAGCTCGCTTGCTCAACACAACCCAGCATTACAATATGCCATAATTCAAGCCAATCAGAGACAAGGCTGCTAAATTCTGAGGGGGGGGGGGGGGGGGGGGGGGGGGGGGGGGGGGGGGGGGGGGGGGGGGGTGGCTGCCGTGACAACCAATCAACTTTCCTTGCATTACCTCGACAGCAGAAGAGGAAAAATACAGTGCATGCATAATTATTATGCAAGTTGATATTCTGAATATATTTTTTTCCAAGCACATTTGATCAATTCCAAACGACATAAATCTTAATAACTACTATTAATCTTTTATTTAATCATTTATAATTGATATATAATTATTCATGAAGGCTAGAAGTGAAAAATGCCTTATACTCAATATATCACGTTGTACTTTTATATGTACTTGTGCATTAAACTGCATTACTTGATACAAATTGATGTTAAGGGGTTTTTTAACAATGTTACAAAGGATTCATTTTAAATAAATGCTGTTTTCTGATTAATCAAAGATCCAATCTTCACAAAATATTAAGTATTAATACTTAATATTATACTATATTATTTAATTAAGTAAATATACCATTGCAACTGCGTAATACTAAAAAACAGTTTCTGAGACTGGAGTAATGATGCTGAAAATTCACTTTGACATCACAGGAATATATTACATTTTAAAATACATGAAAATAGAAAACAGTAATAACCCCCCCCAACCCCCCCACCCCCTTCCTCTTTTTTGTAAAACTACAATATGGTCAACCCTACCACTCTTTGAAAGAGATCCCATATTGAACAATTCAAATAGGCTATTGAGTAATTGGGATTCATTTGTAAATTGCGGACTTTTCTATTTCCGTTGAGTGATGTGAACTGAAGAAACGATGGAATCAGTGCTTTACCGCAGAAGCTTTCTTGTCTCGGCTTATAATATTTTGCTCTTACATTTCCAGGATAAATCTTATAGTGTCATGGAAGCAGTGGAATTTCTACCTGCACAGAGAAGAAGCTTGATCGTTCACTAACTAGCAGGCTAAATAAATGACACTGGCTGAACTTCATATGGCACACAGTATCCTCACAGTATTCTCTGACTACACACCAGCACTTGGCGCAACAGTGCAGTATAATCGGGTGAGGTAAGAGGGGCACCTGGCTTATAGCTGGAGCCTTATTGTGTGGTGTCTCCATACTGCTGTGGCAAGCCATTTTAACATTTATTGCTTTAAACTAACTAATATCTATTTTTGTTTTACTCGAATTTCGTTAGTAACTATTTATTAAAAACAACTTAATTTACTAGTGACTAGTCTTTCAATTAGTCTATACTTATATAATTATGTGGGGACCTGGGGTTCAGCAATCAGCTACATACTTCAGACTACAATTGTATTCCAGTTGCTGACAGCAATTAAATATTCATTAGATGCTAGCACCAGCTAGCGTAGACCCTAGCAAAAGCTGCAATTGCAATTGATAAGTCAGATAGGATATGAATGTGTAAGCAAATTTTTTGAGGACATGGAAAGAGCTGTGAAATGAGCTGTGAAGTTTGGCTTCCAGAAAGCAACTGAACACACCTCTCAAATTGTCACTGGTCAAGGGAAGCCTATCCACTTTATTTTGTAATGTGGAAGTAAGCTATTTTATGTGAATGTGCGAGATTTCCAATTCAATTAGCTGCTATAGGTAAAAACAGAATAACAAAAAAACAGTACATTTATGATTAAAATAATATATTTAAATAATATGATAACAAATACCAGCTTGGAATGGTAATCAGCATGACTGGAAGCAGATGACAAGTTACAATTGACCACACCCCCTGTTTCTTTAAAAATAATTTGGATAAAGGGTGATTTTAGAATTTTAGCATTGATGTAGTGCAATTTGTGAGGGAGGGTTGTTGTATTTTATTTTATATTTGGCAGACACCTTCATCATAAACTGATTCACCTTTGCTTCAGGATCTAAGATATTCACTTCATGCAGTATGTTAAAATTTTAAGACCTTTCCATTGTTAGTACCATGTTCTATAGTTTGTACCGGATGAAGACTGTATCTCAGTGGCAACGATTACATGCACAATTTTTGGTTCAATCGGACTGAATTAATTCCGACTGATGAATCTGAATGCAGTGTTTACGTGAACGCTAAATAAAGTGATCAGGTTGATGTGCGCGTTTATATGTCACAAGCTTCAAATCGGAATGAATTTTTTTGACATGCGCACACTGGACAAATATAAGAGTAAGAGTTTCTCATTGTTTGCACATAATAACCACTCTCCTACATGGCTTCTTTATTTGTTTTTAACAGCTAAATTAATATTTATTAATTTATGGATAAATATACATTTAAACCGTTCTGCCATGCTGCTCATATTTATCATGCAGTAAAAATGCCCCTCCCCGCGCTCAAAACGGGTTGCCTGTGGAGAAGAATCCAAAACAAGGACTGGTGGGAGGTTGTCCTGCTCCACTTCACAGTTGCCGAGAGAAAGGAGAGTGTAACAAAGTTCGTAGTCACGGCAAGAAGGAGGCGGGAACCGGCGAACATTCAAAGAAACTTTAATAAAATAAACAAACACAAAATAGCGCGACAGCCCCTCGCGGACGACTGTCGCGCACAAACGAAACCAAAACACAATATAAAGTCCAGGCCTGGTCCTCTCTCGTCCTTCGCTGTCGTCACTCCTCCCTTTTATCCTTCCGGAGCTCCTCCGTGAGTGGTGCAGGTGTCGCTCATTATCAATTACTCCATTCCCACTGCTCTCGGCCCCGCCCCCACTCGTCACAGAGTTTTATAATCACAGGACACGCATTTATACAACACTTTATTCAAAAGGAAGAACTGCTCGTTCCGCACATCATACGTCATTACGCTATTTCTGCGTCATTGCACATGCGCAGTCCTTTCAGTTTCGGGGTTCAATCCGATTGAGTGTTCACATGCACTCTCAATCGTATTAGAAAAGGAATAAACCACCCCCTTCAATCCGATCAAAATTTCATTCCGATCGAGCTCAATCGGATCGATTGAGGTGTTTACATGAAGGTATTTCAGTCCGATTGAGCCATCAATCCGATTACAAATGGATTATTTGGTTGCATGTAAACGTAGCCATTGAAACGGTTCAATCACGCGTGAAATGGATCATGGAGTAGCCTACCAGCATTCAATAAAAAAGTTATTCATGAAATGGTCACACGATAATTACTTTTTAGTAAATAAAAATATGCACTAATAACAAAAAATAAATAAACAAACAAAAACAAGCAAATAAATAAATAATGTCGGTCTTGTGGGATAAATGTTAAACCGGTTTGCCACATACTGCGGCTACTGAGAAAAGCCTTCTATATAGTCCATTCGCGAAGCGCACAGACGATGCCCCCAACAGCGCGTGGACTTCTGCTGCACCTTCACTGTTTACTTCACACACAGAGGGTGCAGCTGGCAAAAGGCGGAGTGATCTGGAACTCTTACGTGAAAGGCAGATTACATGCCAGTCTAACAGCACATCTATCCCTCTACACGCCTGAAGATGAAGATGATCTCATGCTTGCGCCCATTTACCTCCCTGTCTCGTTTAAAAACAATGTCTTCAAGGAAATTCGCTGCATGATTCAACAGTCACGCCGTGTCTCTCGATTACTTTATCACTTTTCCACCATTTCATGAATTATACTGCAATCCAAAATGAAATTTCCAACGGAAAACCCAAGGAAACCAGGGAACTGGAACCCTCCAGCAGGTAGGTACATTTCGATCCAAAATCCATTGGCATATACGTTATTGTTCATGCTGCATCTTTGACAGAAGTTATTAAGAGCACAACGAAGCATACATGCGCTCTGGCAGCCAGTTGTCATGTAGAGTGATTGAAGAACCCAACTAATCCAATCAAAAGCACTTTACCCAAGATGCGCAAAATGATGGAGTGCTAATGGGTGAGGTAGTTGACTGTGATCACTTAGTGGTGCAATACCAAAGATTTAACGTCTCTTAATTCTAATAATGGATCTCATTCTATCCGTCTCCGTTTTTCAGTTCAGTTCTTCATTAAGATTCACAACCACGCGTTTCAATCACACCCCTTGATGCTTAAGAGGTTTTCCTCACAAGATAAATCCCAATCACGACATGACCGAGAGACCTGTATTGTTGATGTTTGCTGCAATAGTTTAGCGGGGAATTAGAGGAACAAGTCATAGAGACGTCTATAAAGGCTACCTTTTCCAGAAATCTTTAACTGGGGTGCATCATAACGCGTCTACAAGTCTGCGAGTACTATGCAGAGACACGAGAGATGCGTAATGAAACGTGGGAGACACGCGCATTACCTAATCTTACTATGTACCGACAAATCCAACCCGACAAATCACACATATTCACGATGCTTATATTAACCACGTCGCAGATCTGTCAGGCGAGGTGATAAACACATACTTTTTGACCTTCCAGGAAACTGTGAATTAGATTTATAGCCTACGTTTGGGAACAGCTATTATTATTAATAGCCTATTATTTTAACGCATTGAACGCAATAGCTCCTTCACATAATGCGACTACAATTTAAGTCACTATTGTCGATCAATATTAAATCTTAATTCAAAATTAATACGGCTTATTGAAATTCTTAATGTCCACTTAATCATTTGCTCTGAAAGTTCACTGGGAAAAAGTTCTGAAGATAGGGTCAATATAGCTTGTAAACAACCGATCGAATTGTCACAGTAAATTATTGCGGTCGTGCTGCAGGGATAGTGCCCACATAAACAGCTGTGCAATACTACATAATATTGCAGGCGAGGGGATTGCCTTACTACAAGAAAGTTGAGGGCAAATCATTTGAGGCTCACTCTCTATATGTGCTTTCTGTGATTAATGCAAAATTTGGTTTATTGATTATAGGGTCATATTGATTTATTTAGAGTACCACCTCCACAAGATGATTTTTTATAGAATATGCATAATGGTTAGTAATGTTCTTTTATGTGTTTATAAATGCAGCCATGCGGTCTGAAACAGTGTAGCTGCTCCACCCTGGTACTACTGCTGCTTTCTGCTCTAATGGGTTTTCAGAAATCCAGCAGAAGTGTGTGTGCAGACATGTGTGTGTATGTGTGGGTATGCAGCAATGATAAAAAGCTTTGGGACCATTCCATGTGAAACTCCACTCTTTGCCACCTAGAGTGTTTACATTAATTTAAAATCGTCATGTTTGAAAAGAAAGTAAAATGAACACAGGTGCAAACACTAAACTCAAAAAGCAAATTTGATTTGATTCAAATTTTTGGTCTTTGAATAAGCTTTTTGCAGTGGATAAATGACAACATAAATCAGTGGTTTGCAACACAAAAACACATTGATGTTCTGTTCTGATAGAATAGTGGACAGCAGGGGGAAAAATGCATATAAATGACATAATAAATAATATGCAAATCATCATATAACAGTCCATTTATTGTAGCAAATCTCATAGGTTCATCAGCACTTAAAAGAGGAGAAAATGCAGATCTTTTTGACGTCAGGGCTGTGGGTCCAAACTTTACGGTATTGTCACAAATTCATCTGTCAGTTGCTAGAAGCCAGGCAAATAAGATTCCATCATGAAGAGGTTGCGTGTCAAGCTCTCATCCTCGAAAACTATGAAAGAAACTACGCAAGGTAAAATAAAATGGCATAGACTTCATAAAAAATATTTTTTTTTTCTTTAATATAAGATTTTAATAACATTTTTGTTTAGATCTGTACAAGTTTGACTTGATATTAAATGTAAAATCTGAGTCCAGAAGCAAAACCAGTTGAGAACTAGTGTAGTAAATTATCATATACATGGCATACATGTATATTGTCTCTTTTTTTAACAGTGCCAGTGCAGACCAACCTGGTGCCGCCCAAGAAGGTCCAGCCAGGGATGTTGCAGTCCAGCTTGGTGCAGGCCAGCGTGGCCACCATGCAGAACCCCATGGGCTGCACTTTACCTCGCCTTTCTGTCTCCCGGCCCGCTAGTATGGTGGCTAGCTTTGAAGCGGTGGCAGACGGCTCAGCCCTCCTCACGGTCATGAAGTGGAAGACTGTCCTAGCCGTGTTTGTGGTGGTGGTAGCATACCTGGTCGCCGGCGGTCTGGTGTTCAAAGCCCTGGAGCAACCCTTCGAGAGCAACCAAAAAGACACCATCACTTCGAAGAAAGCCGCCTTCCTGGAGAAACATCAGTGCGTGACCCCCAATGAGCTGGAAGAGCTCATCAAGGTAAAACTGTTGCTCGTCTGTAGTAGAGCTCGGGCAGTGTCCCTTGTGGGATCTCAAATCTAGTGGAACACTATAGCTTCATCGATCTGTCTGACATGTGAGCTTCACTCATGCAATAGACCAGGGCACAGCGGTTGGACAATTCTAAATGCAGCAAGCGACGAAATAAATGTAAAGATATCAGAGTAGACTGTCATAGTAGACTTATGACAGCAAGCCGTTTGCTGTAGAGTTTAATTTGATGGATAGTGGCCATGATGGCAGTAATCAGTCTGTTTTGCAGTGTTGAAGCGATGTGCAAAGTCCATTCTTGTCTTTAATAGCTCCCATTTACCGAGAATACTTTAACATGACTTTTCAGAAATGTTCTCAGCAATAAAACGGCAGAGATTTATGGGGAAACACTGCAAACCCTGCAACCTTTCAATCTCTGAAATCTGACTAATACATTTTTGTCAGGTCTGTTGTGATGTCTAGCACTGTGACAAAAATTACTTTTCATTGCTGCGAAGCTAATTTACTGTAGACTTATGATTGATTTTCCCCATCTTGCATCAAGAGTTCAAAGTTTTGCTGATTAGCATAAATCAGTTTGCCCCTGATGGTTTGATTTTGTAATTACACCCTGTTGGCTTCAAAGAGCATTATAATACATTGATGACCTTTCAGAAAGAAATTATCCATGTATTCTGACAAAATATTTATTAGACTTAATATTTATTAACATGATATTACTATTTATTGTTTTATTGATGAAACTGATGTTACGTCCCACTCTCATGTCAATTCATATAACTATTTTATGTGTTGATGAATTCGTAATAACTCATTCCTACATTTGTACAACCAGCTTAGGTTTAGGAATGGGATAGGGATTTATTTTTTAATAAAAGTTGTAACTTTTAGATAGATAGTACATTTTAGAACAATTTATACAAATTTAGTTCAAAGTCATGCAAATTCAAGACCTTAAAATTTAGCGGTAAAGTTTCTCTGTACATTTCTGATTTATTCGTATAAATTTAAGGCTCACTTTCTCTTATACACCCCATGGACCCGTGTTTATATCAGTTTTTATTATAAGAAAGGTGGAGAAGTTTGTGTCCGTGTAATCTATTTATAGCCTGGTTTACAAGGGTCAGGTTCTGCTCAAGCTTGACAGAAGCAGTTTATTTGTCTTGCACTGCATCACCCTCTTTTTTACTACTTCTGGGGTTTTCAGGGACCAGTGCTCACAGCTCCTCATAAAACAGGGAAAGTGGAGCCCAAGTGCAGAGACCTTCCAGAAATTGACTCTGTTCTGTTCCAGTAGCAAGTAAGCTGCCTACATAGGCAGCATTGTAAGACATCAAAGGCACACTCACAAAGCAAAGGCTGTTCTAACGCACATGTTCTTCTAGGCTAATTCTAAAGTATAGCATGTATGATGTATGCATCTCAAAACGCTGAAAAAAAAGACAGATGTGGTGAGAGAAAAATTGATTATATACTTAGAATTCAATCAGTAATAAAGTATATTGTTAAAATAGCTGTGCTGGGAATTGTCCACTTAGTGGTATTGGTTGTTGTATGTATCATGGCAGTTCAGAAATGAAATGACTGGTGAGTGGGCTAAAAGGTTTACGCTGTATCGCATTTGAAAATAACCTGTCACCTACACTAAACCCAAACCTAAACCTAACTGATAGTGTTCTGTTAACCCTTTCAGTGGTGCGGTCCCACATATGGGATTTTTATTTCCGTGCCCCTGGGAGTATGGTATATGGGATTTAGAATGTTCGGTGGCATCACATAACTGCCAAATTCAACCTGTGCTTTCGCGCTTTATCTGGCGCTGAGATGCCACTGCACTTGTTATATAATCACAACTATGCAGTGGTTTTAACCACATAATGTTTATTTCAGACATTTAAGTACACATACCCTGAACAAAATTATAAACGCAACACTTTTGTTTTTGCCCCCATTTTTCATGAGCTAAACTCAAAGATCTAAGACTTTTTCTATGTACACAAAAGGCCTATTTCTCTCAAATATTGTTCACAAATATGTCTAAATCTGTGTTAGTGAGCACATCTACTTTGCCGAGACAATCCATCCACCTCACAGGTGTGGCATATCAAGATGCTGATTAGACAGCATGATTATTGCACATGTGTGCCTTAGGCTGGCCAAAATAAAAGGCCACTCTAAAATGTGCAGTTTTATCACACAGCACAATGCCACAGATGTAGCAAGTTTTGAGGGAGCGTGTAATTGGCATGCTGACTGCAGGAATGTCCACCAGAGCTGTTGCCCGTGAATTGAATGTTCATTTCTCTTCCATAAGCCGTCTCCAAAGGCATTTCTGAGAATTTGTCAGTACATCCAACCGGCCTCACAACAGCAAGACCATGTGTAACCACACCAGCCCAAGACCTCCACATCCAGCATCTTCACCTCCAAGATAGTCTGAGGACCAGCCACCCGGACATCTGCTGCAACAATCGGTTTGCATAACCTAATAATTTCTGCACAAACTGTCAGAAAACCGTCTCAGGGAAGCTCATCTGCAAGCTCGTCGTCCTCATCGGGGTCTCGAACTGGAGAAGTTCGTCGCCTAAATGATGAGTGGCAAAGATCACATTCGATGGGTCGGCACGTTGGAGAGGTGTTCTCTCACGGATGACTCCTGGTTTGCACTGTACAGGGCAGCTGTCAGACAGGGGTGGGGGTTTTTTTTTATGGCGTAGTGGGGCTGCGTGAGCGTTTTGTGAGGTCAACGTTGTGGATCGAAAGCTGGCGGGCGGGTTTAATTATGGTAGGGCAGGGTATGTTTTCTGGACAAAGACACAGGTGCAATATTATCTGTGGAATTTTAATGAGATACTGTGAGGACGAGATCCTGAGGCCCATTGTTGTGCGATTCATCCACGACCATCAACTCATGTTGTAGCATGATAATGCACGGCCCCTTGTTGCAAGGATCTGTACACAATTCCAGAAAGCTGAAAACATCCCAGTTCTTGCAAGGCCCTTACACAACCCCCAGGCTACTCACCGGACATGTCACCATTGAGAATGTATGGGGACTGCTTCTGGATCGGCGTTATACGACAGAAGATTATTTCCCAGTTCTGCCATTGCCAGGCAACTGCGCACAGCGATGTGTTTTTTGGACAACATTTTCCCACAGGCCACAATTTTTTTTGTTTTTTGTTCAAACAACCGGATAACCTCATGCGAAGGAGACGTGTTGCAACACCTGCGTGAGGCCAAATGTCCTCGGTGTGGTCACACGCCAGATATGGACGGGTTTTCGGACCCCCCCAGATCCCCCCACAATACAGTAAGAAATCTGACATTTAGAGTGGCTTTTATTGGGGGGCCCGCTAAGGCCACACCGGTGGCAATAATCATGCTGCTAATCAGCATCTTGGATTCTAGGAAACTGGAGGTGGATGGATTGTTCCTCGGCAAAGAGAGAAGGTTGCTCACTAAACACGAGTTAGACAGATTGGGAACAATATTTGAGATGAAAGAGGCCTTTTGTGTAAATGTAGAAAAACGTTCTCTTAGATCTTGAGGGTCAGCCATGAAAAATGGGTAGGCAAAAAACACTAAGTGTTTTTTGTTGGTTTTTTTTTTGTTATTTTTGGTGTGCGTGGGTGTTGTTGTTCTCGATAGTTTAAGTTTCTTGCTTAGTTTTCAGGTGGGGGGGTAAAGGTGGTAATACTGCTCTTTAGGTGGTTGTGGGGGTAAAACACCTATTAACACATATGGGGGGGTTTTTTTTTTTATAGAGTTTTCGGGTTTAAGAAGTTTAACACGACGGGCTGTTTGCATTGGACCGCATCGCCCAATTTAGCACAATTCCATCACCAAATATAATTTGCCACGGTGTGTTTATTAATATTCAGCTACACATCCGTGTAAGTAACCTTATTAATAAAAGTACTCATTCTTTGCGTTCCATGTTCCGGGCCCACTAACGTCCTATGTTATTCGGGAAGAAATGGACTTGGCCTTTACTTGTTGCGGTTTTAAAAATCCGAATGACAAGGAATCTTTGGAACTGCCGCTGCGTGGAACACCCATTGGCGCACCATCTCACATTACCGATCATGATTTTCAAGTCCTGTCGAACGGTTTTGTTTTTAGAACGACAAAAAACACACGCATATTACACCCATATTGTGGTTAGCATATCCAGATATGCGCTTGGTAAGCAAGTTTATGAATATTTTACTACAAACGCCTACACGCCGATCCTCTGTCACACCGCTGTTTATGTGGCTGCGGTGTGTAGTGCGCGCATGACGCGTAGCCTGGGAAACAATCAAGGGGCCACCGTTCTTACACATTCCTGGCGCCTAAACCAAGAACACGCCTTCGGTGGGGACAGCATTTTTAGATCTTTTAACACTCACCAGTGAACGGGTTGAAACAACAGCACAATACGATATTTACACCGGTATTGCTGCCGCAAACATGCGTTTTCGCTGGTTCTACAAGTCATTTAGCTCTTTTATCACAAATCATGTTTTATGGACTCTAACGTGCCTCTACCAGGTGGGTATAGGGCGAACAAACCAGGTGAAAAAGAAATATATTTGAATTGTGCTTTTTCAGACATACTTACTGTATTTAAATTATACTATACTAAGTGCATATTAAATGTATTATTTTGAAACAACTTTAAGTATATTAAGTGTATTTCAAGATGTGTTTAAGTTTGAATTTAATCTATTTGTAATATATTTAATAAATTGAAATTGTGTTAAATTGGAACCACTTTAAGTATATTTAGTGCAATTTAAGTGTATTTCTTAAACTACATTTAAAATGTCCTTTCAATACTTCATGAACTACAGTTAGAGTATATTTGAAGCATCGTTTTAATATACTTCAAATACATTTCAATTGTATTTCAGCTCATTGTAAATGCATTAGCATTACACTACTAGTAAATTATAAAGCTGCTTTTTTCAGTATATACACACACGTACACACTTTGATATCTAGAAAACTTTAATGTATTATATATTGTTGTGTACATTACAGATATTCATAAAGTACACTAAAAAAAGGACAGCAACATATATACTTTGGTGAAAAACAAAACATACTATTAAATGTATTAAAAATGCACTTGAAATACAAGTATGTTTATAGTATATTTGTATTACTACAAACATACTCAAGTACATCTTAATACATTATAAAAAAACAAATAAAAAAAAAAGACTGAAAAGCTATGGCAGAGCTATATTTTCCATTTGTAGAACATTTCAGTTTTACCGACCTTACTAAAAAGTACAGAATTTTACATAAATGAATAAATAAAAATTACAATGCAATTTTATGAAGAAAAAAAATGCATAAAAAGACTGAAAAACAAAGTGCATAAATGAATAGCTGTGTGTGTGCAAAGACTGAAAATGATAAAGTTCAAGCAACAGAATAGGAAGGGATGGAGGGGGTTTTGGAGGTGGACAAGGAGATGGCGTAGGGATGGTGAGAGGCAAAAGTGCGGGGATGATGGCAGGATGTGGCGAAGGGATGGTGATGGGAGGATGACGATGATGCTCTGGCAGCTTATATGATGGTGTTTGGCACATGGAACAGACCCAGAGAATTCCAGTTTGTGACAAACACAAGGCGGAAATCGAGGGAGCGAGGAGCAAAGACTTTAATGGTTCTGTGTTGTTGGCCTGCAACATCTGGGGGCGACCGTTGGAGACGAGTGTGGTTTGATCGAAGGCGCAGATGAGGGATGATGGAGTCGACGCCCGTCGTCTGGCAGGTTTTTTCTCCGGCCGGGTGGTGGGTAGGAAAAGGTGAGCTTCTGGTCGAAATCATAAAACCCGGGCACAAACTAGGGGCCAGTTCGTACTGATGCACTTGGGCATACAATATTTTGCATCAGAGACTTGCAGCTTTAGAAAAAAACAAAACAGAAACCAAATTAAATTAAATAACAGATTTTTACATGAATAGCTGAAAGCAAGCATAAATAGACAGCTGAAATGGGATCACACTGTTGTGGCGGATTGTGCTTAACGTTTTTTTTTTTTTTTTTTTTAAATTTTTGTTTTTTTTGTCGTATCAAAGATTGACCAAATCCACCCTCCATTAGGCGCGTGATTTTCCAAGAAAGTCTATAAAGCGAGGATGAACAACATGAAAATAACTACATTTCCTTTGCGTTTGCACTCTACCGATGAAAGTTTTGTGTATTTCTATAGAGCTGTCAATCTGAGAAAAAAACAACACAAAGGTTAATAGCTCAAACACACCCACAACACACACCCTAAAAAAAAAGCAATATTTTCGATGATTGATGATTTGTTTTCTTGTTTAAGAATGAACAGTACACTGAGAAACAATGTACTCTGGGTCCGGGTATATAGTCAAAAACCTTCCCAGCCCAGCAGTTTTAAGAGTACTGTGAGGCTCTAGATAAAGCAACCCTTATTAAATTTATCTTTGTTCGTATCGTAATACCAAATCTCTATTAGGAAAATAAAGCGCTGGATTTCAAGGTTCGGTCAAGCTTGAACAACACATTGTAACTCCAATTAACGAAACACTTACCCCGTTGGTAATCAAGCTCAAAACTCCCCCAACAAACAAATGAACACAAGTATTAGTATGGTTATAATCAGGTTTTTCAAAGATCATTAACCTCATAATGAAGGCCAAAATTGTTCAAGAAATCAGAATAAATAAATAATTAACAACTTTTATTAGCACATAAAGAAGCTAATGTTGTACATGTTCTAATGAACAAATTTTTTATTTTTATTTTGGCCATGATGTGTCAATAAACACGGCATGGCACAGAACAAATACGTTAATTAAAATCTTACCGAAGGACCGGACGTTCCAAAGCCAGACGCCTCATGTGCCGTAGCTGGTAAAATAAGGACATTACCGCGTATTTTCTAATTAATTCATAGTACCCCAAAACAATTTGACTTCTGTCATCACTCACCTTAAGATGGTCTCCAAAACATCTAAGATTTCGTTCATCTTCAAAGAAAAGCTGAGATTTTTCATACAAATAGAGATGGATGTCCGCCGATTGAAAAGGAAAGAGATTCACCAAGATGCGGTTTGTTTCAAAAAGTTGAAATCGCCAAAAAATCGCCAAGTAAGCATATGAATTGGAGTTCCTCCAGTTGCCCTAAAGAGACACGTCGGCGACCTCTCATAATAATGTTTAAATTCGATTATATTCACACAAGAGACATTTGCACGCACCTCATATTTACAGGTGCATCTCAATAAATTAAAAAGTTGTGGAAAAGTTCATTTATTTCAGTAATCCAACTCAAATTGTGAACTCGTGTATTAAATAATTTCAATGCACACAGACTGAAGTAGTTTTTTTGGTTCTTTTAATTGTGATGATTTGGCTCACATTTAACAAAAACCCACCAATGCATATCCTTCAACAACTTTAATACTTCATAAGACCACTAAAAAAAGTTTTAGTGAATTGTTGGCATCCTGGAAGTAGGTCATTTACTGTCATGTAATCAATATTGGTTGGGGCCCTTTTGGTTTAATTAGCGCACCGGCGTGGCAGGAGGTGCTCAGTTGTGGCCATGTGAGGTGGTATGGAAGCACAAGTTTGTGGACAGGGCCTGCAGACTCACTCTGCATTTTTTGGGTTTGTTTTCTCATTTTCCTTTGGACAATACCCCATCGCTTCGGGTTAGGTCTGGAGAGTGCTGGCGTCAAGACACCAACCACCATGGTCAATTTAACCAAGCTTTTGGTGCTTTTGGCAGGTGGCAGGGCCAAATCCTGCGGGAATGAAATTAGAATCTTCAAAAGGGTCAAAGCCGAAGGAAGCATGAAGTGCTCACAAAATTCTGGTTAACCGGGTGCGGACGTTGGTTCAAAAAACACAATGGACCAACACCCGCAGATGACATTGCACCCCAAATCATCACAGACTGTGGAAACTTAACATTGGACTTCAAGCAACTTTGGCTATGAGCTTCTCCACCCTCTTTTTTGCTTGACAATCCTAATAAGGCTGCGGTTCTCTCGGTTGGTTGTGCATCTTGTTCTTCAACACTTTTTCCTTCCACTCAAATTTCTATGAATATGCTTGGATACAGCACTCCGTGAACAGCCAGTTCTTTGGCAATGAATGTTTGTGGCTTACCCTCCTTGTGGAGGGTGTCAATGACTGTTTTCTGGACATCTGTCAAGTCAGCAGTCTTCCCATGATTGTGTAGCCTAGTGAACCAACTGAGAGACCATTTTGAAGGCTCAGGAAACCTTATGGGTTTGCGTGATATCTTATTTGGACGTCACCATATTCTACTTTGTTGAGATAGTGAATTGGTGTGTTTTTGTTAAATGTGAGCCAAAATCTTTACAGTTAAAAGAACCAAAGACTTAAAACTACTTCAGTCTGTGTGCATTGATTATTTAATACACGAGTTTCACAATTGAGTTGAAGTACTGAAATAAATGAACTTTCCACGAAATTCGAATTTATTGAGATGCGCCTGTATATACGAAGCTCTCTGGGGTGAGCTCATTATCATACGAACCAATCAGAGCCGTTCAATGGCTCTTGAACCAATCAGGTTTAGTCAGTGTGCTGTTTGAATTTAAACACAAGTAAGCGCAAGTTTTTTTTTGTTTTGTTTTGCTATATGAGTAGAAATTTCTTGTGGGAATGTCAGCAAATATATATAGTAAAATCAAGGGCGTCAAGCTTGAACAATTTATAAACACGTAGATATTAATGAATGGATCATGTAATGAACATCATGCCTAATCAACCAAAGTAGCCATACCTTTAAGTAAAACGAACAACAATTAACAACATATTTAAATATTCGCAATGCTTAATAATAGTGACAAAGTTTGTACTTGTAAAGTTAAAAATGTTTTCAAAATATTGGATGTGCCAAAATATTAAAATTATAAATACATAAATATTTAAAATATAACAATGTGTAGGCCTACAGCAATATAAAGTACATTAAAAACCAACTAAAAGTGTAATCATTTTGTTATGTTCTTACACAAAGTAGACATAAAATATACTTTAAGTAAGGGTAACATAAGTATTGTCAGGGTCTGGCGTCTGGTGTTCTCCCTCTCTCCTCCAGAGGGCGCCATCTCCAGGACTCCATTCCCCAAGACCCATACACCTGTTCACTCATTACACTAATTCCCCAAACTCCACACACCTGTTCAGTCACTCACTCATCACACTCACCCTCAGCTGTGCCCCGTCTTCACTGACTATATAATTTCCTCTCACTCACCACTCGGCCTGGCTGTATTGTGTATGTAATGGTGTTCGTCGTCCCTAGACCTGTTTTTGTTTTGCCTTGTCGGCCTTTTTGTTAAATAAAGAAGTTTCACCTGCATTTGGACCCAGACCCTATTTTTCCACGGTGCCCCGTGACAGAATACAGCCAGCAGACATGGGTCCAGCAGGGAAGTTTCTTAACGTCCGCCAGGGAGACCGGAGCATTGAGGATTACGCCAGGGATTTCGTGGGAGTGGCTCGCCAGTCGGCCACGGAGAAAACCTGCCTCATGGTCTGTTTCTGGGGAGGCCTAGCCGAGCCCTTCAAGTCCCTGATACCATACTGGGTCCCAGAGGAGTCGCTGGAGGACTACATTAAACTGACTTGAGCGGCTCAGCCTTCAGGGTGGAGTTAGCTGAGGAGCCCGCTCACAGTTCTCCTGAAGCGGCATTCCAAGGGGCGTCAGAGGCCTCGTCTGCCGCACCCAGTACCTCACGCCCGTTCCCGGAGTGTCCCGGGCTTTATGTCAGCGTGCGAGGAATCATGCTGATGCGGTGCGCGCGGCTGGTGCAGCTCGCAAGGCTCTAGAGGAGGGTGCCCAGCCAGTTATCCCGAAGCGGCGGTTGCCCGCGCACGAGTCCGAGGACGGCGGTGCCCGCGACCGATGTACAGAGGAGGCGGGTGCCCGGAGATGGTCCACGAGGCCGGCGGTGCCGCCGCACCGATGTCCCCGGAAGTGGCGGTGGCCGCTCTCAGTTTCCCCGAAGCGGCGGTGCCCGCTCTCAGTTTCCCCGAGGCGGCGGTGCCCGCTCTCAGTTTCCCCGAAGCGGCGGTGCCCGCTCTCAGTTTCCCCCGAAGCGGCGGTGCCCGCTCTCAGTTTCCCCGAAGCGGCGGTGCCCGCTCACGATCCTCCCAAGGGGCGGTGTCGCCATTACCGTTCGGGGAGGCAGCACACACGCACCGCCTGTGGTGGCCGCGGTTTGCACCTGGGTGCCAATTCCAGCTCTGCCAGGCCCCGGGTCCCCCCGCCAACACAGCCTTGGGGCACTCTAGGAATTTGGAAGCTAGGTGAGAGGAGGGGTCCTGGCAGGGTATGGGTCTGGTTTTCTCCCTCTCGCTCCAGAGGCGCCATCTCACGGCTCCATTCCAAGACCCTACATCCTGTTCACTCATTACACTAATGTCCAAACACATATGTTCAGTCACTCATCATCATACGCAGATGCTGCCCTTGCATGAATCTTTCTCCTCTAACCTCATCACTCGCCTGTGCTATTGTGTGTATGTAATGGTGTTAGTCGTCTAGACTGGTTGTTTGGCCTGCGGCTATCGGTCTGATAAAGATTCACCTGCATTTTGACCCCGACCTATTTTTCCACGGGGCCCGTGACAAGTATGTTTTCGGTAATACACTAAAAAGTCACTAGAAAGTCTGCTGGGTTTAGCATATCCTTAATTAATATATTTATAACATAGTATCTACTATACTTTTTAGAAATTCTACTAATAATGTGCTTGTGTTAGATATTACTCACAGGTAACTAAGCATTAGTGATACCAACGTATTCTAGTTATACTTTTATAAAAATACATTAAAAGTATGCTTCTGTAAAGCCATATTTTTCGAAGTATAACCAAGCATATGTTGAAACAAACGTACTTATAGTATACTGTTTTAGGAAAAGATATTAAAAGGGCAATTCAATATATTTTTATTGCAATTCAAACTACGCATGTTGGGAAGACAAATGTATTATAAACCATATACTGATTAGTAATTTTTAATACATTTAATACTACGTCTTTTTCACCTGGGAAGGTTACTAAGCCATACATATGGAGCTGATTATGTAATGCAAATGTCAAAATGTATTAGAAATCATGCATGGTAAAGTGTTGATTTCATAACATAGTATTATGTAAGTTAAATAAGTATTTTTCGAAATCAATAATCCGCCCCTGTAATCATAATTTGTGTGAAAGGGAACAAAAGCTGCCACTAATGGGTAATTTCAGGGGGGGGGGGGGCGGGGGAACAAAAAACAAAAACCACGGGGGGGGGCCCAGGGTTGAATTGTATGTATGGGCACATTTTTTAGAATTTTAGAAAAAATAAAACTCCACATTTTTTCACATTAGAGGCACATTTTTCCAACAAGCCTATGTTGCAAAATTTACTTAAAATTTAATGTTTTTCTTGTAGTCTACTTCGTAAATTTACATACTCATATCTTAGCAAGTTAGCATTAGGATTACACGAAAAAAGAAAAAAAAATCACAATCACATTATCTGATTTACTGGAATCCATTAAGTCCTGGTACGTTTTATACAATGCAGATGCAATTAGACACTGACAGATTCTCAGCTTCTGGAAAATCAGTCATATGGCTCAAGCAGCTGCAAAGCTCTGTCAATGTCTAACTATTCTGCCACTTTCATTATTCAATCATCAGGTCACAACACCAACAGTGGAAGGCCATTTGTTTAAGTACACATTCTTAACCTAATTGTGTTGCGTTGTCAATATTGTTGTGCAGTTCTGGTGTTTGTTACTGTGATTTTGGTGCTAAAATGCTAAATGCATTTCTCTCAAGACGACCTTGAGAGTGAAGCCAAGTTAAAGAACCAGAAACTTCTTTGATAGATAACGCGAGTTACGTAATCAGATTACTTTTTTCAAGTAACTAGTAAAGTAACGCATTACCTTTTCATTTACAAGAGAATATTAAAAATAAAAAATATACAAAATAAAAAAAAATGTTTCATAAAAGCAAAACAACTGAGTTACTTTTTCAAATAAGTAACGCAAGTTACTTTTTTTTCCAATTTATTGATTGACAGCTCTCCTGTCCCCATGTTACTGTAGTCCTAAAATAAATATGAATATGCATTAATTCATCTCACTCACAAAAAAAATTTAAAACACAGATTCAGTATTCCTCAAAATGAATAAAAATAGTGCAACTCAGAATATGACGCAAACCTGCAATAATTAAATGTTAAACAACACAAATATCCTTTATGTATTTAATCCCATTCTATTAACCAATGTCATTACTTCTGACCTTCGATGATCCAGTTCAAACGTACTAATAATCACAAATTACTCTAGACAAACATCTGTGTGTTTGTTTTATTGCGGAGTGTGTTGAAATTTCTTCTGCATTCTACTGTACGGACTTAAATGTACTTTCCCTTCAGCCTGATGTTTATTCATTTCACTTTTGGTGTGAAACGGTTTTTATATTTGCAAAAAATATAACTTTTTTATTTTAAAAACAAACAAGCAAGCCCTGTCCAGATTTTAAAAGTAATGCAAAAGTAACAACGCATTGCTTTCCATAAAAAGTAACAAAGTAACATAATTATTTACTTTTTTATGGAGTAACGCAACATTGTAATGCATTACTTTTAAAAGTAACTTTCCCCAACACTGTCCAGTTCCATAGATAAAGAACAATGAAGTCTTCAAAGCATCTGTTGGGTAATCTTGATTCTTTTGCACTAATGGGGATCCATCAGGAGTATGGGCAGGGGAAAACGTAAAGCTCGCCATCGCAATGGTCCTGGAATGGTGAGGCAGGGAGGTTAAAAACATAATGAATCTACCTGAAACCTAATGTAATTCTAGAACCAGCCAGCCTTGCTTTTTTTGTTGTCCGGTTTTTTTAAGAGATTGTAACAAAGCACCATTTCAAAATAGCTCAGCCTTTCTGACTCCAGTAGAGCCTGAGACAGGTGGAGATGACAGCTGCTTCCTGACAGCTTCTGCTGTTGAATGTTGTTTGAGATGGGAGTTGCGGAACAAAGAAAATGGAAAACATATCTGCAGCAGGAGACGTAACTTGTGGTTTTGCTGATTATAAATTCTGCAAAGAATCGATGATTCAGGCTAGTAGCGTGTGAATTAGCTGCATGTAAGCTGTTGCTTTCGCTCTGCTCAGGCTGTGAGCCGTGCATAAATACTGCACTCTGGCAGTGATGTAACTGGAGGTGAAGAATTTGAAGAAATGCCAAAGAACAACTTTGAGCTGTAGACCAGACAGAGAATGTGTACTAATGCTTGCACATTGACTATCAAAAGGTGTTTTCAGCTAAAATTGGCAGGAAATTATCACACATTAGTGTACTGTCTACAGATCTAGGAATTGCTTTGGCATTTGCTCAGATTCTTCACCTCCAGTTACATCACCCCACTTGCCAGGAAATAAAAGAAAATGTTTCATTACATTTGCCATTATATTGTTATTTATCCTACTTACGCACCCCTAACACTGGCAAACTTAAATTATTACTATACATAACGGTATATATATATCTATTATCTATATATACACACACAAACACACAAAACACACACACACCACACACACACACAAAATAAATGGTTAAGAAAACTACCTTGGAATGATTTAAATAATTTACTTTGTCTAAAAGCCCTCCCACAATGCTATCATAAATAGTATTACTTGAGAATGAGACTTTATTATATTATTACTTGAGAATGAGACTTTATAATTTGCTTTACAGTAGTGAGAACTAGAGATCATTACATTAATCATTACAATGCCAATATTTTTAAGAGTCTACTAAGCTTTGCTTACTTCATGCAATTATTTTTTTAATTAACAATAATATATTTTGTAGTATGTTCTGGATATATTATACCATTTGTGATTGTCAGGATGAGGAGTCCAAGTCATATTTTACCACAAAAAAAAAAAAAATCTATATAAAACGGTGCTAAAGTAAATGACAAGTTTGCATACATCAGTTGAGCAACTACAGTATGTGAATATACAGTATATTTGAATCAGGGCACAGTGCAACAGTGATTAGTAGAGACTGGGTTTCCTGATTAATCTGTCTGCATTTGGGGCAGAATCTTTCACCTAGGAAAAATACATCCCTCATGACAATCATTATTCACAGCTTCTATATGGCTTACCTCTGTCACAGCGACATTTCTCATGATGATATTGAAAGCTTATGTTTCTTCTAAATCATCTTCTCATCACCTTAAAAATTGGTACAACGTCTCCCTGTAGGGGACACAGCCTTGTAGTGCACAAGTCATCCCAGATGGAGTACAGTGCTTTTCAGATCGGTTCAGATGAGTTGGTGTAGCACAGACAGAAGGAATGCAAATGTGTGCTTTCTAGCAGTCTCTGTTGAGGTAAAACCCATTTGCGCTAAACGGTCGAGAACATCACATTATAGGAGAGAATTGAGCTCTTCAAAGAGCATCCATCCAAGGGACAGCAGTTTCCATTCTTTGATTGAGAAAGAATCTCAAGCTGATTGATTGGTCAGGTACAGAGAATTTAAATATGGCTATTTCAGTTCTATCTCTAGTCTCAGAAATTCAAAGATTGTATTAAGATATCCTCTAATCATTTTTCATATGTTCCATAACTTATTTTGTTCTGGATCAGAGTTGTTATCTTGCAAATTTAATAAGCTTGCATTCTTTTCTGTTGCATGAGGTGCTTTCTTTACGGCTACACTTGGATCAAACTTCGTATTACGCATCCAGTCTAGACCGACAGACTCTCAGTCTGCCCTTGTGTACCTGCCCTTCAGCTGCCCACACGCTCGTTTCTCACACCTGAGCCGCTTCCTGTTGATCCCAGTATAGTACTCCCATCTGCTCTCCAGGCTTCCTGTTGGGCTGAGTGACCTGTTTCTGATCCGCCCTCTCTGTTCCTCTCTATTAATGATACATCTGATCATCAAAGGCTCATTAAAGTTAGACAGCTCATTTGGATCATCACCTCAGTAGGATGCCTTGACCATGACAAACTGTCACAAATGTCGAAAACTACAGTTTGCTTTACAAAAGAGGATCTATTTATTGTTTGTTCTATTTGGAATGACTAGAATGTGTGAGGAATCATCAAAATTCTAAATAAATGTCTAAGTACATAAACATTCTGAATGTTTTATGTACTGCTTTATACATAGGCTAATCAATGAAGGCTCTATTTATTCTTATATATGTGATGGGTTTAGGGTTAGTGTAGTGTAGGGGCATGATGTATGTAGTCATTTTTAGTCTTATATAAAATATTATGTCTTTGTGGGGTCCGACTAACCCATGGACCTCTCAAAGTAAAACAAGTTCACAAACACACACACACACACACCAACAACAGACTTTGAACAACATTATGTTGTGACCTCAAAACATAGTGAATGATTAGTAAACTAATATTTCTGGTAACAGCTTCCATATGTTTGGATATTAGGCGTGGGTAAACTGCCTCAGTAGGCACCCGGTACTTATTGGACTGCGATTGGAGAGCTTCAAGCCTCAGTAAAAACACAAGCCCCATGATAAAACTGATTGTAGCAGCAAAACTAAAAAACAGCTGGTTGCTCAGAAATGCAATGTCTACTTTCAAGACATTTGCCTTTGTTAACACACTATCGGTTAGGTTATCGGTGGGGGTTAGGGTAGGTGGTACATATAGGGAGCAGTGGTTTATTCACCCAGGTTCCGGGACCACTGCAACACTGACACGTTTGCATGTTTCGAATAAAAACAACATGATTCAGGGCCAACTATAATTTCTGCTGCCGCAATACTACAAACATAATAAATTGTTGGCCAGATTAATCCGTTTAAGATGAAAATTGAAAATGCTTTTAGCGTCAATCACTTGTAGCAGAAGTTCACATTGGAAAAACATCGCAAAATGTGCAAGAGAAAAGTCATTATAAATTGGTAAAAATGTTGCCACAGGGCAAGTTTTTCCAATGAGCCTGGGTTGCTTATTTTTTTTACATTTAATTTAGTTGTCTCTGTAAATATATACATGGATTTATTATTTTTGAGATGTGATACACAGGGGTTTTAAAATTGTACAAAAGACTAGGTTAAATTGTTCTGCCCTTTTCAAGTAAATACTTCATAATTTATTAAAATTGCATTGACTGTCAGTATGGCTTTTAGAGTTCCAGTCCATTTTGATGATGAAATTATTTGTTTATTTTTGCCGGATACCAGTTTTGATTTTCATTACCACATTAAATGATCTGTCACTTGAATGGAGTATTAATCATTTGTAAGACGTGCTTCTCATACAATGACCTAAACTCCAGTCTTATCTCTTCCCAGCACTCTGTAGATGCAGTGAACGCTGGTGTCAGTCCTATTGGAGACACGTCATACAACTCCAGTCACTGGGACTTAGGGAGCTCCTTTTTCTTCGCTGGAACTGTGATAACAACAATAGGTAGCACCTAAGCATCCCTGGATATTATGCATATATTTCAAACTGCTACCATAAGGAGGAAGACTCCACACCTCATTAATATGTATAGCTCAAGCTAAGTACAAGGAATTTGCTTATGTCATACATTTATAGTTTCGCTTTTTTTTTCTTCAGCCACATTTAAATGTCATGTGTGAAACTGTGCCTGCTTCAGCTGTCAATCCAAATGAAATTACTGATGCTTTCAGAATGATTCATTGATTTTTAGATACATTTTATAATCTCAGTATGAAAAGGGCGGTGAAAAATCAAAGCTAAAAATAATGCATATATAAAACACCACAATGCATGTGCATTTTCAGAAATACATAGTCAGGAATGGAAAGAGAGGCTATAGAAGCTTGTTTCCACCAAAGAATGAAAAAATAAAATAAAAAAAGGTATTTGTGACTTTTTAAACTACAGTTTTTGTGAGATAATTTAAACTTTTTTCCTCAAAAATTTCAGAATTGCAAGTTATAAACTAAAAAAAGTTAAAATTACTAAATGATTACTAAATAACAATTGTGAGATATAAATGCTATATAAGCAAAGTTGCAATTAACTTTTTTTCTTTCCCTGGCAGAAACACAAAACTAAATCCTGACTTAGAAACCCGCAATTCTGAGAAGATCTCACAACTTGGATTTACCGCAAGTTATAAACTCGCAATAAGACTCAAATTGCAAATTTATATCTCACAATACAATCTCACAAAAAAGTTGTGAGATATAAACATAGAATTGCGGGGCAAAAATTGTGAGGTAAAAAGCCTTTGTTTCATTTTGCAGCAGAAACACAGTGCATTAATTCACTACTTGCAGTTATATGGCACATTCCATTGGAGGTTTGATGTAATGCATTTGAAGTCCATAAGCTGCCCGCTGTGTTACCTGCCAGGGCATGTGAATGATTACTTAAAGAAGCAGTTGTGCATTACAGGTAAATGCTGAATGCTGACAGGTCTCTCAGTGTCATTGGCTCAGCCATCCAGCGGGCAATGGACTAAGGCATACACAAGATTAGCTTTTACACTTCAGTTGCCAAACCTTCCAACATGCTCTTAGTAGACACATTTTGATCCACGGGGACCCCAGGTAATTTCCTACGAAGCACTTTTAACCTGCAGAGTATGTCTGACTGGAATCCGTTGGCATTAACAGACTGATTGGAGTCTGGATTTATATATAGCAAGATTAGAAGACGTTTATGACGTTTCTTTCATTTGATTTTGTGAAGTTTGAATAGGCCTCAAACTAAATATCCATGTTATCCCATTACCATTATATGGCAGATTTTCATTGCATCACATCCTTCATATGTCACATGGAATATACAGTTGTTAATTTGCTTTTCAGCTGCGTCTTAATTTACTCTCTTATCTTTTTAAGGTTATGGCAACATCGTTCCAAGAACAGAGGGTGGGAAGATTTTCTGCATCCTTTATGCAATATTTGGCATCCCACTCTTTGGCTTTCTTTTGGCTGGTGTTGGTGATCAACTAGGGACTATTTTTGTTAAGAGCATTGCTAAAGTGGAGAAAATGTTCAGGGTAAGTGAACTGTGGAGCACAAAACTAGGGTAATGAAAACAAGGCTGTGAGGGATAGATACACAATCTGTTTAATAGGCTCTATGGTACGGAACCCTTGTAAAGGCTGTAATACACTACATTGAGTTTACAAAATCAAACTATATGGTATTTATTTTAACAAATTAAACTAACAATGTATTTTAATGCTAAATGTTCTAATATGCTAAATGTTTACCATGGTCCATGGCGATTAGCATTTCAAGTGACAGGTTTAGATGCACAATCTGTTTAATAGGCTCTATGGTAAGGTACCCTTGTAAAGGCTGTAATACACTACATGACATTTTTGCCCCGATTTGCAGTCTGGACATGTTACGCTAGTTGCAGAAATTTAGAGCCAGTCCGTGCAGTCCGAGTTGACAGACGTACACAAATTACATAGTGTACGGTGGGCACAGACTTCGATATTTTTAGCTTCAGACTAGGTTTCCATCCAGTTTGTGGATATCAAACATGTTTGATATTTGGAGCTGGATTTTAGAGCACATACGTATTGTTTCCTTTTCATGCTGGCATCTAGCAACGAGGATCATATTTGGTTGAGTATTTGTGTTCAGAATGAGCTTGTGAAAAGTCGGGTCAGTGTTTTTTCTCTGAAACAAAACTTTGTTACTAGTTCAGGAAGTGTATGAGCTTCTAGTTTTAAAATCTATGTGTCTTTAGCGTGCCTCTGTTCAGTCCATATTTAATTTGCAACAACACATGTTTCTAGTTTTTTATTTTTATTGTTAAGATGTATTTTAAAATTATTGCATGAATGTCAATGATATTCTTTTTTGCACCCAAAGTAAAAAAAACAACAAAAAAAAACAAAAACAGACATCACGTAATGTTCTGTGAATTTGCATTAAGACACAGTCATTATTCTTGATGGTGCAAAAGAACAGACTCCAAATCATATACTTTCTCTTTAATTAATTCAAGTAGTAAATGGAAACTTTGTTTATTGATTTGTCTTCTTGATTGATTTTTTTCACATGTATAATGTTATATTTATACAATTCTATATTTATTTAAACATTTAAGTAATTAATCATCTTCTGAATAGGACCAAGATGTCAAGAACAATGTTATGATCCTAAAAAAATGCTTTTGCATTTTGAAATAACCTAATAAGTAGTGATCTTAACAATACATTTTAATACACTGCATCTTAGGGCTTTCATAGATAACAAAATCAAACTATATGGTATTTATTTTAACAAATGAAACTAACAATGTATTTTAATGCTAAATGTTCTAATATGCTAATATGCTAAATGTTTACCATGGCAATTAGCCTTTCAAGTGATAGGTTTATGACATTAGAGTATGCAAGGTCACTTCTTTTCATGACTTCCTGGGAGGTATTAGTCAGGACTATCGCAGCACTTGTTTGTAGTAGTTTAGTCAGACCCTGCACAGCAGAGGTAATAAACACAGAACTGTGGCTCCTGATAGCAGCAGGCTCCAGCATGCTGAGACAGCGGCATCTGCAGTACGGGTTGAGATCACACCTCATTAGAGCTAATCAGTCTCATTCAGATCATCATTAGGCCCATCAGAGAGCTAATGAACACATGCCACCTTCACAAAGTCACGAAAGGTCTTCTTGTGCCACATGTAGCCGCTGCTGGCAATGAAGTCATGCTGTTTGCGTGACTAAGAATGGCTCTTGTACGATGTCGCTTCATCTTTCATGTTGATATTGCTTTTTGTCTGTTTGCCCCCCCCCCCAGCGCAAACACAATCAAATAAGCCAGACCAAGATTCGAGTGGCCTCTACATTGCTCTTCATCTTGGCTGGCTGCATCCTCTTCGTCACTATACCAGCCATCATCTTCAAGCATATTGAAGGATGGACTGGGCTGGAGGCAATCTATTTCGTGGTGATCACACTGACGACTGTTGGGATCGGAGATTATGTTGCAGGTACGGACAGCATTTGGAATTAATGGGGAAAAACCCTCACTTCCCTATACTTCCCTATACTTCTCACTAGTTGAATTTATCCATGAACCATGTCTAACAGTAGACTTGTAGAATTTTGTCATTTTTATTTCTGAAAGTCTTGAAATTGTCATTGTCAAATGATCATTTGACATTTAGTTTCTTGTGGAGTTTAGTTTCTGTCAAGGAACAGGTCCAGTGGCTTTTGGTTTGCTTTGTTAGGCAAAATGGCTGGAGGGAAGAAATTTACCTACGCAGATGATTGGATTTCATTATAGACTTTGTTTCCATTTAGTACTTGAATAAAACACAGTCCATATAAAATCAATTTATTGTCTTTCTGAAGCTTCTCTACTGGCAGACACCATGAATTGTCAAGAAAAACCGAGCTAGTCTGATTGCAGTTCTCAGGAAATAGCTTACATGAAATTGGCAGGAGGTTTTGATGTGTGCCTCAAAAGGCGTGCTTGTAGATTTAAAATACAATCAAATGCTCCCACCTCTGAAATGAAAGTGTCATTTATACATCTCTTGCAATCTCTTCCAGGAGGCAATAGAAGAATAGAGTACCGTGAATGGTACAAACCGCTGGTGTGGTTCTGGATCCTGGTTGGAATGGCTTACTTTGCTGCAGTTCTAAGCATGATTGGAGACTGGCTCAGGGTGCTTTCTAAAAAGACAAAAATGGAGGTGAGACTTTTGTTAGCGCTACATTTACCTTGCATAATCCTGCTAAATGTTCTACTTGTTTTAATAGAATTTTCTATTTTCTACTAATGATCAATGACGTGATGTGACACTAATCGATTTACTCAGAAATACACACAAAAAAAATTACATTTATACAAAGAATAACTTTAATACTTCTCTTATATGATGAACATGTTTTTAATTTCCGTATTATCATTCATTTTGATATTTTCAGGAGCACAAATCTTATTATAATGAGGAAGAAGAACTAATCTTAAAATGAAAGCCTTTGTAAACACAATAGTAGTAATAATAGTCATATTTTTTAACCCAAAACTGTTTCATGCTTTATATCTGAAAAGCCTTTGTACAGAAATCAGTCTGGGCTGCAAATAACATGCCAAAAAATGGATAAAATTTATATATAACACACACAACATACAGATCTCATCAGAGATGACCTGCAGAACCTAGGAGAGGCTCAAAATCCAATCGCTCTCCTAATATATATATACAGTATATATACAGTATCTATTAATATAAAATATATATATATATATTATAATTCAATATATATATATATATATATATATATGATAATTATTATTGTGTATGAAAGTGTATTAAACCAACATCAACACAAAGAACATTCCAAGTATGTGGCATGCAGTTTTCCTTCTTAATGTGGCACTCCTATTACATTAATTCAACTCTTACAACGTTAAACATTTTTGCATGGATAACTAAGGGTTACAGGTTTATTTACCATTGTCATCTTATTAAAGGTGGGTGAGATTAAGGCTCACGCTGCTGAATGGAAGGCCAATGTTCGAGCAGAATTCCGTGAGACCAGGCGTCGACTCAGCGTGGAAGTTCACGACAAACTGCAGAGGGCCGCCACCATTCGCAGTATGGAGCGCAGGCAGCTGGGTTTCGACCAGCGGGCCCATTCCCTAGACATGCTGTCCCCTGAACGTCGAGCTGCCTTCAATAGCCTGGACACCACTAATTACAAGACATCCTCCCAGGAGAGCATCGACACAAAGCTCAACAACTTACGTCTACGAGTTGAGCAGAATGAGCATCGACGGAGCGACCCAAGCCAGGCGTACTCTGAAGATAACATTTTCAACCGCCTTGGTTCAGTCACAAAACTAGCCAAGCGGAACAAGAACAAAGAGTTGAGAAAGAACATCCCAGACGACGGCCGGAAAGCCTTAGATTCCTTCACCTGTAATACTCCCACAATGGATGAAGAGAAGAAAGAGGCAGAGGACGAGGAGCTTGAAAAAGAGGTCAACACCAGTCTGACCAACTTACCTCTCTTTGTGGAGAGCCCCAATAAACAAAACGGATTCATGC
Organism: Sinocyclocheilus anophthalmus; assembly: GCA_018155175.1. Classification (NCBI taxonomy): domain Eukaryota; kingdom Metazoa; phylum Chordata; class Actinopteri; order Cypriniformes; family Cyprinidae; genus Sinocyclocheilus; species Sinocyclocheilus anophthalmus. The sequence continues at coordinate 344,253 of JADLZN010007486.1, forward strand.
CTCTACCACCACAGACCAAAGAGGAAGAAAACGAGATAAAACTTGAAGACAAGGAGTTCCATTTGCAGATGGAGCCCTAGAGGGAACCTTGTAGAAAAATAATATAAACCTAAAGTGCCTTTTTTAGCCCTTACCCTGAGCTGAGATGTGAGAATCTCAATTTCTGCTGTTCATTTATCTGTTCACTGTGTCCTGCTAACTTGATAATGGAAATATGGCGACAGTAGCAGCACTGGAAAACAGCTCGTTCTCTTCTTCAGACCACTGAAAAATGCTTGTATAAGTTGGAAAGAATCTCTCCAAACATCCTTGACAACAAACGAAAAATCCGTAGCAAGCTACATTGGCGGTTTGTGACTGAAAGTGCTGCACTTCCAATGTACTTTCTGCCAGACTGTACTTCAAGGTCATTTGTCAAGAAGCATAACTGCTCAAAAACAATGTTTGTCAAGATTTTCCACCCATTCAAAATAGAGAAACTTACCAAGAGACATGAATCCCCCATGATCAAAGGTGATAAAACTCTTTGAATATGAAGAAACCATGTTAAATTGGTGACAGGTTGTATATACACGGAGCTCTACTGTCCTGTAAAACAAGTTACGTGCATCAAAATGTGATCCAGATTTATGAAGTTAACCTATAAATCTCAGGGCTTGCAGTCCTACTGTAATTGTTCAATTGTACGGTATGTCTGACATAAAATTTGCTGTGCACTCATGAAATATCTAAAGCTGTTGCTACACAGTACTGTTTTCATAGTTTGAAATTTTATGATAATGGGACGGAAGAGAAGCCATAAAAGTCATGGTAGACATCATGTAAGGCAGAATGTCTAGTAGAGTTTAATCACAAACTACTGAACGTATCTGTTTATTTCATTTAAAGTTCACCCAAAAATTGTGCTCCAAATCTGTATGACTTGTGTTCTGACTCTGTTCTGCAGAACACAAGTGTTTCAAATGTTTTTGACTATGCAATTAAAGTCAGTGAAATCCAAAACAACACATGTTGAACACATTTTCCATTTTTGGGCGTCTTGTCCCTTCAAGTCATTAGCTGCATTCCCATTAGAGATCTGGCCAAAACTTTTGCGACATTTTAAAAATGTCGATAAAAAAACTATTGCGAAATGACGGTATTTCCAATAACCAAAGTTATGCAACTAAAACTTTATTTTTTCCTCTCTCGATAAGTCATGCCAACAGATGTTGCTAGGTTTACGTGTATCGCAGCCAAAGCACTAGCCTTTATTTTTAATCGGAGACGAATGCGGGAAAAAATATATATTTCCATTGCAGTTTTGCAAAATACTCGGACGGACATACCTGCGGACGTAAAATTTTTTTTTTAGATATATAGGAGTTTTTGTGAAACTGATGTGTTTCCATTGGGCGGATTTTCAATTCGCATTTTCAATTTGCACAATTTGAAGGGTAATAGAAACACAGCTATTGTCTTGATGCTTATAATTGCAGTAAGCGATTTCTGAGAAACGCTGTTGAAAGTGGATCGGACCGAGCACCACACTTGTAGCCAATCACTAGTAAGGGGCGTGCCCACTCATGATGGGGGTGGTGCCTGATGTATAGCATGTTTGTAAATTTGGGAGCGGAGCTATCAAGATAGGACGTGATCCTTTTGGGTAGGGGTGTGTCTGTTTTGGTCATTTCAAATATCAACAGCGTTTCTCAGAAATCACTTACTGCACCTTTAATTATCACCCAGAATACACAACATTACCACAATGTTACATTGATTTGTGGATGATTAGGGTAGCATTTAAAATTAGTTTGAAACTTGTTTGAAGTCTACTAGACATTGTACATGTAAATGAAAGATGTATATGGCATACTACCGTTTTAGCTTTATGAAAGTTTAGGGCACAGTTCCATTTAGGATTGACAGGAAAATTTTACAAAGGTTTTTTTTTTCTTTGCCAGAAAACCTTTGTTTTAAAAATACCAACTGTACATGAGCAAATCTCACAATGTTTTTAAATTTTGCACTTTTTACAAGTTTCTGTCTTTGGTTTACAATTATTGTCTCTTCTTTCCAGATTGTTTCTGGATTAGACTTTTGAAACCACTAAATAATGTTGTGCTAATCGCCTGGGAGTGTCTGACATATTTGTTTGTGTGTTTGTGTTGAAACCAAATACCACTTTGTCTGATGGGATTGTTGTCTTGCTGACTGTACTAATGAAAACTCCCTGAGGCAGACACACGTATTGGTACCTCATTCCCACCAACTCATTAACGCATACATACACACATCTACAGCTGCAGCAAAATGCTTGTTGTTGAGCTAATGTTAATTACTGTTTTCATGTTTGCAATAGTCTAGAGCGAATGCAGCAACGGACTGAATATCTGTAATAAGAAAAAAGCTATGAAAATTTTAAGCAATTTAAAGCATTCAAAACAATTTAGAGACATGGGTCCCTAAAGCATGCTATCGTGCTAATATGTTATAATGCTATGGTATTGATTGTACCACAAACATGTTTCTTGAGACTTTGAAATGTCCATGTTTGAGCTATACTTCAGGCTGCACATGCTAGTAAATTGCTGTTCGCAATATCTGCAGTATCTTGTGCAACCATTACATACAATGTAGTGAGTGCCTTTTGGAAATAAACTCAGTTGAACAAAAATGGTTTGTTTGCCTTTTTCTCTTTCTACTTTCCATTTTCATAAATGTCCTGAGGCAGTGTTAGGACACTGTTAGGACTTTTCAAATATATAGTTTCTTTGCTTAAAGGTCAACTTGAAATGTAAGAATCCACAAAAAACATCAACAACTGAAAGAACACTCAACGTGCTATTTAAAAATCCTGAGGTAACATTCACTTTCAAATGTGTTTTCCAAGTGTAAGATCATCCTGCACTAAAATAGCAAATACTATGCAAAATAGGCCTTGAATGAAAATTAGCCAAACAGCATTGATCTAAATGTTCAATAACAGGTTAATGTAAAAAATATTTATATAAATATTTGATTGGCTAAATTGTTCACACGGCCCTTTAGTGCCATTACTGCAAGGGAAATTTAAATTCTATTGCAGGCCGTCACTTACATTATTGAGCTATGCAAAGCAACTCTTCTAAGCATTACCGATCTTGACATCTGAGTCAATAATAGTGAAGAAGCTGTAAATGGAGGTAAGTGTAGAAGTAATCTCATTTGGGAACATCTTGAAGGTTTTGTGTGTGTGTGCTTGTGTGTTTGTCTCCATTAATGTGCATCTTATATACTTAAATCTGGCTAACAGGACTAGGGTTAAAACGTCATGTACCATAATCTTTTTTTTCTTTTTATTTGCACCATTAATAGAATTTAAAAAAAGAAACACTTAGATTGCATAGACTTTTGAGAACAATTTTAAAAAGGGTAATATAAAACATATGGTTACAGGAATGCACTTGCAATGAGGGTCTATAGGGAAACTATTCAACACAGAATACAGAAACATATGATATAAAACGGTATAAAAATTATATAAAATTGAGCAATTTATATCAAGACCATGTAAACCAAAATAGCATTATGTTACAGTTTCTGCTGTTAAGGTTCACAATATTGGTAACTCTAGGAATACTAAATTATAAATTTATCAAAGTCATGCTCATCAAATGACAAATTTCGATTAATTCAATATGTTAAAAAAAAAAAAAAAAAAAAAAAAAAAAAAATATATATTATATATATATATACAGTATACATATATATATATTATATATATAATATATATGTGTGGGTGTGAACTTCCTGTACACTGGCCCATTTTATTGTAGGTTCATTAAACCCATTTTATTAACCTGGGATATTCCTTCTGATTGCCTTTTGTACAGCAGAGATTTCTACAGCATCAGACTTCTCATCCATTTCTATTTTCTCACAAGCAACAGTTTCACACACTGTGTAAAGAACACTACACCACTGCGTAATAAAAAAGATTCAAAAGCTTGCCAAGAAGTATTCTGTACTACATGCAATCCAAACATGACAGTGACACCTTCAAATAAGGCCCAAGTAGTTCATGACTAGTGGTGTGTCTAAACTTTGTTGAATGGGTTGGATCATGTGGCACACAGGCCCATTCAAAGGTGACATTAAACATTAATCCAACTTCCCTTAATATCAACTTTATTGGCCTCACCTTTTTTTTTTTTTTTTTGGTAGAGTGGACTATTTTTTCAGTTGAATTTTAATTTCACACTCACTAATTCATTTCTTTTCAGATATACTGCATATTCATAGAGTTAAAATAAAAGATGGGAAACAAATGTTCTCTCATGTTGAAAGATAAGCATACAGTATGTATATGTATGAGGAAGTGTTAAAAATGACAGAGCATTTGAAAAATGCCTTAAAAACGGTTGAAAAGTTAAATTATCTTATTTTGTGTTCTGCTGAGAAAAGAAGAAATATATGCTAGTGGATAAATTATGACAATTTTCAGTTTAGGTGAACTATTCCATTAAGAGCACTACCCACACAAATGGGGTGCACTTGAAGAGCTGTGTGGATTTGCTGCATCGAAATGATGATTGCAGAGCTGTGTAAAATAATGCATAAAATTAGTTGAATACGTTAACTAGTGCACATCTTTAATTAATGTCACTTTGAAATACAATGGTGGCTGGTGGAAGATTTTCTAGGTAGGGCGCCACGTCCAACTATTTTAGCATACATCCCAGCAGTGGCGTAACTTTGCTTTGAAAAGTGGTGGGGACACCACGCAACTCGTTTAGCTAGTTTTTATTAAATAACCTAATTTACTTGGGGACTGGGTTTAGAGTTGGACAAACTTAATTTTTGCTTTTAAAAGTACATCGGTGTAGGCCTACCAGGGGCAGCGCCAGAGAATTTTGAAAGCAGGTGCTGAGGGGGTGCTAGATCATTAACAGAGGGAGCTGGGCACCCGACACAGACTCAGAAAGCACTAGTCTATTAATAAATAATTAAAATGTCTTCTTTTCCCCCAACACGTTCATTATTATATTAATCAATTTAATATAACAAGCAACTAGTTGACTAGAAAAATCTTTAGTAGAGGGCAGGCCTACTTAGCACAAGGAAGCTCTCCATTTTTTAAATAAAATGCTATAGCTTAATGACATTACAAAAAGTGCGACAGCTGCAAATCACATCGTTATTGCACTGCACGAGTTATGCATGTGTAAGGAGTCAAATGTTGTTGTTGTTGTTTTTTATCACCCTAACTGGTTATGAAGAATAATTTGTTGATCTTGTTTTCCCTTTAATACATACCTTCCGCAATATATTTTTCAATTACTTCCAAAAAGTGGTAGGGACAATATCGACCCTGGCAAAAAGTGGTGGGGACATGTCCCACCCGTTCCACCCGCAAATTACGCCTATGCATCCCAGTATGATTTATCTCAGTATTACCAAAGGAAAAACATTCAAGACTTGAAACATTTGAAATACAGATAATGGCTTTTACCAAGTTCAAGATTAAGTTTGAGGATGATTCTCACAAAATTATATTTTCTGCAAGATTTTTTTCAAGATAAATTAAAACATTTTTTTTTAATTTTCATAATTCACAATGTATGTATACAGTGCAACAACAAAAAAAATGTAAGGAAAAAATAAAAGTCACATTTGTTTAAAGCATTTTCTATAAAGTCTATAACGTGAAGGGAGTAATGGGAACTTTGGGCAAATATCCAGGCCGGGGTCTTGAGACAACGTGAGAGCAGTCCGGCCCGAACTCTAGACACAAATCATTAACTGAGAGGGCCTGTAGGTCCCCCACCCTCTTAAGAGATGTGAGCGCAATCAGGAGAGCCATCTTCAGAGAGAGAGCGTTAAACTGTACTGATTCCAAAGGTTCAAGTGGATATTTATGCAGACCTTGCAGGACCACAGAAATGGTCCCAAGAGGGTATAAGGCATGTTCTCTGAGGATTTACTCTCTGGGCACCTCTCAGGAACATAACTATCAGGTTGTGCTTTCCCAAAGACCTGCCATCCACAAAGTTGTGGTTTGCTGCTATAGCAGCCACACAGACCTTCAGACTGGAGGCTGACAGGCGCTTTTAAAGACCTTGTTGTAAAAAGGAAAGCACTGACCCAAGGCCACACCTCCGAGCTAGAGCTGCCTAGTAGAGGGGGTCTAGCCTGAGAGATCTACCCCTGTTGGAGGTAGATCTCTGAGTTCCTGCTCGTCCCATCCAGGGACCAGACATGGAGGTTCCAGAGGTCTGGGTGTGGGTGCCAGATTGCGCCCTTCCTCTGAGAAAGAAATTCACCACGTAGGGGCAGATGCCATGAGCATGAGCTCTGAAAACCAAATCTAGTTGGGCCAAAAGGGGGCAACCATCAAAACTTGTTCTTTGTCCTCCCTGATCTTGCACAGGGTCTGTGCAATGAGGCTCATTGGGGGAAACATGTATTTGCGTAGACCCTGGGGCCAGCTGTGCGCCAGTGCATCCGTGCTGAGATGAGCCTCGGTCAGGGAGTACCACAGGGTGCAATGGGATGATTCTCTTGGAAGGCAAATATGTCCACCTGAGCCTCACTGAATCGAATCCATATCAACTGGACCATCAGGGGATGGTGTCGCCATTCTCCATGGAGCGTGACCCGTCGCAAAAGTGCATCAGCTGCACGATTGAGGTCGCCCGACTCCAAAAGGAGGATATGGCGAGTTGAGACATGCGACTAGAGCATATCCCGGCCTGACAATTTATATACGCCACTGTCGTGGTGTTGTCCATTCGGACTAACACATGCTTGCACTGAATTAATGGCCGAAGCCTCCTCAGGGCCAGTAGCACAGCCAGTTACTCCAGGCAGTTGATGTGCCAATGTAGGCAAGGTCCTATCCATGATCCCGAAACTGCATGCCCGTTGCACACAGTGCCCCAGCCTGTCTTGAAGGTGTCAGTTGTGACAACAACATGCCTGGACAATGCCTAAGGGAACTCCTGCCCATAGAACCACAAGGTCCGACCAAGGGCTTAAGAGGGGGTGGCAGATTGGCGTGATAGCCACGCGATTTGTGCTGTGGCACTATGCTCTTCTCGGGACTCGATTCTGAAGCCAATGCTGTAGTGGTCTCATATGCATCAAACCGAGTAATCCATTTGCCCCAGGAGACTCTGAAAGTATTTCAGTGGAACCGCAGTCTTGTGTTTGAACAAACTCAAGCAATTCAGCATTGACTGAGCACGGTCTTGAGAGAGACATACTATCATGGTGACTGAGTCCAACACCACACTGAGAAAATAGATGCTCTGCACTGGGGGGCTTGCTCTTCTCCCAGTTGACCTGAAGTCCAACCGGGCCAGGTGCGAAAGGACCTACTCCCTGTGTTTGCAAACCAACTCCCGGGACTGAGCTAGATTGAATTTAAATATTTGCGTAAGTAGATACAAAGTCAATGCAAAGATGTCAATAGATGCTAATTTGTGCTGGGTTGGGCGCAAACGCATCATATACTCAATCGCGTCTTCCGTGCAAGTTGAGAAATTTAAACTAGAGCGGAAAATTCGCATGACGTGTTGTCACGCAAGCCAATCAGTGAAGTGCCTATTGACATGACCAGTTTGACACGTCTGGTTGTATCAGAAAATGGAGGAGAGCATACGCGATGATTTTATTCACGTGAGTGACACGAAATACATCCCGTGAGTAATAATGCAATGAGAATATTCACTTCGCATTTGGTGTGCACACAGCATAAAACAGTGACAGCTAGAGTAACACTGTTGTTGAATGTAATAGAAAAAATCCCTCCCTTTCACACTTTGGTGGTGCACCGCCTTATCACCCTAATGAAGAAACCGCCCCTTTGAAATACTTAATAAATGTATTTGGCTTTGAATTAAGCTGATTAATTTATCTGCTATAAAGTTGTCTAAAACGCTAACGTTCACAACTCATGTTCACAACTCACGATGGGGAATACCCCTGAAAATGTAAAGCGCTTTGAGTGCCTAGGAAAGCGTTATATAAATGTAATGAATTATTATGAATTAATTATAACTCCTATCGTCATATTATACACTATTACCCTAAAATCCTTCACAGTATGCAGTAATATAACAACTTTCCCCACGCTTTATGGAAATATAAACATCTTACATGTGTAACAGTGATGTGTTCAGCGTGTGCTTTGGTCTTCTCACTAAAATTTGTACATATGATGGTGGGTTTCACTAGTTGGTGATACTTAATAATTGTTGAACTTCCATAATCTAGTTCTGTCATTTAAAGAGTTAAAAAAACTTTACATTTATGTTGAAGTTATTTGAAGTCACAAACATATTTTATTTATATATAAATTAGTCATATTTGTCACTGTATCAATCCTCTACTTCCCGTGATTTCCACACAGGTTTAGGTCCCGTCTCTGACTTGTGAGTTGACCAATCATAATGCAGAATTTTGGGGTTCCACCCAGTGTCCAATCAATGCCATTTTATGGGATTACACCCCATGACATTTATGAACTGTTAAATGTCTTATCATCACCTTGGAATAAGGTTACATCTGCATTCTGAGCAGTTTCGAAATATTGAGCTTCAAATTTGTTTTGCATTCCATATAGTGATATGGGGAGGAAGTATCTTTCATATATCAGTCCCAAAATATACACAACTTAAAAAAAAAACATCACATGATGTAAATACGTTGTCACAGAATAAGAATATGTGAATAACCCAATTTTGATAAAAATGGCAGAACCTTATAATTCCAATGTGACGCTATGCCTGCTTTAGCTACATTTACATTTTCCTGGCTAATTTTTGGTAGGCTGCATTTTAAAGTTTGCATACATTATTGTATTTGTCTAGGAATATATAAATGCTTCTCTCACAAACAGGTGCAGTTTGCAGACATTATTGTATTTGTCTAGGAATATATAAAAGTGTAATGTGGGGTTTGGTGTTTGGGTTTTGTTTCATGTTTTCATGTCTTTTATTTTGTAATTGTTTCACCCTGTTAGTGTCATGCTTCCCTTGCCCTCATGTATCTCTGCCTTGTGTATATGTCATGTTCTGATTGGTTGTCCTAGTCATGTGTCTTGTTTTCCATTGGTTTGTTCTTGCCATGTGGCCCTCTTGTGTGCTATAAGTAGCCCTCATGTTGCTTTGGTCGTGTATTGAAGTTGTAACCCGCTGTCGGTCTAGTCTGTTCATGTCTAGTTAAGTCTGTTCATGCCTCGTCAAGTCAAGTCAAGTCTGTGTCTCGGTTTATTTTTGGATGTTTGGATCACATCTGTAAATAAACTGCACATGGGTTCTTCACTACGCTCGCCTTCAGTGGACTGATTCGTTACAGAATACACGACCAGCACAATGAACCCAGCAGTTTCACGCCTCCTCTGCCTTCGTCAAGGCAACCGGGCCATTGAGGAATATGTTCAGGACTTTTGTGGACTTTGTCACCAGGTGGATTTTAATGATGTGGCCCTTAAGGACATATTTCGGGTGGGTCTTAATGAACCCATTTGCTCCCAGCTTCCTGGGGGAAAGGTTCACTGGTCCCTTGCTGAGTATATAGACTTTGCTCTGCGGTTGAGTGGATCTGCTTTCACTGTCGGTGTTGTGGAGAAGGAACACGGCACTAAACCAGAGCCAGAGTCTGCTCACATGTCTGCCAAGCCAGAGTTTGCTAACATCATGTCTGCTACCCCAGGACCTGCTCACGTCATGTCTGCCAAGCCACAGCCTTCTCACGTCATGTCTGCCAAGCCACAGTCTGCTCACGTCACATCTGCTACACCAAAGCCTGCTAACGTCTTGTCTGCCAAGCCAGAGCCTGCTAACGCCATGTCTGCTACTCCAGCACCTGCTCAAATCTTGCCAGTTAAGTCGAAGTTTACTGATGTCATGTCTACTAAGTCAAAGCCTGATCACATCATGTCTGCCAAGCCAGAGTCTGCTAACTTCAGGCGGTACTCAAGGGCGCTGCTCACGTCATGCTGGCACTCAAGAGATTTTCACAACATTGGTGCCATTCAAGAGCTTCAAACACAAGGTGGCGTTAACAAGAGTCTCTTCAACAAAATGGTGCCCTTTTCTAGAGTCTCGTTCTGTGCAGCTGATTTCAGAGGTCTCGTCTGTGCAGTGTCAGCCTGGGTCCCGGCCAAAGATGGCCGCCACGATGAGTCGGACGGGATGCTTGGGCCAAGACTGAAAAGACTGATAGCTGCATGATGGACTAACACTGATGTCGGTGAGAGATGCAGGCATCCCGGTGACGTCAGTGCTCTCAAGCCCCGCCATCTTAGAGGTCATGACACACTCTGCTGCCCTTCCTGTAATGGCAGTCGCCATTTTGAGCGTGTGGGCTGCACACGCGCTCCAGAGTCCTCTCCTGTCCACGAGTCTGCCTCAGAGGACTCTTCTGTCCATGAATCTGCCTCGGAGGCCTCTCCTGTCCACGAATCTGCATCAGAGGCCTCTCCTGTCCATGACTCTGCTCCAGAGGCTACCGCTGTACTTGAAATCCAATCCAGTGCCCCAGAACGTGTAGCTTACGCTGCAGAACAACCAGACGGGGCGGCATCCGCGGCAGAACCTACGAGGTGTAGCGTCTGCTTCCACTGAACTCCTGCACCCCCCCGCGCCCTGTCACCTTGGCCAAAGGGATGTTTACGACTCAAAGACTGTCTTGTCACTGGGCACGGAGGCCGTTCCACAACTCCTGTCTGCCGTCATGGCAACAGAGGCTGTTATCGAAACTAACAGAATGTCTTGTCACCGGCCACGGAGGCTGTCAAACCCATGTCTGCCCTGTCATGGCAACAGAGGCATTCTCGAACGCACTGTTGTCTGTCACGGCCATGGAGGCCGCTCCGAACTCACAGTCCTTGCCTGTCATGACTCAAGAGGCGTCCATGAATTCACTGTCTGTCCTGTTACGGCCATGGAGACCGTTCACGAACTCGCTGTCTGCCCTGTCATGACTATGGAGGCTGTTCTTGAACTCACTGTCTGTCCTGTCACAGTCATGGAGGCTGTTCATGAACTCACTGTCTGTCCTCTCACGACCAAGGAGGCCATACAAGAACTCTCTGCTTGCTCTGTCACAGTCAAGTGGTCTGTCCATTTCTCTGCTCCGCAATAGTTGGCTTAGGGTACTCTTGCCGTCATACCCGGCAGCCAGGTTCTGCTGCAACGCCATGGCTCCCGCCTCTGCCTGCTGACGTCCATGGACTACCGCTCTGCCCTGTTACGCTTCAAGGGCCGGCCCGCGATCCCTAACCAGTTCTGCCTACTCCACCACCCTCCTGACTTGTTGGGTTTTGTTTGTGTTGTTTGGGCGGCTGGAGCCGCCCGTAGAGGGGGGGATACGTAATGTGGTGTTTGGTGTTTGGGTTTTGTTTCATGTTCATGTTTTCATGTCTTTTATTTTGTAATTGCTTCACCCTGTTAGTCTCATGCTTCCCTTGCCCTCATGTATCTCTGCCTTGTGTATGTGTCATGTTCTGATTGGTTGTCCTAGTCATGTGTCTTGTTTCCCATTGGTTTGTTCTTGCCATGTGACCCTCTTGTCTGCTATAAGTAGCCCTCATATTGCCATTGTCTTGGTCGTGTATTGAAGTTGTAACCCGCTGTCGGTGAGTCTAGTCTGTTCATGCCTCGTCAAGTCAAGTCTGTGTCTCGGTTTATGTTTGGATCACATATGTAAATAAACTGCACATGCGTTCTTCACTACGCTCGCCTTCAGTGGACTGATTCGTTACAAAAAACTTCTCTCACAAACAGGTGCATAAGACACTTGTCTCAGTGGCACGTAAAGGTGAGCTCTCACATTAGTGCTGGAATCACACCTGTCACAGAACGGATGTGGCCTGAAGAACAGATGAGCTCTTGGCAAGGGCAACAGCATTGGTGTCACACACTGATTCTGGCTTGAATTAGCTGGGTCACAGCAGGATCTTTCCTCTCCAGGTTGTTAGAAGTCAAAAGATTGGTGAAACTGATGCTTGTACGCCAAAAATACACAACAAAAACTAAATAATTATTTTTAATAACTTAACCTTTAAATGTTGTTAAATGTAATATTTAATAATTTATTGTGATGCCAGGATGCACTTGTACCTCTATTAAAATGACAAATTAGTTAAGTGTTATATATCATATAACACATATCATATAATGTATATACCGGTATATACTGTATATTAGGTCTTTGCAGAATGCAGATAATTAATTAACCTAAAAATGCTTATAGCCCAGAAGAAAAATAAAATGAAGCACATCATTTTACACGGTTCAATAAAATCAATTTGCTGCCATAAAACAATCCAACTTTTTTACAGAATTTTGAACCTGCTGTCCAAATGTGGAAAAGAAACAAAAGCCAATTATTAGAAGTCAGTGTTATGAAGAGTAAAATGCTTTAACTCATGGCAACTTAACATTTTAAACTTGCCTTCTGCAAACTTCCCATTAGAGCACATTTGCCTGTCTAAATTCTCACCTTCATTTCCAATGAATTAATTATTGAACTGATAATAGGGTTCAAATTCATGGCTATTCCAGAACAGATGCATTTTGGACGGATTGGGGTCAGAGAGGCAGGGAAGAGAAGTTCTGCTTCAGCGAGGCTGATGGTCAGCTGAGGTTCGTGTCGGTTTGGTTTTTCTTGTTGCTTTATGCATGGAATGCACTGCTCTGATTTGCCTTCATTTTTTGGAGAATGTTGTTCAAAGTCACAGTTTATGACTGCAACAGGTCTAAAAATAAACACTATACAAGCCCACATGGACTGCACTAAGAATTGCAGCAACGTAATATGCTTAAGTGACCTTTTATTTAATTAATATTAGCAATATTATCTACAAGTACAGGTTTATAAAATCCTTTTAAGATTTGAAGTACACTAGAACTGCACATTTAAATGTAATTAGCACATTTCTTTTTCACAAGTGTTCTCATATAAAATAGCTTTATGAGAAGAAAACAATGAAATTTAAGTCAGTATTCATTGAAAATCATGCCTGGCAGTCGAGGGCACAATTGACTTTCATTATATGAAAGAGCAGCTCAGGTATTTAGCTATAAATGTGTTCAACAAAAGAAAGAAAGTCATACAGGTTAGGTGGTGAGCAAAATATGACACATTTTCATTTTTGGGAGAACTATGCCTTTAATTCCTGTGTAAACCAGAGCAAAGGGATGTGAAAAAGTGTGGCACACAAAACAAACAGATTACATCAGTTACTGAGAGAATAAAGAGATGTAATGTGATGCAGTTGGGTTGTCATAGTAACTGTTATATCTAGTAAATATCCTCATGTAGATTTCAGCCAACTGAGAGAAAGAGAGAGAGACAGTGGGAGACTTTGTGCGAGACACCACAGTGCCGATACCCACCACCTGAAATGCTCTTCACATGCAATGTTTATTTTTATATGTCTTAAGTTATGCTGCTGCACCTTGAATGCTAATACACTAATGTATCATAATGAGCTATGAATAGATTTTAAAATGTTTGTGCTGCCATGAAATTATACAAACTAGAGACAATAAATAAACTTGTTGCATAAGATCACTTGGAATGGAACTTGATCTTGCTTCAAAGATTACACACATTCGCTTAAATCCATTTTAGCCCATGCTTTTCTATACCCACTGGATTTCAAATAAATCTTTTTAAATCAGGGACAGTAATTCCACTCTGTGTTATTATTATTTTTTTTAAATGCACAGCTTCTCAGCATGTTATGCATTTTGCCTAGAGGAAAACTGGGTAATACAAAATGTACTATAGCATACTGTAATATGGCTGATTGTGCTTTTTTCACAGCTTTTTAATTTTTTTTTTAATATAATTCCATTAATTTACTGTGTCTGTTTCAGGTTCAAAATTTAAATATAGTTTTTAAGATGATTATTTTGTACTACGTTCCCTATTACATCAACTGCAATAGTAATTTGGCTCAATCAGGCTAATTGGAAATACATAGTTCTGCACTTTCCAGATCAAATTAACCTTAGAGGCAGTAAAACACCAACAATTTTTGTTAGTTTTCACACAAATTATGATTACAGTAGCAGATTATTGATGAATAAATACTTATTTTCACATGGTGCCTTGCATATGAGTATTAACCTTACATCAGAAATCTACATCGGACAAACATACACAATGCAAACATTTGTTTTTTGCCCCCATGATTTCATTGATTGCCCTGAAAAATCACTCAAGATGCTGAGAGGACAGCACTGCTTATTTGCCACACGGTGTGCCCACTAGGTGGCCACAATAAAAGGCAGTGTTATCACACAGCACAATGCCACAGATGTCGCAAGTTTTGAGGGAGCGTGCAATTGGCAAGCTGACTGACCAGGATCGTCCTCAAGAGCTGTGTGCCCGTGAATTAACTGGTAATTTTCGCACATAAAGCCGTTCTCCAAAAGGCCGTTATTAAGAGAATTTGCGCAGTACATCCAACCCGCCCCGCCTCACACCCAAACACCCGTCCCGGACCACCTGTACCCACACCAGCCCGGGACCCATCCCACATCCAGCATCTTCCACCCCTAAGATTTGCTCTGTACGACCAGCCACCAGCGGACTGCGCAACAAATCGCGTTGGCTATAACCAAAGAATTTTCCTGCAAACACCTGTCACGCCAAACAGACTGCGGCCCCGAAGTTCCAATCTGCCTGCAGTCGCCTCATTCGGCGCGGTCTCGATCAGAAGGCCCGCTCTCGAGCGTAACCCCCCGCACCCTTGCACGGCACCCACCCACCCCAGCATCACAGTCGCTTTATGGAGTGGGACTTTGTTTGGCGGAGGTTTCGTTCTCTCCATCGGATGATAATCCCCCCACCATTGGGTTCCTCCCTGTTAACATCAGGGCAGAGGGAGACTTCAACGCTGTGTTTTTTCCAATTCCCGGTATCCTTTTTTGGTGGCTTTCTTTTCTGTGACAAGTCGAGCGGCTTTTGCTGACCCCTTGTCCAACGTTGTGGGATAGTAGGCCAATGGTGGCGGGGGGTATGTATGGGAGGCGTTATGTTATCCCCCCGACAACGAACGCAGGTGCATTTTATTGATGGTATTTTGAATGCACAAAGATATTGTGACGAGATCCTGAGGTCCATTGTTGTGTTATTCATCCATGTCCATCACCTCATGTTGCAGCATGATATGCACGGCCCCATGTTGCAAGGATCGGTACACAATTCCTGGAAGCTGAAAACAACCCAGTTCTTGCATGACCAGCATACTCACCAGACATGTCACAAATTGAGCATGTTTGGGATGCTCTGGAACGGCGTATACAACAGCGTGTTCCAGTTCCTACCAATATACAGCAACTTCGCACAGCCATTGAAGAGGATTGGACCAACATTCCACAGGCCACAATCAACAACCTGATCAACTCTTATGCGAAGGAGATGTGTTGCACTGCGTGAGGAAAATGGTGATCACACCAGATACTGACTGGTTTCTGGACCCCCCAATACAATAAAACTGCACATTATAGAGTGGCCTTTTATTGTGGCCGCTAGGCACACCGTGCACTAATCTGCTGTCTAATAAGCATCATTTATATGTCCACACCTGTGACGGGCTGGATTATCCGGCAAAGGAGAATTGCTCATAACACAGTTTAGGACAGGGATTTGTGAAAATTTTTTGAAAGAAATAGGCCTTTTGTGTACATTGAAAAAGTCTTAGATCTTTGAGTTCAGCTCATGATAATAGGGGGGCAAAAACAAAAGTGTTGCGTTTGTAATTTTGTTCAGTGTATATGTGCAGTACCTGGGGGTAGAATAACACTTTATGACCGCAACATCCCTTTTACCATATTGCATGTTTTTTAAACTAATGCATTTTGATGTTTGCATCTCATAATCAGCCCCATATTGATGGATTTTCTGACATCGTAAACTTGCTCGGTACAGCATTACACTTGCAATGCACAGCATTGACAAAGAACCAGGGCAAAAACGGGTTTAAATAATCAGCTAACAAGAGGGATGAGCTAATAAATAACCATGACAACAAATGAGAGGTAACCATGGGAACAAACAAGGTAAGGCTAACAGGAACTGAACAAAGGAAGTGATCAAGGAAACAATAGGAACAAAAACACATCACAAAAACACAAGACAATACAGGCTGGGATCATGACATACCCCCCCCCTCCTTCCATAAACTCCAAATCAACAGAAGTTCAGGTCCAGGAGGGAGGCGGATCAGGGATAGGGATGGTGGGCCAGGCCCGTGTAGTGAAAGAGGGCCTGGAGACAGAGGTAGACCAGGGAGACATGATGGAGCCAGCGGAGCAGGAGGCCATGGTGGAGCAGGCAGAGCTGAAGACCTGCACAACTGAGAAGATGGGACAAGAGTTCCCCACGGCAGAGCAGAAGACCACCAAGGCAGAGTTGAAGACCACCAGAGCGGAGATGACGGAGCTGGGGACCACCGAGGTGGAGTAGATGGGACTGAAGACCCCTTCAGTAGAGCAAGCAGAGACTAGGACCACCACAGCAGAGCTGATACGGGACGAGACTCTGGAGTAGCGGTCATGACGGGACAAGACTCTTGAGTGGCAGCCATTTTGTAGAGAGGTTCAGGAGTGGAAAACACTACAACACTTGGTTCGTGATCCTCAGTGTAGGGCATGCTGGAATCCGACATCTATCAAGCTCCTTGGCCACCAGAGCTTAAAAAAATGTTTAGGGGTAGCGTCCTCATCGTCTGCCACTCCCATGGTAAATGGGGACCTGCTTAACAACAATGCATAGTCCAGAAATTCACTGAACGACCCTCAAGGAGCATCATGGATTAACTTGTCTTTAAGCAGGATGTTAAGCCTGTAACAGAAAAAAGTTAATGAGAGCATAATCTGGCAGATCCACACCCGAAACACCCTCTGCCTCCCCCAATGTCCAGGAAAATCTGAATGTGCTCCTCAAGGGTATGATTACCTTGGCACAGGCGGACTAACTCAACTGCTGGATCCATATTGGTCTAGTCTTCTGTTATGCCTGATGTTTCAAGGACAAAAACGAGAGGACCCAAATGCAGTTAACTTTATTGAAGTAATTAACAAGAACCAGGTTGACAGAAACCATGAGCAGGGAACCAAACACACAACAGCCAGTAAACAGACAAGACTAGACAAAGAACCAGGGCAAACACAGGGGTTTAAATGCACAGGTAACATGGTAAAAAGAGGGGGGAGCTAATGAATAACCATGACAACAAATGAAGGGTAAACGTGGGAACAAACAAGGCGAGGTAAACAGGGACAGGAACTGAACAAAAACACATTACAAAACAAGAGCCCTAAAAACAAGAAAGGGGAACACAGGCTGGGGTCATGACAACCAGACATTTAATCTTTGCATTTTTCACTCCTGCGTATGTTTACCTGGCATCCTTCAACACCCCACCCCCCCCCCCCCCCCGCATTGTTAAACCTGGTGTCACCCCATGTTTAACATTTAACAGTGGGCCCCGTGACCCCCCCATCTTACTACACACCTAGTTGCACCCATTGGAGGCACCCTGGACAGTTATCTTGCAAAATTGTCCCTTGACAAACGTATTCATACGAAAGCAACACAACCATTTCCCGCCCCACCACCGCGGAGAATCTGGCCCCAGCTGAGTCTAGTTTCTCCCAAGTCCTCCCTTCCTCACACTATTTCTACTCAAACTGTCTGATGTTTTGTCGTTTTCGCCACACGTCGCCGTGGCCATTGCGTAGTTGGGTGACGCTAACTTCTGGCAATATTGTGACTGATTGCACAGGAACGTGTGCAAGACGAGATTAATGATGATGACAGCAATCAAACCACTGACTATGAAAAATGCTGTGTTGCTAGGTCCTCTTGCATTATTGAAAACTATTTTCCTGTTTGACACTGTAAAGCTGCTTTGACACGATCTGTATTTTGCAAAAATGTACTCACAGGTGTGTTATTATCATATATTTTATTTGTTGTTGTTGTTTTTAATGACACTGGGCTGTTAAACAATACCATTGCTTGTAGTGCCTCTTGTGGACGGTCACTTGAAAAGTGCAAAGAAATTTACCTGAATCAACATATGTCAGGATTTGCAGAAATGGAGCCAGATTCATGTATTTCCGATGAGTCTGGGTTGCATTCGCCTCTAAAAAGAGTCTAAATATGGAACAGCACTCTAGAAGGGATTTAGCCTTGAAGTAAACCTTGACAAGCTCAGGCAGCTCTGTCCGCTAGTTTGTCATGAGACTTCTTGGCTCATGCTGCAGCCAATGAGATTGTACAGACCCAAAAGAAAGATAAAGATATTTCTCAGGAAGTTGAATCATGGGAGCAGCAGAATCTAGAACAGCCTTTTTTGGCCATTTCATTGTTTATTTAATACAATTTTACTTTTTATTAGTAAGTAAAAGTACATGTTTTGAACTAATTATTGAAGAATGTTATCCTGTTTATAGTATATGCACACAATTTGTTGAATTTGAAAATTCTTGGCTTTAATAATGTACAAATTATTATAATTGTTTTTATAAAATCTAAAAACAGTCAATTCAATAAGAAAAAAGATTTGAAGACTGTCTAGTAAAAAAAAAAAAGACTTCAAAGGGGAGAATGCTGTCGTCAGCAGGATGAACAGACGGAGGGTGATGACTTTGCCAACGAGCCAAGCGCCCGGACGCAATGGGAAACATGATGTAAGAATGGAGGACAGAGGGAAGGAGGGATGAAGAGCTAGCAGAGAGTACACTAGTTCTAGAGTAGAAATGAGTAGAAATAGTGAAGAAGTGATTGCTGGAGAGATGTGGAGAACTACCCACAGGTTCTTGACTTAATGTGATGTAGATTATGTGATGAAAATGAGAGGATCTGATGTGGAAAAACAGAAAAAAGAAAACATGCTAGTGGGCAGCCCTTTTTCCCTCTCTCCAGTAAAATGTGGAAATTGTCATGATGTGAAATATAGGGGAACCTTCAAAAATGATCATGAGTCATGTAATGGTCAGGAATTGTATAATGCCCTTTAATTTGGTCACCAATTATTGTTTCACAAAGTGGTGCATAAAATCTTCTGCAGCTCAAACAGTAAAGCATGCCGTTTTGAACACCAAGGCCACGGGTTTGATTCCAATTTATAAACCAATAATATGTGTACCTTGAAGAAGTGACATTGTAATTATTGTGCATATAGTTTTCATGTCCTATGAGAAAGTACATAAAGTATTTATATTTTAAAAATGTATTTGTCATTCTGAAGTTGATTGAAATGATCTAGTGAAATCAAAAATCTGATTAAAAAGGTGGAAAATAAATGGTGGCCAACCATAGTTTCTAAAACCAAAGAAATATGTACAGTGGGTATGGAATGTATTCAGACCCCCTTAAATGTTTCACTCTTTGTTATATTGCAGCCATTTGCTAAAATAAATTAAGTTAATTTTTTTCATCAGTAATGTACACACAGCCCCCCCCCCCCCCCCCCCCCCCCCCCCCCCCCCCCCCCCCCCCCCCCCCCCCCCCCCCCCCCCCCCCCCCCCCCCCCCCCCCCTATTGACAGAAAAACACAGAATTGTTGACATTTTTGCAGATTTATTCAAAAAGAAAAACTGAAATATCACAAGTATTCAGACCATTTGCTCAGTATTTAGTAGAAGCACCCTTTTGATCTAATACAGCCATGAGTCTTTTTGAGAAAGATGCAACAAGTTTTTCACACCTGGATTTGGGGATCCTCTGCAATTCCTCCTTGCAGATCCTCTCCAGTTCTGTCAGGTTGGATGGTAAACGTTGGTGGACAGCCCTTTTTAGGTCTCTCCAGAGATGCCCAATTGGGCTTAAGTCAGGGCTCTGGCTGGGCCATAAAAGAACAGTCACAGAGTTGTTGTGAAGCCACTCCTTCATATTTTAGGCTGTGTGTGCTTAGGGTCATTGTCTTGTTGGAAGGTAATCCTTCGGCCCAGTCTGAGTTCCTGAGCACTCTGGAGAAGGTTTTTTCGTCCAGGATATCCCTGTACTTGGCGCATTCATCTTTCCCTCTATTGCAACCAGTCATCCTGTCCCTGCAGCTAAAAAACACCCCAACAGCATGATGCTGCCACCACCATACTTCACTGTTGGGACTGTATTGGACACGTGATGAGCAGTGCCTGGTTTTCTCCACAACATACCGCTTAGGAATTAAGGCCAAAAAGTTCTATCTTGGTCTCATAAGACCAGAGAATCTTATTTCTCACCATTTTGAAGTCCTTCAGGTGTTTTTTTAGCAAAAAAAATTCATGTGTCTTGCACTGAGGAGAGGATTCCGTCGGGCCACTCTGCCATAAAGCCCCATCTGGTGGAGGGCTGCAGTGATGGTTGATTTTCTACAACTTTCTCCCATCTCCCGGTTGCATCTCTGGAGCTCAGCCACAGTGCTCTTTGGGTTCTTCTTTACCTCCCTCACCAAGGCTCTTCCCCCCCGATAGCTCAATTTGGCCGGGCGGCCAGCTCTAGGAAGGGTGGTCGTCACAAAAAGTCTTCATTTAAGGGATTTGGAGGCCACTGTGCTCGTAGGAAACCTTAAGTCAGCGAATTTTGTTTTGTACACTGCCAGATCTGTACCTATGCCAAAATTCTGTCTCTGAGTCTTCAGGCAGGTCATTTGACTCATTATTCTTCATTTGCGTGACATGCACTGTGCGCGTAAGGTCTTATATAGCAGGGGTTTGGCCTTTCCTAATCAAGTACAATAAGGTATAATCAACACAGCTGGACTCAAGGAAGGGGTAGAACCATTCTCCAAAGGGATGACAGAATAAATGGAGCCAGCACCTGAGGTAAATATAATGAGTGTCACGCAAAGGGTCTGAATTCTTAGGAACCATGTGATATTCAGTTTTTAGTTGTTAACATTAAATCTGCAAAAATGTCAAACAATTTGGTGTTTTTCTGACAATATGGGGTGTGGGGGGGGGTTTTTTTGGTAACATTAATGAGGGAAAAACAAAAATAACTTAATGTATTTTAGAAAATGGCGGGGGAATATAACAAAGATAGTGGAAAAATTAAGGGGGTTTGACTAACTTTCCGTACCCACTGGATATTTTAACCTTAAAAAACATGATTTTGGAAAGCAATGTGCATGGACATTGTAAAACACGTATGTTCAAGAAACCATGTGAATGTGTGAAGTATTTTCTGGGCCACTTGATAGTAATGATGTCACAAAAAATGTCTTCAGATGCAGGGGGATTTTAGAATTATCAGACATGCATGCATGGCATGTCTAAGGAAGGGATATGTGAGCCTTTGGGGTATAACACGATTCCATTTTAATAATGCAAATTATTAAACATTGAAGGTCCTCAGAAAGGACCAGGCATTGAATTAAAAGATCAGTAAAAGCCTGCCATCTGTTTACCCTCAAGTCATTCTATCACATCTGTGGAAGACACAAAAAGGTCCACAAAGACCAACATTAAAATATTATTAAAGGAGTGCCGGAGTATCATACAATTTAGTTCCTGACACTTTTTAAGTCTTGAACATGTCATTGGAGTTTGGAAGAGAAGGAAAACAGCCCACACTATGGACACTGAAAATGGTTGTGACGTGTGCTATTGTGCCAGGTTTGCGGACATGTTGCAGACAACACAAAAAAAAAAGAAAGTCCAACCTGATCTCATGAGAAAACTTGAAGGATAAGTTTGACGGATTTCAACCAGCATTTGTTTCAATATGAAAATGTTTTTCTCCATGTTACCCAGAAACCAGAAATCCCTGTTTATTTGTCAACAAAAAGTGTCATTTTACATCATCCGGCAGACTTTTGACAGCTTTAGGGCTTTTGTTAAAAGTAAAGATTTGACTTCCACATTTGTATATCCCCACGCAAAGTTGGATTGACTTTGACAAAACTGAATGCCAAAACCACCCAATTTTATTATAAGCCCGCCCAAGGGTAAATTTTCTGAGTTGGCATGTTTTCGTCGGTGGAGGCCTAATTGTTCACAGTTTGGGCACTTCCTTGAGCAGGCCGACCCAACCCAACCCCCCCCCCCCCCCCCCACCCCAACTAAGCATGAGAGTCCAAACCTAACCATCTGTGGAGTGTAAGGAAGATTTGAGTGAAGTGGAAACACATTTTTAGATGAACAGACATCATACAACAATTTAGTCCAGGAATTTGGCCCTAAGTTAGTCACAAAATTTTTTTACACCTAGTTACAAACTCTAGGCGGAGGTGTGTGGACAAGAAAAGAAAAACAGTGTAACATTTAAATGAGGCGGAGTAAATTATAACTGAAGTTTAATTTGTAGTTGAACTATTTACATAATTTATTGTATTCTTCATATCATGAATTACATGGACTATTAGACATGAAATTTCCTAATGTACCCGGAAGCAGCCACGTGAATACAATGTGCTAATATATTCTTTACAGGTTTAATTTTAACTCTCCCTTCAGGTACGAGTTTAGATGTTGCTGTTGCTTTAAACACATTCAATGTGTTACATCAACAAGTATGTACATTCCCCACTGCTTCTGCAGAGGAACATCCACGGTGTTGATTAGCCTTTAGGAAAACAGGATGTTTCATTAGCGCTGTTGTTGATTAATTTGTTTTTGATGCATGATTCCCATTACTGGAATATTAAGAGCCACTGACCCTGTGAGTGCTGTGAGGTTAAGAGTTGTTCTCTCTTTCTGCTTGTTCTTTGCTTATTGCATCCAGAGGCTTATGTTCCCAGCTGCCTCTGTCGCTTAGGGGCTCCACGAGTTCCTCAAAGTGACTCACACTCTCTGTCAGTGACAGTGAGACAAACAAAGGCCAGGAGTGAGAGCTGATTGGAAGAGTATTATTAACCTTGCATGAATCTAGATATGCAGTCCCTGGGGGAAGAATAAGAGATGAGGGAACGTCTACATCATGTAGAGAGTGAAGAACGACAATAGAAATCAAGCACACTGTTGTTCACTGTTTATCTTTGATCTCATGGCTGCATCAAAAAAGGGGGGGGGGGCATTTGATGGAGCCCCTCATATTAGACATAACAACAAATTATACAGTTTATCACTACTGATTCAACAAATGTCTGGGTTGCAGTTACCGTGGTAATCTGTGCTGGAGTCTGGTTGGTTGGCAGTTATATTAAAGGTGAGCTGCGGACACACGAGTCAAACAAACTTCACAGTGAACTTCTGGGCTGCTTCTTTTGTGCAATAATTTTGCTATAGTTTCATGCAATGGCGAAAAAATTCCTCAGTCAAATTTCGCTCATGTTTAAGTTAGTCACACAAACTCACCCACTGACCAAAACATTTGAAATGTACTTCAGTGTGAGCTGTGCTTTATATATATAGTTAGGGCTGGTTTACACACAATAAGTTTATCTATTATAAACACGCTCTAGCAGCAAGATGATGCACTGAATCTCAGAAATGTTGACCACAATTGTATTATGATAGTGTAATAACTAATAAGTAGGCTATAAATTAGTTATTATGAGTGAACCATCAGACAGAATAAGGCATTTCTCATAAATTACTTAAAACAAGAAGTCAGTGTTTTACAACAGTTGTAATGATTATAAAATGCAATTATTGTGATTAATTATTATTTGTAGGTTTTTTTCTTTCTTATTTCCACAATGTCTAAATGAAACATGCAGTAACATGCAATACAAAACGTCTTATATGTATGATTACGACTTCATAAAAAGTGAATAATAACCACCATTTGAATGGCATGTATTAGCAAGGTCACATGCAAAAAGTCCTTTTGAGCACTAGGTGGCACTATAAAAGCTGCAATATCAGGCTGAGTTTGATTACAGGAGAAAGGAAGGAATGCTAGGAAAATGGAATGACGTCAGTGGCTCCACTGGAGTCAGACAGATTAACTCACATCGCTTGGCTGGTCCATGACGATGGATGTGGCCTGCTGCTTTCTCAGGGCCAACTGCTGTTATTTTACTGAACACACTCCCAAATTGGGTTACAATTGATTGGGCTCATGATGCATTTCCATGCAGTGTATTTCCTTTAACAAATACAGTGGATGCATATTAATGAATGACTCAGTTTGACCAGTGACTGGATAATAAAAGTGCTCTTGTGCACATTCAAGTAATAAGCCCTTAGCTAGAACTCTGTCCTCTCTTACCAGAATATAATTAATGTATTTAATGAATGTATAGGTCTCATTAAAGATGTTTAGAGGTAATTTTGTCTTCGCTCTTCCCAGGCAAAATGCTAATTTGCCCATTAGAGGTCTCTTGTAAACAATTTGATGTATTTAGCTTTATGATGTAATTTCAAGATGAGAGTGTATTAGCAAGTTTTGTTATTGTCTGTGGTAATCTTAGTTTGTACTGATACAAAATGTACGAAGTTTATATTATGCTCAGATTTTTCATGTTCATATTATAAAAGCTTTGTGTTCTCCAGTCATATTACACACCATTCAAAAGATTGGGGTCAGTAAGAATTTTTTTAAAGGATTGTTCACTTCCGGAATAAACTTTATAACCCCCATGTCATCCAAGAGTTCAATCTTTCTTTCTTCAGTTGCAAAGAGATTAAAACATTTTTGGAAAACATTCTAGGACTTTTCTCTGTATAATGGACTATGTATAAGAGCCGCACTTATAGGACAAAGTTAATAGGAGAGACTCTGCTGTTCTTCGGCTGGTTCTTCTCTGTATACACTGTATACATCTGTATTGACAGATGTCTTGTCCAGTCAGCGGGGAGTAATCCCAAACCAATGGCGCTGTCTCAAACTATACCATACCTTTTCCGCTTTGTTGAATTGTTGTTGTGCTTTCTGGATTGTTATTTTGTTTTTTAGACTTGCATATGCGTTTGTAATTTGTTATTTTGTTTTCAGAATTGTGATTGATTTGTTCTGCACTTCTCGGCCACCGTACAATACCGATTTTCCTCGATGGGAGCGTTGTAGCTGCACTGAAACGGCAATTTGGACCTTCAACCTGTTGATCCCCATTGAAGTCCACTATATGGAGAAAAATCCATGTTTTCTCAAAAATCTTAATTTCTTTGCGACTGAAGACAGAAAAACATCTTGGATGACATGGAGGTGAGTACTTTATCAGGACATTTTTACGTGAACTAATACTAAGACATCTCCGACCAAGAATGCATTTATTTGATTAAAAAAATAATAATACAGTAAGAACTGTAATATTATGAAATATTATACAATTTAATAAATCTTTTTTTTATTGAATATACATTAAAATGTAATTGTTCCTGTGATGATTAGTGGGTTGTTGTTGTTGTTGTTTTTTTACAATGTCACAGTGGGGTTCAAAAGTCTTTAACCATGTTTTTTAAATACATTGCTTTCATTACAAATTACTCTATCAGAATAACAATTTGAGTGAAAAATTTGAAAATGTGTAATTCAATTTTGAATCCTATATTTTCAGTGTGATAGATCCCGCTTTAAAAATGAAAACAACTGAAATTTTCTCTAGAGACACTATGCACTAAGTTTATAAACATTAAAGGATAAAACGTTTATGTTTTGCAGGAGAAAAGAAGTCACATAGAATTTGTTTTCTTGCACTGACCTCTAGTGGTCAACAGCACACACCTCTCTTTCCAGTTTACAACCATTTCGATCAACAGACATTGCATTATATATCATTCTCATATCAGTATAGTTTGCTTCTGTGGGGAGTTTGTCTTTTAATCTATTGATGCAATACAATTAGCATACAGACAAAAAACAGAGCAAGGTTTAAACTTGATTACTGAAGCCTCCAGATGCCAGTTACCCTTCTAAACGCAGTGTAACACAGTTGAAAAGACATTATCTAGCCAACTGACCAAGTAACTAATGTGTCCTAAGATATTTCAGAGAAGACAAAGCTGCTGCCCTACATGTAGATACATGCTAATGGCTGAGGAAGTCTGATGTCTGATTGCTAATGCCTAAAACAGCTCAGTTTAGAGGGAATAGTCATCTTCATGTGTCATATTCATTCATATTTCATCTGGAAGAAAGTCTCTGTCTGCTGGGTTTGTTTGTTGACCTTTTGGCCTGTTGATACTATACAGATGGCTGTTTAGCATTTTGAAAATAGCTTAATATTTATTTGTCATCTAAACTTTTGTCTTATGTCATCTCCAAAAGCTTTAAAAGTAGCAGCTAACACAATGGAGTCAATCACCAGCTCTTGGGATGAGCGATGACTTTGCTCTCTCTCTCTGAGGTGGGTAAAGCAGAGGGACCATGTTGCCCTTTCAGCTTTGAAATCAGAGGAAAAATGACCTTTATAATTATTCAGTGACCTTTATGTACTGGAGGCTAGATAGCTTTCATCACATTGACTACTGTAATCAATGTACACAACTCGGTTGTGTGGTACAAACTCAACGGTACAAACTCATCTGGACAAGGCTCTAGACTCCCCAGTGGCTGTGACAGCAACACACACATGTGAAAAAGAAGTGTGCTTAATTGTACTGAATGTGCAATTATAGTGTACTTCAAAAAGGGCACACTTTAACCATACAGGAATGTGATACATTCAACTGCAGTTGAGGGGGACAATAAACATAAAATTTCACTAGAGCAATTTTTGAAGGGGACACAAAGTTTTGCCTTAATTAAGGACAAATTGCCTTAATATGGGGACTTTTTGTACTTGGCGTTTTGGTGCACTGAAAAATCATCTTATGTCCGTTTTCCGTTATTTTATCTGGCCAACAACACAAAGCCATAGTTGTTTAAATATGAGTTAGGTTGACAGGTTCACCACACGGTCATATTATAATTATTAAATTATCTTGCGTCCTCCACATAGTATTTTAGGGCAACCCTGGGGTAGGTCCTGAATCCTCCACGTAATTGCATTTATTATAAATTTAAACTATAATACATTTTAATTTAATTGAAATTAAAATGAAATTACGTGGTCCAAAACCAATACATTTAATTTGCAGTTAAATATATTCTTTTAAATATTTATGTGACATCATGTAAGTCTTTTTAAAAATATGCTAAAGTGTACTTCACAAGGGTGTAACTAACATTCATTATAACTGCCTAATATGGGTAGGCAATGTGAGATTTACATGTTGGCTGAATCAGACGGATGAGCAAAAAGGAAACCTTGTGCTTCAGTTTATGTGATTCACTCAAAACAATTGACTCACTTCGGTAAAGACCACCAGAGCTTCTCAACTGGTCTTGTTTTTGTTCACCATTTGAGCCAACACAGTACCACAAATGGGAAATGGGCTTTGTTGTAATTTATTAACCTGTTACTACCCTACTGTGTCAGCTCATACTGCCATTATAGGACACAATCAAGATCAAACTCAATATCGAACCTTGCAGGAACAAGATATTTTATATCATATTTTAAAAGATTATGTTAAATTTACTAAAGATTTTTATGCTCATACGATACTCCAGGAATGCTTTATAGAACAGGAAGCATTGTGTCATACAATAGAAATAAAATGACACCTAATTAACTTCTTCACAAATTATGAATTTCTAAGATAACCATAACCAGAGGAAACGAATGTTCCTATCAGAGAAATGTATGAAAAGGGGGGCGTGGTTTCTTGTATTATATTTTTGGTAGCGTTTCTAAATACATGGATTTATACTTATTTGCTTCCTCAATGCTCTGTCCTCCATGACCCAGAAATCGATCGAAGACCATCATCATGAAGGACATATCAATTTAGTAAACCCACTGCAAGACGAGGAATGAGGAGAGCGGAAGACTGTAGCTAGGAAACACATGTTCCTCCTGGATTAATTGGTTCAATAAATTTGGTCGCACTTTAGGTAACACTTATTTTAAGGTGTCCTTGTTACAGTTACATGTAGTACTACGATAATAACAATTAAATTATGCCTAATTACATGCAAGTTAACCCCAAGCCAACCAATCCTTACCCTAACCCTATAGTAAGTATATGTAGTTAATTAATATTACTCAGTACTTATATGTATAATTAAACTGTAACAAGGACACCTTTTTATTTTATTTTATTTTACAGTCCTGTTCCATGTGTACATACTATGTACTTATTGTAGCAATATAGTAATGGGTAATACAGGTACTAAAACTGAACTATGCTAAAACTAACCTTAACCCATGTAGTTACCTTATACTACCAAGTACTGGCGTGGAGAAGTAAAAGTTATGTCCACGGTAAGTTATTTACTGTAAAATGCAAGTGTAACCATAATCGCGTACACTACTGGGGAAATAAACAAAATTTTTTATAAATAAAATATTTGTTGTTTAAATCAACCATAAATGTGGCATATTTCAATGCTTTATTCAAAATGTTTAACCAGCTACATAAACACAACAGCACAGTGAGGTATTTCAGCAGTACAAAGTAATGATTTATTGCATTTACATGATTTATTACAGTATTTAATTTTATTTAATTATTTTTATTAACAACACAAAGTACATATATTATAAATATACAATAAACACACACACACACATGAAATAATATACATTATTATATTTATATACATGATATAAAAAATATACATAAACTGCGGAAAAAAAACAATAAATGAAAAAAAAAAGCACAGGCTAACAGTATGTTTTTGAATCATTTCGAAATACGTTTTTGTAGGGTTGGTTATGAATTGGGCGAATGAAAATTCAAATGTAAACAGTAACAGTAATAAAAGATAACAAAAAATACTTTCTTTCAGTGCACTAAAACATAAAACCAAACACATCTTTAAACAACAAGTCCAAGATGTTCAGTATACAGTACAAAAAGTCTTTTCAACTTATTGTAGTGGCAAAATCACAGTAAGCATTCACATGCCACTTGAGTGAGCAAAAATATTCCATAATTCCTCAGCCTCAACATTCATTATTTCACAACTCAGTAAGACAGAAGGAAACGATGAGAGGAAAGTAAAACAGGATTGCACAATCAAACAAATCAGAGGTATATATATAATATATTAATATAATATATATATAATATATATATAATATATATATATAATATATATATATGTCCCTTTAATCAAATGGGTATACTTTGTTTTGATTTAAATTGTACACATTCTGTTAGATGTTTGATTCATGTTTGAAACTACATGTCAGCTAACTCTCATTAAAGTATTAGTAGACTGTTAGGTTTGGGTCAGGTGTTAGGGAATAAGTTGGCAGGTACTGCAAAGTTACTTACAGTTACATTTACATTTAGTCATTTAGCAGACGCTTTTATCCAAAGCGGACAATGAAGCAATCAAAATCAACAAAAGAGCAACAATATACAAGTGCAAATGACAAGTCTCGGTTAGCCTAAAGCAGTACACGTAGCAAGGTATATATATTATACACACACACATATACACATACACAACACACACACACACACACACACACACAAGAAAAAACAAATAGATAGAATAGAAAAAAATAGAAAGCTAGTGTTTTTTTTTATAAAAAAAGAAGATAAAAATAGATAAAGTAGAATTAAAATAGAAAAAATTGAAAGTGCTAGAGTTAGAGGGTCAAAAAAAAAGATGGAAGAGATGTGTTTTAGCCTATTCTTGAAGATGGCTAAGGACTCAGCTGCTCGGATTGAGTTCATAAGGTTATTCCACCAGGAGGTGTTAATGTAAAAGTCTGTGAAAGTGATTTTGTGCCTCTTTGAGATTAACAATAATACGCCATTCACTTGCAGAACGCAAGATTCTAGAGGGCACATAACTCTGAAGTGATGAATTTAGGTAAAGGGGTGCAGAGCCAGTGGTGGTTTTGTAGGCAAACATTAATGCCTTGAATTGTATGTGAGCAGCTACTGGTAGCCAGTGCAAATTAATGAACAGAGGTGTGTGACGTGCATTCTTTTCGGCTCAATAAAGATGAATTTTGCAGTGGCATTTTGAATTAATTGTAGAGGTTTGATAGAACTGGCTGGAAGACCTGACAATTGAGCATTGCAATAGTCCAGCCTGGACGGGGCAAGAGCTTGAACAAGGAGTTGTGTATCATGTTCCGATAGAAAGGGCCTGATCTTCCTAATGTTGTATAAAGCAAATCTGCAGGACTCTCTTCAAATGCAACTAAATAAAAAAATAAAAAAAACTGTACTTAAATACCTGTAACTTATATTGGGTTTCTTCTTTAGTTTGAAACTAAAGCAGGTTTCTGCAGTTTTAGCAATGTGGGCTGAGAAATTCAACTTATCATCAATCACAACTCTAAGGTTTCTAGCTGTTTTTGAAGGAGTTATGGATGATGAGCCTAACTGGATGGTGAAATAGTGATGAAACGATGGGTTTGATGGAAACACAAGCAGTTCTGTCTTGGCAAGGTTTAGTTAAAGGTGATGGTCCTTCATCCACCAAGAAATGTCTGTTAGACAAGCTGAAATGCGAGCAGCTATCGTCGGATCATCAGGATGGAATGAGAGGTAGAGTTGAGTGGTCATCAGCATAGCTTTGATATGAAAGCCCGTTCTGATGAGAACCTAGTGAGCAATGTAGACAGAGAATACTACTTATAGTCAGTAGAAGGTCTGTTTGTGAACCATCAAAATAAAGTGTTGACAATCAAACCCTTGACCTCAACCAGTTAAGCTTCTTTCCCTCTTCATAATGATCTACACATCATGTGAGGTTTGATGGGTGGATATACAGCTCTCAGTGCCACCGGTGTTATTCTGTTATCTTTAGGACTATCACTGCACTTGCTGATAACAGTAACATTTAAGAGCACAGAGGAGTTGCTCTTCCGTCTAGAACACAAAAGACCCTGAAAAACTCCTTGAGCTCTCTTCCTGAAGTAGCTCCCTACAATGACATACAAGAAAGGGTTTATTGCGCTATTGCTATACCCTAAATAAGTAGCCAGCTGGTTGCCTATTTGCAATATGTGCTCCCAGAGACACCCAGAAAAGAACTGAAAGTAGTTAAGAGTTTCTAGGAACCGCAACAACTGAAATGGTGTCCAGCAGAGGAGAAACACGGCGAGGACCGTCAGAACCAGCCGAGCAGCCTTCCTCTCCATTTGAACTCTCGGTTGAATCACCAGACCACGTTTTTTAAGCGCTTTGACCATGTGAAAAGTACAAAGTGAAATAATTGGCAGCGGAACCAGGAACCCAATGAAGTTTTTCGTGAGGTTCCATTGGAGAACCCAGGCTGGATGAGGGTATGCTAGGTAACAGGCTTCCACCTCTACGAAGGGAACAAAACTTACTCTTCGGAAGAGCAAAGTTGGGAGGCTGAGCATGAATCCCACCGCCCAAATCATCACACAGATACGCTTGGCCCACTTGGGGCATCTGAACTTACTGGGATTCATGGGTTTGGCCAATGCAAGGTAGCGGTCCATGCTGACCAACACTAGGAAGAGTATGCTGCAGTAGTAGTTCATCGAAATGGCAGTGTTGATCACCTTGCAGAGCAGCTGACCAAAGTTCCACTGATAGCCTTGGGAGATGGTGACCGTCCAGAAGGGTAAACACAGGACCATAATGAGGTCTGCAGCTGCCAGGTTGCCCAGATACACATCAGCTACGGTGCACGGCTTCCGCTGGAGGCAGAACACGCAGAGAACCAGACTGTTGCCCACCACTCCCAGGATGCTGATAAGAGCCAGAAATGGAGGCTGGAGAGACGACAGCCATATCCAGGCGACTGTGTCATTGCAGAGGAGGTTTGATGAATTTAGTTCCATTGGGACACTGTGAAATATTAATTGATATTGTAAATTAGCATTCCATTTAAACTGTATTTAAAAATTATTTTAAATGTACACTGCAAAAAAAAAGTGTAAATAAAACAAAGAGTATGATTTACAAGAAAATAACTTCAGTCTTTCAAAATATTAATCAAGTGTGACTTGCTGCTTCTTTTAATTAATAGAAAATGTACAAGCAATTGAGTTAAAATTGTTTCTACATATTTTTTTCCCCCAGTGCAGATTAAAAAAGGCCAATAAAAATATACATAAGCAACTCATGGTTAAAAAAACTAAAACAGGATTTACTTTGAAACACTTTTCACTCCGAAATTTCTAATACATTTCACAATTAGAAAGAAATAGCATGTAACACATTAACGTTTATGAGAAATTTTGAAGTAGAAAGACTTTTTATTTTCTTGTAAAAGGTACAATAATCTTTGTTATTTAATTAATTGATTAATTCATTTTATTTATTTATTCCAAGCTTAATCCTTATGTTCAAGATTAAACCTGTCCTTTCTTCCTAAATTGATGAAGTTTCCTTCATGTTTGGCAAGTAAAATCAACCAAACTCTGAATACAACTCAAAGAATGAAGGGGAGTCATTTATTGGAACAGATCCGTCTGGCTGAGCAAAACCTGGAAATTCCAAGTATGTAAAAGGCGGAATATTAACAAAATGTGTTGCAAAAAAGTTAATCTCAGTTTTGGATTCGGATTTACACATGCATTTTTCAGATGTTTTTATCCAAAAAGAATACATTGTTTTCCCTGGGAATAAAACCCAAAACTTTGGCCTTGGTAGCACCATGCTGTACTGTTCTAACATTTTCTGTTATAGTCATGTAACTTGTGCTGTTTGAAAATAACCATTATTATTAAAGTCCCAATGCCTTGTAAGAATTTCTCCTACCTTTCATGTTAAGTGGCAGCTCCAGATTGTAGATCCAGATCTGTTCACTCCCGATGTGTTGTCTCGCTGAATCTTCTCCAACTAGACGCTGGTGAGATCAGACAGGCGCTCTTATAAACGCATAATGAGGCTGTCGTCAATGGAAGCCTGGATCTGTTCTCACTTTCCGTTTGTCATGCTCTGGCTGTCTTTCGCCTGTGTAAAATATTTGCACTGTTATGAAGCTGATATGAAGATAAACATTATGACTCAAGCATGATGCTGCCTTTTTAACAAATCTTCAGCTCATGACACAGCAACTTTAGATAAGCCAAATATTCCAGAATGATTTCACAATATTCTGTCTTTTCTTAAATGACTTCTTGAATGCAATACTTTATAGACTAAATTTGTAAAATGAAAATTTATGGAATTCTTTCTGGTAAACCAAATAAACAAAAATGTTGAGTTGGCAACATTGTAAAAATTTTTTCCCCCAATTTTTTCCCCCAAACAATATAAAGTACTACTTATTGACCAATGGAAACCGCTTTTAGATTTTGAGTACTGAGAATAAAAACGGTACCAATTTCTACTCAATCGCCCCTTCATTCAAATGCTTGGTTCATGCATGCTCATATCAATTCATCAGATCTTCTGTCCTCGGTTCAGTTCTGTTGGAGGAACTGGAGCGCTGAATGAGTTGGCAAAAACTAGTATCATAGCAGCATATACGCTGGAATTGTGGCTCATTTCGAGTCAGACTGACTGTCAGTCTTGTCCAAAAGTGAGTTCTGATTGAGTAACTTGTAGATCTGTGCTGCTTGTGCCGCAAATTGTTTTAGACAATTCGGTCAGATTTGGTGAACTGGTTCATCAAGTTCAATAAAAAGGACCAGTTTAAAAGAATGATTCGTTCGTGAACCAGACATCACTCCGGACCATTTTCCTGAGGCTCTGGATTACAGGTAATAATGTTGAAAATAATGTTTTGTTTCTTGCACAGACCGATTGTTTCGCTTCATAGTTTTGTAGTACTTGAGTTTGATAATAATACAAATAATATTAACAATAATAACAACAACAACAACAACAGCTATCTATCTATGCTCAGCAAAATGGCAGGGTTACTTTCTTCTCTCTACTTTTCATAAAAGCAGGTCACGCAGACAGTCCGTGCTGTAATCAGCACATCTCTCACCTGAGATGGATTGCTTAATTAAAGCTGGTGGCAAAAACACTTTGGTGGGAGGCTCAGACGATGTCATGGGTATGTGTTGGTGGGGGTGGGCAGGAAGCCCACCCCCACCCCCACTGATCTGTTATCTGGATCCCTCATCAAGCCAGTTGCCACTGTTTGTTTCAAACTCTAAAAGGCCCTTGTGAAATGATGCTTTTCTGGCATCATCACTTTGTGCAGTTGAAAGGAATGGGAGAAGAACAGATGTTTCAGCTCTGTTTTGATTGTGAATGTCATCTAGACTCTTGATGAAAAATGAATATTTGATAATCCAGCTTCTGCTCAAGCACTGAAACATTCAATGTTTGAGTATAGAGAATAATACAGACAAAAACAGAAAGACCGTGAGAGAGCAAAAGCCAAACTAAAACAGACTGACTTCTTGCCATCAACAATCTAGGACTAGGTCATAACTATTACTGTAAATTTTATTTTTTAACAATTTATGAAGGAATGCAAAAAGAGCAGATAAAAATGCTCCAGTTGTGTAAGCATTCCTATTGCTTAAAACAATCTCAGAAGAGTTTATGTGTAGTGTCATGGGCGATTGCTTAATATCTGGTATGTGGATAACACAGCTGCGTCAGACAGCGGGGAATGGTGAACATGAGTAACAAGAGGACCACAGAAAGGCTGTTTTGCAAATCAATATTACTATGGTAACGTTATATAGTATTACATAACTGCTAGTTCCGGGCTAAATTTGACTGGCCTAATGATTTTGAAAAATAATTGATGTCTAACAGCACTGATATTCAGTTTCACTTCAGTTGCCTGGTTTGCCATTTTTTTATATTTTCCGGTTTGTTGTGCTTATTTTTATTTGCTTGCGTCGCTTACATGGGATATGTTCATATTATCTCAAAATTTTCAATTGACAGTCAAGAAAAAAAATAAAAATAATAATCTTAGACAAACTTATTGGAGACTTGAACACTTTTAAATGAGCCTTATGTGTAACATTAATGCAGTCAGAATGCAGCAACTGTATCAAGCAATACACCACCTTAATGTATGAGTAGCCTAAATTTTAAATTATAATATTATTAGATTTCTTGACTAATGTAATGCTTGACTTAAAAAATATTTATTTACAAATGTTGATGTGTGTTATTATGCTAATCTTGTGTTAATATTGTAAATATAATTGTTAAAGTCTTTACCTAACTGTAAACATCTACATTTTTATCAGGCTCTTTGTTGACTTGGGTGTGAAATAAATAAATGTTTAAAATATAGGAATCTTATCAAATATAGAAATAATAGTACAAGTATTTAAATAAACAAACAAACTAAAAACATAGTTTTGTTATGTGCCTGTAACGTCAAAGCGTGACAACGGAGTTGAGAATCCAAATGCAGCTTTATTTTAAAAGAGTGGTCAAAACAGGCAGGGTCAAACAACAGCAAACAGGTACAATCCAGGGCGAGACAAAAGAGTAGTCCAATAAACAGGCTAAGGTCAGGGCAGGCAGCAAACGATCAGAAACAAGGTACACAGTCCAGGAATCAAAAACCACGAAGACCGGGAAACTAGGAAACACAGGAACTAGGACACGCTACAGGCTAAACAATAATGAGCAATGTGTGTGTGTTGAACCAGGCTATAAATAGGGTGAGACTGATGAGGTAATGAGATACAGGTGAAGGCAATCAGTTGATGAGTCCAGTAAAGGATTATGAGAAATGTAGTTTGGGGAAGATTGGCAAGAGTCCGAGGTGGAGTGCCCTCTGGTTCATAGGCACTCCAGCTGGAGATCGTTACAGTGCCATTTTGAAAACATCTGCATCATCCTTTGTGTGAATTAGAGAAAAAGAAGTATCTTATGTTAGTTATTAGCTCTTTAACAGAGAAGCACATTAAACAGAGCTGACAAGCATGACATACATGAACACTGCAAACTGATGTGGCACAATATTGCACACAGACCAGTAATATCCGTTCAGGACAATCTGTCCACAAGAGTTATTCCACGAGGGACCAATCAGTAGAGTTAACAGACTCCTAATTCTCAGAATTTACTTTCCAGAACATGGAAAACATGGTACATCAGAGCATAACATGACATTTTATATATCTGCAAACCTGGAAATGTCTCTAAAACAAATAAATGAGAACCAGGTGAGTTGTGGCATATCTAATTATATGGTTTGGAGTCCTAATATCATCATACTTACTTGGGTATACCAGGGAACCCAGTGCTGGAAAAATAACGTACGAAGGGGGATTATGGTAAGGTTGAAGTGTCCTCTGTTGTGCTTTTTGTAACTGTTAATTAATACTTCATTATTAAATAAATTTTTTATGTTTTTGCAGTTATTATATAGTACATTAATATCTCAGTAGGTTATATGTTTTATATTTTTGTATGTTTGCTTTTTTTCCATTTTTGGCAGTACATTGTTTTTGTATATAAATTGCTAATAACTGTTGAAATTGTTGCTAAAAGACATAACAGAATATAATTCCTGTTAATCAGTAATTCAATTACTTAATCAGCACTTAAAATAAATTGTTTACCGCTAATTAATATGTATAAAGATATCTTCTCAATCAGTGTTCCATTAATTATAGGCTCCCATTCCCACTATGGTTGGTGTAATGATTTATTTGTTTTGTTTAGATTATAAATTTATTTGTATTATTCATTAAGACTAAAAGCACTAGTCAGTGCATGTCAGAACTTTTCCAGGGCCCAAACCTCCTCACACCCCAGAGGGTTAAGGTTTGTGCCATTACAGAAATTGACTAAACTGACTCTCAAAAATAAACCTAACATTCACTGGAGTTAAATGCGTGTCCCAGTCTCTATCCTCAGCCTCAGCAACACAATCGCATGGCAGTTCTGAACTATTTTGGTGAATCTGTGACTAATTTGTAATCTCACTTGTGCGATATGTTTAGGGGTGGACCTTCACTCTTAATTTTTTCTAAATAATAATACGTTTTCATTATTCATACAAAACAAACCTCATAAAGTAAAATAGCACTGCACAATATTGGCTATAATTTGGCCACCTGAATTTTATTTTATTTTTGCTGAAATCTGTCATCTTTGATCACTAGTTTGACATGTTTCCAGACAGCCAATTAATGATCATTGCGGTCAAATTTGACCTCAGAGGAAATCTGCCGGTGTCAGAAGTTTTGAGGCACAGTCCTGCAGTGTGTTGTCTCCTACGACAACCGTCAAATCAAAAACCATTAGGAGCAAAGAACCTGATGACACAATTAGTACGACAACAAATCACCACTTGCTCCACACAGATTATCTTCATTTTTCCCCCCCATTTTTCTTTTCACAACAAACCATGATCAAAGTTAACACTGGTATTTATGTTTGATAGCCACCATGTCAATTTTGCATGTGAATGTGGCTCAGTCACTGAAGATGTCACAGATTGATGATGCAAAACTCCAAATGAGTCTTCGTGCATATGTCTGTTTTTACCAAGTCTTGACAAGTATTACATAACTTACAGCTGGGTTCATTTTTGTAAAGTCTGACAAGCAACAAAAGTAAAAGACCATTATAAATTGTACAGTGTGCACCCGGCTTAAGTGAGTGATTCCTCGCCATAATAAGCTGCAAAGTATATCTTGTGCTGTTAAGTCTGGGTGCAAGACATCAGTCCTCTCTCTTTTTTTTTTGTTTTTTTTGTAGGATTCACCTGAAATCATTATTGCTCCAGCCCTCCTCTCAACCCCCAATGGCCTGGACTCCCAGTGGATGTGTGTGCTTTTTGAGTACAGCTATCAGTGTGTGATGAGGTGCACCTGATGCTTATAAAGGCTACGCTGCCCATGAGACTCGAGGTCACAATCCACTGCTCCATTTCACCAGCACAATGAGGACAGCAACTCGTTTCTGCTTCACTTCTTTATTTGGACACATTCTCTTTAATGTCCTTTTAAATTAGATGACTGCATCTCCAAGGTGATCTAAAGCAGAACAATGTAAAAATAGACCAACCCAACATTGAGGTACGTGAAATATCAAAAAGATGGTGAAAAGGAGTTTTAAAATTTGACCATATATAATTGTCTCTTTCATAATTCACACATTTAGTCATTTCTAAATATTTATAGATTGTTCTTTCCTCAAACATATCTATGTTTATTTCTGTGAGCTCAGGGTGTTTTCTTTTTTCTTTTTCTTTCTGTCTTTCTTATTTTTGAATCTGGGGAAATTCCTCATTACGTAGCCACATTTTCCCCTAAGGCCCTTGACACAACCCTGAAAACCAAGTTACACACACAAACACGTTCTCAACAATAATTCTCCTGACTGTTTCAGTCTGAGAAGTCTTTGTAGATCCACACACACACACACATGTTTGTTTTTATGGTTTATGGGGACTCTCCATAGGCGTAATGGTTTTTATACTGTACAAACCGTATTTTCTATTGCCCCTAAACCTACCCCTCACAAGAAATTTCTGCATTTTTAGATTTATAAAAAAGCCTTTTGAATTACGGGGACACTGAAAATGTCCTCATACAGCACCTTCTCGTTGTAATACCTATGTCATACCCATGTTATTATACAAATTTGTGTCCTCATAAACCACATAAACATGCACACACACACACAGGTTTGTTTTTGTGAAAAATGGGGACATCCCATAGGTGTAATGGTTTTTCTACTGTACAGACCGTATATTCTATTGCCCTACACCAACCCTACCCCTAAACCTACCCCTCACAGGAAACTTTGTGCCATTTCAGATTTTCAATACACTCCATTCTGTGTGATTTATATGCGTTTTGAAAAGTGGGGACATGGGGTAATGTCCTGAAAAGTCACCTTCTCCTTGTAATACCTATGTCATACCCTTGTCATTATACAAATTTATGTCCTCATTTGTAACAAAAATGCGCACACACACACACACACACACACACCACACACACAAAAACACACACACACATCACTGACTCATGCACACAAAACATGAAAGGAGCAAGAATTAATCCTCATGTTTTATTGAGATTTACTTCTGTATTTATTCCTGGGGTCCAGGAGGATACAAAATTCTGACTTTGTTGTGATCAACAACCAATATAAAACAACAACATAAAATGGGAAATAATATGAACATCATCACTGTTCCAAGGTAAATAGGTTAATGTAACTTAACTTAAATAAGTTGAGGTAGAGTTGTTAAGTAAGTTGATTAAGATGGTGTGAAGAAAATATAAATTTTTACTTGGTCACACCACATGACATTTTTAGTCATTAAATGTAAAATGTTGTTGTAAATAATATGCATATTTTTTCAAAACCTCATCAAACCAACATGAATACAACAATTTCTCAGAGCTTTATTTTCACTAGTTTTATTTTCAGGGGTGTGACGGCATCTGTAAAGTGTTCACTGTTCTCACTGTGAAGGCATGAGGTCAAGAACAGATTCATCCTGACCCCAAAGTCCATTACAGCTCCAAGAGGTGGGTGTTTCACTTGAGACTCCAGAGTATCTTCTCCCACCAGTTTGCTTGAAGGAGCATCTCGGCCATCTTGATGTTGAAGGAAATTAGATGCGGATGAATTGCCATCTGAGTGTCTCTATGGTAACAGCCACACAGGAGACCAATTGCATGAGCTCTTGTTTCCTGCCTCTCTGCAGCTGTGGACTCACGGATGTTGCTCTCGGTCAGCATCAAAGTGACGAGGCTTGAGTTGACGCATCCAAGGGTATACAACACCTAAAGGAAGTAAAGTGGTCCAGATGCGTTATCTGACAGAGGCGTTTTGTCACGGAAGGTGCCGATGGACTCAAAAATGTTGTTTATGCAAAGTCCACATGCCGGCCAGAACTGTCTTCAGGGGTGTGTTGATAGGAAAGAGTGTGCAATAAAAAAAATTATTCTGCAAACACAGAGTTTAAAATTAGAACAGTTGCATAATTATATCCATAAACTATTCTAGGTTAAAGTTCCAATAATAATGTAGAGTTCCAGTAATATACTGTAACCTTTTCCCGTCTACATATTATGGGAAGTGGACAGAAATACTTTAATAATTTACTAATATTTTTTTTCCCTCTTTTTTATTGTTTGAATTTGTCAAGTGTGGTTCCAAGTTCACGTTGTGAAAAAGTAAAAGGTCAAAGATCAGCGCAAGAAGAGGTTTGTTCAAAGGGCACATGTTCATTTTTATTGAAACGTGTCACTGCAAAGACAATTATTAATTTTAATTTATCAGTATATAATCAGTATATAATTTACTGATTTTAGTCTGATCAGGGGTCTGTGTTTTGAGATAATATTGAAACTAAAATAATATAAATTAACAACAAAAGTGAAGAAGTCATTTGAGTCATGATGTCAGGATGTTTGATACAGTAATCTTTACATAACTTTTCATTAGGGATATTTGAAGTAATAAAGCAAACACTAATCCTAAAACAATAAATCCACAAACAAACACACACACAGATATATATATTTATATATATAGAATACTGTATATGCTATTAAAAAATGTGAGAATGCACACAACAGTACTTGCATTTGGTGTACTTTTGATATTGTAGTGGTATTTATTTATTAAAATAATATAATACATTCGTGGAGCATATTTAATAATGATATAATACTTGTATAAGATGTATATATATATAATCATTATAGATGCATATTTCCTGTACACGATACAGAATAAGCTATTCATGTAACATATTTTTGCTATAGGTCCCAAAACAAATAGCTGAAAAAAAGACTTAAAAGATTTACATATGCTACCTCTAAGTATGTAAGTATATGTCAATGTAAATATATTTTAATAATTTTCCAGATTTTCCTCCTGATGATTATAGAATATTGATGATTATGAACCTAGAGTGTGGAATGATTGTTTCTTTGTGGCTACCAGATTTCTAATTAATATGTTCTTGTTCCCATCGTTGTTGACTGTGGATGAAACCTGAGCTCCCATTTGAAAGAGGGCCTGAGCTCTATATAATTAATTAATTAAATATAATAATTTTTATTTATTTTTTAACAATTATTAAGCTACTATTTGGCTGCCAGACAGTATGAACAGAAGCGTACATCTGTTCCTAAACTCTTTTTAAAGGTCATTGTTCCAATGTAATTGCTCCTTAAATATGTAGCATCGTGTTGCCCAGCTTGCGATAATGATAAAAAAGTACATGATAATCTTTTAAAATACAGAATGATGTGTGAAAAATACCAAAACACATGCTACGTCCAGCTGCATTTTTTTTTCTCAGTCCATCAAACTAATGGTGTCAAAACAGTCACTCCTTGTGTTTATAATAGCTCTTAAAAGTCACAGCGATAAATTAAACAGAAGACACTGACCCCCTCCCCCCCTACAAAAGACTATTTTAATCCTAGATTCAGCATTGACAGTAATTTTCTCCAGATATAGGCCTCATCCAGGAAACGGCCTAAATGTTACTTGGTTCCTGTAATCGGATATGGCAAAAACAGAGACGATTACTCAGCCAACATATCATGATGAACGAACAGAGTCCCACAGGCGCATCGCATCAACTGTTTGCTCTCTCGCTAAATGAGTTTACCTGCCAGGTGATGTCAAACAGAAGGTGACAGGTGCGACCCATTCATCAACATGCAGCTGTTTTGAGATTTGTGGGATAATTGGAGCCAGACTCCTCCAGTTCTCTCCTTTACAACCCGGCAACGAGCCATCAATCCCATGCACAGTATGTGGGAGATTGAAGGACCCGACGTGCTGCAGGATCAACAGTCACAGGATTCAGCAGAGAGAAGCTATCCAAGTCTGTCGCACAGGAGATGGACGGCATA
The DNA here is from genome assembly GCA_018155175.1 of Sinocyclocheilus anophthalmus. NCBI lineage: Eukaryota > Metazoa > Chordata > Actinopteri > Cypriniformes > Cyprinidae > Sinocyclocheilus > Sinocyclocheilus anophthalmus. The sequence goes on from JADLZN010007486.1 coordinate 385,882, forward strand.
TAACATGGTCATATAACACCCGAACATCAGCTGCAGGGTCGCTGCCTGCTTAATCCTCAAAAACTGTTAAATTACTGTCGCCATGGTGATGCTGCCATAGCAACAGAGTTTCCGCTGGTAATTTGCGGAATAGTCTGCACACAATTTGTGAGAGAGCTTCACCATAAGTGTTTTCCACATGTACTCTCAACAAAACACAATCCCACATAAAGCTATTCATCTTAACCCACATAAAGCTATTCATCTTAACGGGGCCAATGATTCCTGATTCGGTATACATGCGTGAGATGGAAAGCTGTAATATCGGGTTACCATAGTCTGACCTCTGGGGTGGATGGAATATCTAATTTCATAACTCATAACATTGCAGGGATCATCATCTGTCTGATTTAAGGCCAAATGCAAGCAGTGAAGAGCTTTACGGGAACATCTGAACTGACGCATTCTCGAAACAGATATGGACAGATTGGTGACAAACATTAGTGACCTTCATTAAATGAGTGGTTGTAGCATTCTAAGCATGCAGACTTCATGTAAGTGCCCTACATGTGTGTGACAACAGCCTGAGGCGGAGAAAAACGGGGCTTGCTGGCGGTAGAACATGGCATGTGTTACACCATCAATAATAGTGAACAAATCAAGCACTGACATGAAGACTGAAAACAGGTCATTCCCATTCAGTCAGTCACGTTCTACGTTACGTCAGTGACTGACGAATTGGGATCTCACCCGAGAGCCCAATCACCTTCGAGTGTTAATTAAACAAGCCAATGACAGTTGGCGTGCGTGTTTCGCCACGCGCACCCCGCCCCGCAGCGCGGGTATAAAAGGAGAGCGCGTGCAAATGCCTTCTAAGGACGAATCTCCGCGAGTGTTTGGAAGAAACAGCTGGGATTGGTGTTACGGCGCGTCAGCGGGGGTTGCCATTCAGTGCTGCTCATCTTCGGCGTGCTGCAGCTGCCATTCTGCAGTCTCGCCGCGACCTCCCCTGGGCGTTTCAGCGCTTTCTCTAAAAGAGTGTTTCCTTTTTTTTCCTAAAAGAACAAATGTCTAAAAGAGCTCCACGAGCAACGGGCATCTTTTTAAAGATGGCTTCCCACTCGTGCTCGTGCATTTCTGGATGCGTTCGTTTCCTGCCTACATCTGATGGCCATGATTGCTGCCTCTCGTGCCTGGGCTTACAGCACGCTGAAGCAGCGCTCATGGATGAGTCATGTTCTCAGTGCGGGAACATGACCATCGCGATGTTGTGGTTTAGATACCTCCTCATTAAATGGGGGGGTATCCCCTTTGCCATGCCCCGTTCTAGCTCCTCTGGTTCTTGGAGGGCTTCTTCGGTTCATGGTCAGGGAGACCTGGGGGTTACAGTGAGAGCTTCCCCGTCGTGTACGTCTCCGCGGGCCTCTCATTCCGCAAGCATGGCGCACCACCTGGTGTTTCCGGACGAGTGTGCTGGGTCCTCGGAAAGGGCGGGGTCCAGCATCTTGTGTGGAGGAGCACAGGCAGAAGACAGGATGTCGATCACTGCATCGGAGGGCGAGCTAGGCTCTAGAGATGACGATTCGGCTGCGCTGCCACCGTCAGGTAGAGTGGCGTTGCCGAGTCAGATCCAGAGCTGACCGCTATGCTTTCCTGGGCTGCTGAGAGTGTCGGGCTGCACTTGAGGCCTCCTCCTTCTCCCGAACGCTCGTGGCTGGATGATTGGTTCCTGGGGGCGAAGGCCGGTCGTTGGCAGCCGCCTCCGGTTCTATTCTTCCCGGAAGTGCATGAGGAGGTTACTAAGTCTTGGAAGGCACCTTTTTCTGCCCAAAACAGGCTTGGTGCCACCTCCGTCCTCACCACCCTCAATGGTGGGCGGCCCAAGGGTATGTGGACATCTCTCCGGTTGAGCGTGCTATTGCCATGTAGCTCTGCCCGCAAAGCGCTGCCGCCTGGAGGGGTACTCCACGCCTTCCGTTCAGGGCCTTTAAGTTCTCGTCCGCTCTGACGGCTAGGGCTTACAGTGCCGCTGGACAGGCCGCTCCCGCCCTGCACGCCATGGCCCTCCTGCAAGTCCAACAGGCCAAGGCGTTGAAAGCGTTTGCACGAGGGTGGTGCTGACTCAGGTGTGCTGCAGGAATTGCGCACGGCGACGGACCTCGCGCTTATGGCGACGAAAGTCACAGCGCGGACCCTGGGTCAGACGATGTCCACATTGGTGGTCCAGGAGCGCCACCTATGGCAGACCTTGGCGGTTATGAGGGAGGCCGACAAGCATCGCTTCCTGTACTCCCCGATCTCCCAGGCCGGCCTATTCGGCGAAGTGGTGGAGGGCTCTGCCCAACAGTTCTCCTCCACACGGAAGCAGACGGAGGCGTCTTGACACATCCTGCCTCGGCGGTCGGCTGCTGTAGCCACCCCCCCGCCGGCTGCAGCCCCTCTGTCTGCTCGTCACCGAGATCGCCCTCCTGTGGTCTCCATCTCCGCTCCAGCTTGGCCGCAGCAGCAGCCTTCACAACGGCCGTAGCGTGGAGCTGGCCGCAGGAAAACGGCTCAGCCCGCCTCCGCCCTTGCCAAGCCTGTGAAGCGCCAGGGCAGGTGGCGTCCCTGAGACGGGTGACCCGGAGCTCTTTGATCCTGCTCTTCAGGAGATGGTGACTACACCACTCCTTCCCCCGGCGGAGGGCCGAGTGGAGAAACATTTGTTCCTGTTTTTTTCTATTCCGCCACTGGCTACCCAGCCAGTGGTCCCCAAACCTCAACAGAAGAGCAGTTCCCTTTGCCTCCGGGTCCCAAGAGGGCGAGGACGGCGGTGCACGAGACCCAGTCTCCACATGGCCGTCCCCCTCTCCCTTCGCTAATAGGCAGCAGGGTTCAGTTCAAGGACACTACTCCTCCTCACGAGCCCCCTGCCCAGCCATGGAGCCAGGTAAGTGGCGCGCCGCGCACTCAGACCCCACCCTGGGACACACTGCCTCCGGGGTTGGGTCCCTGTGTTCCACTTCGCTGCCCCACTGCGGGTACGTCGGTGGTTTCCCTGGTCCCGCTTGTTCGGTCACTGGGGGGCTTGTTAGCGCTCCCCAGGCCGTCTCGCTTGCTCATGAGAACCATCAGACTCGGCTACTCGATTCAATTCGCCCGGCGCCCTCCCAAGATCAGAGGCATTCATTCCCTTGTTCCGTACAAGATGCTCCTCTTGCGTGCGGAGATCGCAGGCCTACTGGCGAAGGACGCGATAGAGCCTGTTCCTCCAGCCGATATGAGGTCAGGTTTTTACAGCCCATACTTCATCGTACCCAAGAAAGGCGGTGGGTTACGACCAATCCTGGACCTGCGCGTACTGAACCGGGCCCTTCACAAGCTCCCGTTCAGGATGTTGACGCAGAAACGCATCTTTCAATGCGTCCGTCCTTTCGATTGGTTCGCAGCGGTCGACCTCAAGGGCGCTTACTTTCATGTCTCGATTCTCCCTCGACACAGACCTTTTCTCCGCTTTGCGTTCGAAGGGCGAGTATATCAGTACAAGGTCCTCCCCTTCAGGCTATCCCTGTCTCCTCGTGTCTTCACCAAGGTCGTGGAGGCAGCCCTCATTCCATTGAGGGAAGCGGGCATTCGCGTTCTCAACTACCTCGACGACTGGCTCATACTGGCCCAGTCCCGAGCGCAGTTGTGCGAACACAGGGATATGGTGCTCAGTCACCTCAGCCGATTGGGGCTTCGGGTCAACTGGGAAAAGAACAAACTCTCCCCGGTGCAGAGGATCTCTTTTCTCGGCATGGAGCTGGACTCGGTCAACCTCTCGGCACGTCTCTCAGTAGAACGTGCACAGTCGATACTGTCTGGGGTCCTTCCAGTGCAAGACGGCTGTTCCACTGAGACAATTTCAGAGGCTCCTGGGGCATATGGCATCCGCAGCCGCTTTTTATGAGACCGCTTCAGCGTTGGCTTCACGACCGGGTCCCGAGATGGGCATGGCGACACGGCACTTACCGGGTTTCTGTTACCCCGTTCTGCCGTCAGACCCTCAGCCCGTGGACAGATCTTGCCTTTCTTCGGACAGGGGTGTCCCTTGGGCAAGTATCCAGGCATGTTGTTGTGTCAACAGATGCCTCTGCCAGGGGCTGGGGTGCCATGTGCAATGGGAATGCAGCTGCGGGGCTCTGGTGGCATATCAACTGCCTCGAGTTGCAAGCAGTATGGCTGACTCTGCGCCACTTCAAATCGCTGCTACACGACAAGCACGTACTGGTCCGTACGGACAACACTGCAACCGTTGCGTACATCAACCACCAGGGCGGTCTACGCTCCCGTCGCATGTTGCAACTCGCCCGCCATCTCCTCCTCTGGAGTCAGAAGCATCTGAGGTCGCTTCGCACCGCTCACATCCCAGGCGAGCTCAATCGTGCAGCCGATGAGCTCTCACGTCAGCCCGCCCTTCCCGGAGAATGGCGACTCCACCCCGAGACAGTCCAGCTTATTTGGAGACGCTTTGGGGATGCTCAGGTAGACCTGTTTGCCTCCCCGGACACGTCCCATTGCCAGTTGTTTTACTCCCTGGCCGAGGGACCCCTCGGCACGGACGCACTGGCGTGCAGCTGGCCTCGGGGCCTACGCAAATATGCGTTTCCCCCAGTGAGCCTTCTCGCACAGACACTGTGCAAGGTCAGGGAGGACGAGGAGCAGGTCCTCTTGGTAGCGCCATATTGGCCCAGTCGGACTTGGTTCCCTGAACTGATGCTCCTCGCTACAGCCCCTCCTTGGCGAATTCCTCTTAGGAGGGATCTCCTTTCTCAGAGAGGTGGCACCCTCTGGCACCCGCGTCCAGGCTTGTGGAATCTCCACTTGTGGTCCCTGGACGGAACGCGGAGGTTCTAGGTGACCTACCCCCAGATGTAGTAAACCCCATCGCTTCAGCTAGAGCCCCGTCTACCAGACACGCTTACAGGTTGAAGTGGAACCTGTTCGTCGATTGGTTCTCTTCCCGCCGGGAAGACCCCCGAAGATGCCCGATTGCGGTCGTGCTTTCCTTTCTGCAGCAAGGGCTTGAGTGAAGGCTGTCTCCCTCCACCCTGAAAATGTATGTTGCCGCCATTGCCGCGCATCACGATGCAGTAGACGGTAAGTCTGTGGGGAAGCACGTTTTGGTCATCAGGTTTCTCAGAGGGGCATGGAGGTTAAATCCTCCGCGCCCTCACTTGTTACCCTCTTGGGATCTCCCCTCGGTCCTGACGGCCCTGAAGGAGGAGGCCTTCGAGCCTCTGCGGTCAGTAGAGCTTAAAATTCTGTCATTTAAGACAGCGCTCCTCACCGCATTGGCCTCGGTCAAGAGGGTAGGGGACCTGCAGGCATTCTCGGTCGACGATTCGTGCCTAGAATTCGGGACGGGTAACTCTCATGTTGTCCTGAGACCCCGACCTGGATATGTGCTCAAAGTTCCCACCATGCCTTTTAGGGATAAGGTGGTGAACTTGTAAGCGCTGCCCGGGAGGAGGCAGACCCAGCCATCGCTCTGCGCTGTCCCGTTCGCGCTCTGCGCATTTAAGTGGACCGTACGCGGAGCTTCAGGACCTCAGACCAGCTCTTTGTCTGCTTTGGAGGTCAGCAGAAGGGAAAGGCTGTCTCCAAACAAAGACTTGCCCACTGGTTGGTGGAGGCTATAGTCTTGGCATACCAGGCCCAACGTTTACCGTGCCCCCTCGGAGTGAGAGCTCACTCTACGAGAGGAGTGGCATCTTCTTGGGCATTGGCGCTGGGCGCCTCAATAGCAGACATCTGTAGAGCTTAACGCCTAACACGTTTGCGAGATTCTAAAATCTCCGTGTAGAGCCCGTGTCCTCACGTGTACTCGCCTCAGGTAGGCAGTAACACCGGCCCTGCTCGGTGTCGATCACGCTTGCTTCGCCATTCCCCTCTACGGACCGGATACATGCGCTTTTGTGCTCCTCAATAAGTTCCCCATGGCGAACCCTGGTGGAGTTTCTCCCGCACCCTCGGCGGTCAGGCGTTGTGGAGCGCCAGACGCCAGGTTCAGCACTCGTGTGCGTGCCCAAGGTCAGCCCTTGTGCTGGGATAGGTGCCCGTGTGTAGTGATTCCCCTTCGGGTGATCCCACATGTGTATTCTTCCACGTTACGGCTCCCCTCACGGTAAGCCCGTGTTTTTCCCTGGCAGTTGTTCTCTGCCATCTCTGTTGTGTAGTTTTCTCACCCCAGGCGGGTTGAGTCTACTGCAGGGATTTCCTTATGTAGCACTGCCCTGGGCCAGTCCATTTGTGTATTCCACATGATACCTCCTATATGCAGGATGTGGCTTCTGTAGCGTTCCCAACTGGGTACGCTTTCCTAGTGTTATCCAAGGTACCACTGTATGGAACAGCAGTGGCGGACACCTCTGCCTAGCCCTGTCCTATCTTCCGCCCCAACTGGTGTGGGGGGACTTGCTTGCTTTCGCAGGGCACTGGAGGGGGTCAGCATTAGTGGCGTTTTCCATACGGATCCCAGTTTGTCAGTCACGACTGACGTAACGTAGATTGTGACTGACTGAAAGGGAACGTCTCGTTTACTTGTGTAACCCTCGTTCCCTGACGGAGGGAACGGAGACGTTACGTTCCGTCGCCACAGTTGCTGTACCACCGCTGTACGGCCGGGGCACGTAGTCTCTGCTCCTCAGTGAAAAAATTATGTGCGTTTGCACGCGCTCTCCTTCAATACCCGCGCTGCGGGGCGGGGTGCGCATGCAAACGCACAACTGTCATTGGGCTTGTGTAGTTTAACACTCGGTGCTTGGGCTCCTCGTCGGGGCGAGATCCCAATTCGTCAGTCACTGACGTAACGTCTCTGTTCCCTCCTTCAGGGAACGAGGGTTACACAAGTAACCTAGACGTTTTTCAGCATTCACTTTCACATCACTGAAGTATTAAGTTATCCATCAGTGATGTCAGAAGGACTGATCTGTAAACAAGGATGAAATGAGATCTGTGCCAACCTGTCACAACCCAGTGCTTATAATCACTGCACTGTTCTTCTGATTGGTCAGTCGTGACATTCAATGGGCCAAATGTTTGTATAATCACTAAACTGTACGTCACCATTCACTTTTAAAAAGAAATGGTTCCAAAAGGTAGTTCACAGTGATGCCATTGAACAATAATTTTGGATAAAGAACACTTAATAATCTATATTTCCACTATAAAGAGTAATTAATTAAAATAAGTAATTAATAACAGTAGGCAGGTAATAAGTGGGATAATGTACAACAGCCATTTGGTCATTATTGCAAAGTCAAACCCATTAGGATAATACAAAATCTTGATCACTCTGTCTGGTTTATTTTATGTATGTATGTGTGTGTGTGTATATATATATATACATTTTCAGTGAAACCTGATTTTAATTACTCTGTTTCCTTATAGAAGTTGCATTGCTCATTAAAAATAACTAAGAAACTTTACTAAAGAGAGAGAGTGTCAGAGAGATAACACATGAAGAATGTTAAAAAGAAAGACAAAGAGGGTGAGTAGCTCTGGGGTAGTCATATTTGGGTTGGCTGAAATCAGAACTGAGTGTTCGAGGGAGACATTGAGAGAGACGTGAGAGTTATGTTAAGTGTCGCTCTGAGCAGCACTGAGGCATCTGTAAAGCATGAGCTCTGAAACAGCAGATGTCTCTGGGGAGCCTGCCTCAGTCCGAGTCAACAAAGAACACGCAGGCTCATAGAATATGTATCAAGTCAAAGTGAACAGGTTGGATACTGGGATGTCTGTATGTTTGGTCTCTAGAATAATTTCACTTCTGTAGCTCAATGAAGCTTTGATATTTTGAGTCACATGTTAAATTAATCTGTACATGGCACAATACCTGTTCTTGTCAATTCAATTCTAATTCCCGAGTAGCAGAAGGGTGTTTATTAGGATTAATGGCCAAAATAGGCCTCATCATCATACTTTGATCTGAGTGAATCAAGCTTTTATGACCTTTCATTTGAAAGGCACATCAACAAAAGGCACTGGTTTTAAAATCTCAGTCAGCTAGTTGTTAGTTAGAAGTTTGTCTTTGACTTTAAAGACATTAACAACAAACAAATAAAATATTTACAGTATATAATATATACAGCCATATCTTTGGCTGTCGACAAAAATATAAAAGATATAAAATGCAATATATTGTTAAACAGTGTCCAGTGGCAAAGAGTGCTACTCAGGTGGGATATATAGTGAAGATCCTCTATATACAGTATGTTACCCTTGACCACAAAACCAGTCTTAAGTCTCTGGGGGATATTTGTAGCAATAGCCAAAAATACATTGTATGGGTCAAAATTATTGATTTTTCTTTTATACCAAAACTCATTAGGACATTAAGTAAAGATCATGTTCCATAAAGATATTTTGTAAATGTACTACTGTAAATATATCAAAACTTAATTTATGATTAGTAATATGCATTGCTAAGAACTTCATTTGGACAACTTTAAAGGCTATTTTCTCACTATTTAGATTTTTTATTTTTTTTGCACCCTCAGATTCCAGATTTTCAAATAGTTGTATCTCGGCCAAATATTGTCCTATCCTAACAAACCATACATCAATGGAAAACGTATTTATTCAGCTTTCAGATGATGTATACAACTCAATTTATCAAAATCTCGAAACTGACCCTTATAACTGGTTTTGTGGTCCAGGGTCACATATGGTCAGTGATTCAGTATAGTTAATTCATAAAAAGCTGGATAACCATGGCACTGTGCAATAATATATTCATAAAGTTTATATCTATATCTAAAATGTAAAAAAGAAGGTGTAATGATTATAAAAGCTGGACAGTTGGCACACCAAGATAAACTTCAACACCTGCCCTGGCCAAACAAATGACCTGACTTGAATATTATCAAACCACTGTGGACATGCAGTTTTGGAGAGCAATGTGGGAAGCCAATTCCCTCTTCCACCATCTCTGAAGCAACTTTTATAGACAACATTCAACTGGAGACTATTCAGAAGTTGGATGAATCTATTCTAAGAAGGCTGGAAGCAGTATTAAAGGCAAATGGTAAAACACCTTAATGAAATATTGCTTATTTCCCAGGTCTTCACATTATTTTGTCCAACACCTTTTTTTTTACACTCAGATCTAATGTGTGCAAAAATATGCATATCAGTAAACAGCTTGTGATATCCTCCATTAGCAGCAATAATGTGGTGTAAACATCTCCCATAGCCACTAATCAGTCTCTGACATCTGTTTTGGGGGATTTTTGCCCACTCTTCCAGAACTATACATCAGAATTCATGGTTCCCTTAATGATGTGTAGTTATCCAGGCACAAAAGAGGAAATGCAGCCAGTTCTTGAAATTTACACCACCATGCTTAACTGTTTAGCAACGGCATGTGGTCATTCTGCACACTCTCACTATTGGGAGGAATGAGTGCAGGGATTTAGTCATTAATATTAAAACAAATTTTCTTGTCATTTGAGGCCTAAAACAAAACTTATTTACATAATAAAATGTTGGAAACATCTATGCCGTTCAAATGGTCATTTTCGCGCCTATGCAATGCTGTTTGAAATTGTGTAAATTGCACAAAAACTTAACTAGAACAAAGATACAAATTAAACAATTTATTTATTATTATTTTTTCATGTTTGTAGGTGTTCAGGTAGAAGAAAATAATCAAATGTAAAATTGCACTATAGTCTTCACTGTAAAAAATAAATATATATATTAATTCTTGTTAAAACAAAGTCATTCATTCAAGAGCAGTGAGTGATTTTCTCTCTCTCTTTTTTTTTCTTGGATTAACATTAAGTATTAAGCCATAAATGTATAGGTTGCGTCACTTTAAGAGACAATGCATCCAATATAATGAGACACATCTTATTTCTTTCTAAACTGTTTACGCTTTGTTCACTTAAGACATAACCAACAGTTTTTCGAGGATACTCACCAAGACGGGTATTTTGACATAATTTTGTGTGTATTTGTCCGTTCAAGTGCAAGAGGAGGCAAAACTCAATTCGGTGTTTAAGGCAGAGATTGTCTTACTATAGAGAAATGAGAGGGTCTGTATTACTTACTATTGGAGAAAGTGTAACGGCTAACTTGGATCACGTGTGCCTTAATAACCAATCACATTACAGCCTTTACGTCACTGAATTTCAGTCAGAGTTGTGCGACACTCAATCGCCGTTTACGGATAGGAATGGATAAGTGAATTCCACCTCTCTCAAAAAGTCTGTGATTTCTCTTATAAAGCGTCATTTTTTTTTCAGTGTGAACTCTAAAAATAGTTAAATCCAAAACTATTGTTTAGTGTAAAACATGTTGAAGATTAGCCGATAGGCTGTCGATTCACTAAATGTTAAGCTGTTTCCTCTAAGAAGCTGTTTATTCAGCGTAGTGAAGCCACTCCTTTATTGACATCCATTCAAAAAAAAAAAAAAAAGGCCTCTGGTCATTAGCCATAATGGTTATTTTTTTGGCTAAAGGTTGCAGGCTTGCCTTCTCTAGTGGCTTTGTTCAAGGCCTGTTTGCGTACGCAATGTGCGCACAGCGAGAGGGAGCTGAAAGCTCGTCTTTTTTTTGCATCTTTTTGTGCTTGCTTGTTTAAACTGGCAAGGTGGGCCCTATCATACACCCGGCGCAAGGTCGTAACGCCAGAACAGGCAGAGAACAGCAATTGATGGTTGGATATACATAGTTGTTCAGTGTCGCAACGACGAAAGGGGTAACGGGTAGTATCGTTGTCTCTCGGATTCCTTGCGGTCTTGTGGTTGTTAGCTAAACGCTACGCACACGGTGAACAATTATAATAGGGGCGCCCAGGCACGTGCTGGCTAGAGAGGGGGAAAAGGTCTGAAAACGAGGTGTGTTTAGGTGCGTTGCTATTTTGAGGCAGCTAAAATAGACTGCGCCTTTGACCAATTGAAACCTGGTCTAAAGTCTGGCGCAATATTTATAATTTTTTTGATATTTAAAGAGCGCGTTATTAATATGCGCCTATAGGCGAGTGCACAACAAGCGTACACTTTGTTTATTACACACACAGGAATGCGCAGCAGCACACAAACATTTTAAAAAATGAAAAATGAAAGGATTAAAATGTAAAAGATTATTATTGTGTACAAAAATATAAAAATGCCTACATGTCATAACGATAGTCATTGCATGCATCAGAATTAGGCACACGAGCAGATCCGTTCCTTCACTAGAGAAGCGTTCCGTTTTTCCGCTTGTAAATTCCGCCATGTAAATAGCGAATCCACCATGACGCAAGCGCAACTGGCTTTTAAAGGGAATGGGAGATGAGATTCTGATTGGTTTATGGCACATTGCGCCAGTTGCGAGTCCAGAAATTTTAAATCGAATGGACCTGGGGAACATCGGGTGAACCTCAGTGCCTATTTCAAAAATCATTTTACAATAGCCAACATGAGATAAAAATAGGGATGCAAATGTTTTGTGATTTTTGTGATAGGAACGACTTTGTAAATAGTCACAGAGGAAAAACTGGCCATCATATATACAAAGTCGTGAGTGTATGATGCCTAGTGTTTTAAAATTGTGTAGATTTTAAAACAGTAGGTATTCACATGGAACAGATTTTAAAACGCACGTCATTATACACTTACTGACTTCATAAACAGTCTCAAAGTAATGACTGGGCATACCCTAAACGACTGAGGATCACACACTACCAGACTTAAAGTCATTCTGATCACAACAAACTCAGGCAAAGTGTGCACCTTGTTTGCAGATGCATGACAAATGAAAACAATGTGTGGTTCAAAATCGGCTAAAAATATCAAACATGTTTGATCTCCTCCGACTGGATGGAATTAAAGTTTGAAGTTATTTTCTATTAAATCTGTCGACTCAAGTCTGCAGACTGGCTCTGACTTATGGCAACTATTGCGTGAACTTCTCCAGACTGTAAATCCGGGAAAAAGTTGTGTAGTGTATTCCAGCCTTTAGAGTGACATTGCATGCTGCTTTGAACATCTAAGATCAGATCGCGTTGCAATGATGATGATGCGGTGTTTTCCTACGTCATTTGTAATCTTTGGGAAGTTCAACCAATAGAAACTGGATCTCAGGTATGATGGATGGGACCATGACTAAAGACCAATCAGGGACTGCTTTACAGCGGGAGTGTGCTTGGATTTGATTGATCGCTTATATTGACAGCTCTTGCGTTCACAACAGAATAGAAGCGCAACACTGGAAGATCAGCGCTCATTCACCAGGATCTTATTACTACTTACTTTTTTTTTCTTTTACTTGTTCGCAAATACAAGTTGTTTGTATGTTCATGTATTTGACCAATTATTGTAATGTATGCAGGATTTTTCTTCTTTCCTCATTTGAATGGGTGGGCTAGCCGTCAATCTGAGTGGGCCAGTGCCACCCTAGCCCTTATGTAGCCTTGCCACTGCGTTACACCCAAAACACACCCATTACTCATTAAGAGATTAGGGACAACCCTTTTAGACCATGCGCTGGGCGCGCCGACCATTTTTCCCATCCTTAAACTTGCAAAAGTGGATTCGGATATGCCCTAAGCACAATTTAGGGCGCTTAGATCGTTAAAATAGGGCCCGGTGTGTTTGCTCGTTCAAGTGCAATAAGACATGAAAGAGTTCGAAAGATGTTAATCAGTTGACAGCGCACAAGCACTCAGTTGAGTTCTTTCACGTCTCTTGCTTGAACGCTTTACAATCTCTTGAATGTTTAAATTGGCAAGGCTTAAACCTTGGGTGGTGTTCATATTTTTGTTAATCAGCCAGTGTTCTTGGGTCTGGTGGACCGGCTGCATTTTTGGGTTTTTAATTCAACACAATCAAAAATGTTATGTTAAAATACTTACTTCATCCCAATTACAATCAATATAATCAGCATATATGGTTAATATGTGCCCTTTACCTTTGTTAGATTACATTTATGAGTTAAAGTGCTACAACCTTGTGCGGGGGATGGCAGGGGCAGAAACACAAAACTCACACCTACACTCACACTCTCACAAACTCTCTCTCTCTCTCACACACACACACGCGCACACACACACACTTACACCTACTCACCTACACACACACACACACACAACAATAGCAGGCCCAGACAGCAGGAGGACAGAGTGAAGGTACACAGGACCTACAATTCCACTATTTTATTTTATTTTATTTTTTTATCCAGTGGACCCGAACATCCTGTATGCAATATAAGTGTGTAGGGGGGGTGTACAGTGTGTGGTCATTGAAAATTTGTTCTGATATATGTTCTTCACAGAAAATGAGCCAAGGCCAATGAGTCTGCGTTTTAAAAAATAATTAATCATATAATTTTTCTTTTGATAAAAAAATTAAATGGGTACTACGTATACCCAAACACCATAAAAGGTGTGGGCCTTGGGCCCCTATAATCGTCATCACCTTTCACCCCACTAGTGACGGCCCTGAATGGACACCAAATGTTTCTGCAGTTCCATAGACTGATGATATTTTTTTCTCTGAGGTCCATTTATTATATTGTTAGGCAAACTTTATATTAGTTTCTGTATGGACCAAGTTGCTGAATCCAAAATAGTAATTTAATTATTGATTGTTATGATTGTTAACATGAGCACTCACATGCCAATATATTAATTCTATTAATCACAGCAATATTTCAGTGACGCATTTTTGCAACTTCCAATAAATGCTGCTTTGGGTTAAAGTAGGAGATTTGAGATTCTGAAATTGTATTTTAAAAGATTGAGAAAATAATCACTTTTCATTAAATGACCAGTAAATTTACAAATGTACTTTTTATTGCAAAATTTACAATTGCTGAAAGTGGGTTTAACATATTTTGAAACAGTATAGGCTAATCTGTTTAGAACTGCATTTTTAATTAATGTTTAAACAGAACTTAAAATATGTTTACTTTTATGAAGATACTCAAGACTGGATGTACAGTATATATACACTAAACTGATGAACCATATTTTCCAGATGTTTTTATACAACACCATTTTTCAATAGTTAATATACTCTGATATTAAATATTTCAGTGGTGCTTATGAAGGGTTTTCAAACTCAAAGCAAGTTTCAGGGATTTGTGGTACAGTAGTAGGCTATCTATAGTGATAAGAAAATATTCAGGTTAAAGGGACAAGGTTTTGCTTTGCTCAGCATCACCGTCAGAAAAAGACGAGCAGATTTGTTATCATAAGTTTATGACAGTCTTTTAATTCAACAGTGGTTTTCAATACAAAAAGAAACATGTTACAGTGCAAGTGAAGCAGAATTGAGCTGAACACACCAATGTTCATTTTCTACAATAGATTTTAGGCCTCTATAAAGACCTCTCAACATCGACAGGACTTTGACTAAGAATCTTAATATCTACATTGTTTGCTGAGCAGAACATTGTTTGTTTCTTCGCAGCACACTTGTAAATTAAGGTTTACTGTGGTTTGACTATTGTGATTTGAGCTGGTCTAAATAACAGATGTTCCTCTATTAGGAACTGCAATGGTACCAGCAAACTGCAGTTTATTCCCTTAATCGAAAAGAGACTTTGAAGGACATTTCAATAGTATTTCCAATTAGAGTGTATTATAAGCCATAATTAACAATCAGCTCTTCATCAAACTTCATTGTGGCAGTTAGAGTTTATCTGTTAAGTATTTTTACATACCGACGTTAGACCTTCCAGTCCATAAATCAAAGTCATTGATAAAGTGAAGGCCATTTTCCTGTTCAGCATATATTCAACTCCATTTCCTAGTGCAATCCATTGCAGAGAAGATGATAGATGATCATCTCGGCTTGGTCCCAGTCCATTTCATCCCACTGAATCATAGCTAAAACCGGTTCATTATACCAGTCAGCCTAAACAAGGTCCGAAGTCCACTGATCAGATCAATACAGTGACCGTCACAGTCTGAAAACTGTCTGGTCGATACCGATTCAATTAGTAAGTGTCCTTCAAGTATTGCAGTGAAAATGATTGGTTTGTAAAATCCAGCTAGTATGAAATAACTTCTAAACCTTCTTTTTTTCTTCTTTTTTAGTTTTTAGTTGGTCAAAGACCTTTAAAAACATCTGAAGACTTACAGTAGTCTCGTAAAACAATTGGCAGTTGCATGGTTAGAATTAAAACAGAACTGATAGATCTTTGAAAAAAAAAAAGGTGTTCCTCCTGTTCCCTACTGAAAAGATCGTTATTATCATATGGTGGGATGCCAATCTGCTTAACTGGCTTAAAAGTACATTTCATCCACAAATGAAATTTTGCCTGAAAATTTACTCACCCTCAGGCCATCCAAGAGGAGTTTGTTTCTTCATCAGAACAAATTTGGAGAAATTTAGAATTACATCACCAATGGATCTCTGCAGTGAATGGGTGCCGTAAAAAAATGAGTTTGATAAAAACGTCACAATAATCCACAAGAAATCCACATGACCAATTCATAATCCATAGTAATGCTTTCTCTAGTGAAAGTCCATTCCCCGCTGTCTTCTCACATCAAAATCCACAGCATATATGTTTGGAACTGTTTTGGACTGTTTTTGCTTGTTAATGGTGTTTGATCTGTGCATATTTCTCTCCTGATTCCTCCACGCAGCGCCTTGGCATCGAGGGGTCACCTTTTTTTTTCTGGAGAAAGCAATATTATGGATAGATGACTCGTATTTTAGCCGTTAGCAACTTTTTGAAGTTAAAAACGTTTTAATAATTAATTTGTTTTTCAGAAACAAGATGTTAGTTAATGTACTGGAGTAGTGTACTTGTGGATTATTGTGATGTTTTTATCAACTGTTTGGACTCTCATTCTGACGGCACCCATTCACTGCAGAGGATCCGTTGATGAACAAGTGATGTAATGCTAAATTTCTCCAAATCTGTTCTGATGAAGAAACAAACTCATCTACATTTTGGATGGCCTGAGGGTGAGTAGATTTTCAGCTCATTTTAATTTTGGGGAGAACTTGGTTTAACCTAGTCAACTAGCTTCTCTAGAAAGATCATGTTGGGTCACCTAGCCAGACCAGTATTAACCTGTATAAGCAATCCTGGAGTGGTTAATTAATTTCTAAGTAAAATTGTTGGTCCAGTCATATGCTTCATTCATGGATTAAGGCTTTGAAACACCAAAAGAAGACACAATTAAAAAGAAGAAGAAGAAGTAATGACATAAATCTCTTCATATGCGTGTTTGTTTGGAGAGTTGCTTTGCGCCAGTGGGCAGTAAAGATGTTTGCAGGTGTGTGATGGTGGGATAAGAAGTCGCAGCCACTTTCTCCCAGACAGCATGAAACAGTCGCCATAGCAACCCCACCTTTTATGCTGAGCTCATTAAAAGCAAAGCTTTGACCTCTACTAAATACAAGCTGGACATGTCACCCTCAACTAAGGGGATGAAATATTTATTGGTATAAAATCATTCACTGGTATGCAGGTTTTAATTAAAATCATTGTGTGGTGCATTTCTTAAATGTTAAACTGAACCTTTCATCAACTAAAGTGGTGGGTTTACCATGAAGAGAAGAGATTGTCTCCAAATTGTCATATGCTGGGGCGAAATAAAAGACAAAAAAATAAAAATAATAAATCAACCAATGAGTATAAATGCCCCATGCATAAAAAAGATTTTAAGTGCTTTTATCGCTTATTATCCCCGTTTCTGACCACGGTTAAAATATTTTAATAAAAAAAAGGGTTTAGTTTCCTGTTCTGGGCACTTATACTGCACTTCCTATATTTACATTATTTTATGGTTACCTTTCCAAAATGGGTTTGGGATTCAACTTTCTAATCGCTGCTTTAAAAAGGTTGTTGGATGACTTTCAGAGAGTAGTGTTTGCCCTCTAGACATTTAAAGCTTAATAACAACATCTGCCATTACATACTAAAAGCAAAAACGTACAAATTATTTGGCAAAAGTCTGGCAGTATTAGTCACTCAGAAGAAAAAAAAAGAAATCTGTGATTTTTCCTCACGTTACACTTGTTTAGCAATAAACAATCTAGTTAAAACGTTTTCAACATGAAGATGACAATGAATCAAAAATAATTTCTGGAACCGTTCTACGTAAAAACCAAACAAATAAACAACAAAAAACGTGCAGATTTTTTTCAGACACTGTTCGTCCGATGAGGGGTCCTATATTTGAGGGACTCAAAGTCGAATATGTCTCCAAAGTTCAGCTGGTTTCATTCCAGAGGTCAGAACGTGAAGGCGTAGACGACGCCCACCACTATGATGTTCCCAATGGTGGCGGTGATGGCGAGCCACAGCCAGATGGCGTCTCGGGACATGGGCTGCTGCTCCTCCTGTTGGTTGTGAGCTGCCAGAGCTGCGGCGTGAACACTAGCAGAGGAGTTGAAGAGAGAGTGATCCGTGCTGTAGTCATCGTGAGGCGATGAGTCCATGAAGGCTCCTGTCATCACAGGGATCTGATGAAGGAGAAGAGAAGATGTCAGACAGATGACCATGCAGCCGAATGATTCCCTCTTCTACATCAGTAGCACTCTGAAGTGCATCCTGGTCTGATTTTATAGACATCTTACAAGAGTCTCACTGAAATCATTGCCAGGCACAATTGCAGCTTGAGATACAATCGAGAAGTGCACTTAGACTGCTTTATCCTTAGCCTGCACTCTTAATAATAACATATCCAAAAGGGGTTTTCACAGCGATGCCATAGAAGAACCATGAACCATGCAATGGAAACTATACATTTAGATTTGATTAGATGTATTGCATATAATAATATGACATTAATGACACAAAAAACGTAATAATATGACACCAAAAATTTATTTTACTTAACTTTTGTTCAGAAAAAGGACAGACTTCATATGGCTACAGTAAGTGCATTGACTTGCATTACTGATTAGATGCTGATATATATATATAGATATATTACTGATAAAATATACACATTAAATTTATTTGTTAGTTGCTTGGCTTTCTGTCAATTTTAAAGTAATTGCATTTTCTAAAGAAATATAAGGAGAAATCAAGTCACGCTTTTGTTATTTTTTAGCATTTTTATTGTATTGGGTTTAGGTGTCCTACCTATTGTATGTATAAACTCTTTATAAATCTACATATTCGTTTTTTTAATCTTGTGGGGGAAAAATTAGTAATTACAAAGTAAAAAAATAAATACATACAAAAGCAGTTTTCATCATCATTCATTCGTTTAATTTAAATTGTATTAATTTTAAACCTGAAAACTTTCAATCAAACGCAGTTTTTTGTCACAGATAAAATATGATCAATTCTTAATAACTATGAATTATAATCCTAAACAATGTACTAAAACTAATTATAATATATATATATCACTATTTCTTTCACTACTCTATTTTTTATTCACTATTTACTACCACTACGTTTGTTATTATTATTATTATTATTAAATTGCTTGGTAAGTTACATTTTAACCTGAATTTTTTCATAACAAAATAAATATAGCTCTAAACCAAATTATCTCCCTATGGCTATACACGCATCCCTGGGGCTTTCTACTTCTTTATTTGGAAGATTTGAGCCATAAACCATGTTTTAAAAAAATTGCATTTTAAAAAACTATTTTATATTTCACACCTGTGTTAATAAATCAAATTTGACTATTCACTGAAAATTATTCACAGTACAAAACCGTGTCTAATGGCCCTTGGCCCTAAAAATGGTCCTTATTAGTAATTCACAAAGCAGAGCTGTCATTTGCATATTCCTCACAACAAAGTGTCTAACAGGTTGCATGCTGACGATTAAAGCGAGAACATGAACAACATTGAATAACAATTCTGGTTATTTCCAGAGACGTGTCTGATCTGTTTCTGGGCTGATCAAAACCTGCATGGGCCAGTAAAGAGTCTGACAGCCTCCACTGAGCCGAGATGAAAAGACTCTCACCACCAGAGTAAAAATATCACAAAGAACCCAGATATGGCCAATTCCTCTCCTCTCTATTCAGCCTGACATGCACACCTGTCTATGCTGTGGTTTGAGGTGTTACACCCTTACAAGCTGCACGCTTCACACATACAAAGACAGATCCTTGTTCTGTTTCACTATGGCAAATACTGACAGAAGAGAACAAGGAATGATGGAGGCAGAGATGTGGGGAATGAAGAAGGATGACAAACTTAACTGTGTATGAGTGGCTACCAGTGAACCATCATGAGTGGATATATACAGTATATACAGTATATATAGTAAGTGTCATTTCAGTCACGGCTGGACACTTTTTAATCTGTATATACTACATATTCAAACCATTTTCAGGAAGCACAAACTGCTCTTGTAGAAAAAATTCACTCAAGTAGGACTGAGGTATATTTAGGACACTGTAAAAAAAAAAAATTATAATAATAATAAATGAAGTTTGACATAAATGACTTTTTTTTTTAAAGGACAACACACATTATTCAACATGTCTGTAAATGTGCCAGTGTTAGCCACTAAAGATTATTGGAGTATGTTTTAGAAGAAAACAACCTCAGTCATTCTACTTAAATATTTCACATTTAAAGGGATAGTGCACCCCAAAAACTGAAAATGTACTCATCCTCAGAGTAAGGCCATCCAAGTTTGTTTCTTCATCAGAACAGATTTGAAGAAATTTAGCATTCCATCACTTGCTCACCAGTGGATCCTCTGCAGTGAATGGGGGCTGTCAGAATGAGAGTCCAAACAGCTGATAAAAACATCACAATAATCCACGCCACTTCACTAACGTCTTGTGAAGTGAAGAGCTAATTTTTGTAGGAAACAAATTCATCATTAATGTGGTTTAACTTTAAACCGTTGCTTCTAGCCAATTTAATCTTAATGATGAATGTGTTTCTTACAAACATCACTTCTCAAGATGTTAATTGATGGACTGGACTGGTGTGGATTACGTGTGAATTATTGTGATGTTTTATCAGCTGTTTTGACTCTCATTCTGTCGGCACCCATTCACTGCAGAGGATCCACTGACGAGCAAGTGATGTATTGCTAAATTTCTCCAAATCTGTTTCCATGAAGAAACAAACTCATCTACATTTTGGATGGTTTGAGGGTGATTAGATTTTAATTTTTGGGTGTTCTGTTGTTCCTTAAATTCACTGAGTTACTTGCCATTATTTGTGAAGTTTACTAGCAATTTATTTTCAGTGCTCAAAAGACTGTCAGTGAATAACAACTTAAATTATGTTTGTCACATAATTTGCTAGCTTGAAAGGACTTGGAATATAGTGCACAATTCATATGGACTACTTTTATGATCTTTTATTGTGCTTTTTCCCATTGCTTTACAGCTTAGTTTCAAATTCAGTTTAACTGTAAAGAGATGCTAGTGTTATTTATTTATTTATTTTTACTTTTTGGATTTAAAATATTTAAAATGTTCGGAACAATTCTCCTTCACAATTCCTAAGAAATAACGTTTTACAAAAGTAATATATGAATCCGTTAAGCACTGATCCCTATTAACTCTAAACCAAACAGAGCACTTCAGTGTCAAATGAAGCTGTTCTTTTGTATTTTTCCTCTTAAATCAATCACATTCAAAGGTTCTCAATATTCTCATGACCTCGTTCTCCTCTAACGGTTTTTAACTTTTAATGACAGTCATGGATTTTACATCTTCAAAAAAAAAAAATCTGAATTACACAGAGAAAAAAACGCTTTATGAATATCAACCTTTAATTCAAGACCAATACTTTCATACAATGCAACGGTCACACAAACTCAGTATCTGTTCATTACACAGGCAGCGGTTGAAATGAGTTGCCTGAAGCTTAATGCCATTCAGAGAGCTGCATTAAGTCTTAATGATTCCCATGCTTCCTGTTGCCTCTCCTCTGAGCTCAAATATAAAGGATTCAAGGGACAACTGTTAAGAGCCCAAAGGCTCACAGTAGCAAATAGGCACTATGGGACACCTAATAAAAATTAGATAACTAATGCAAACAAATGCACACATACTTAAACAGTATAATATCTGTAGATGCCCAAGCTTTCTCATGCAATCTACTTAGTCACATGGATCAAAAATAAACCACTCCTGTCCTGTCCTGATATTTTGAATCTCTGCTAAGTTTCTCCAACCTAAACATTCTAATCAGTTCTCTTACTTTTTGTAGGAGAACAAGAACATAGAGGGAGAGATAAATGTGTCAGTGTTAGGATAGATTGCCCCTTTAATCTAGCAAATTGTACATATCATTTTTTTTGGAATGTGATCATGTTTTGAAATCCAAATACCAAATGCTTCGCTTTGCTTATTTGCTATGCTTTCTATACCATTTTTTTCATGTAGGCAATTCTTGAGATTTGCGTTCGAGGGAGTGGCTTATCAATACACGGTCCTTCCCTTCGGCTTGTCCCTGCCCCCCCACACTTTTACGAAGTGCATGGACGCGGCTCTCTCCCCTCTGAGACAGATGGGAATCTGCATTCTCAATTACCTCGACGACTGGCTTGTGCTGGCCCAGTCGAGGGCAGAATTAATATCACACAGGACCCTTCTCCTCAGCCATCTGGAGTACCTGGGACTCAGGGTCAATTTTGCCAAGAGCTCATTGTTCCCCAGCCAGCGAATATTGTTCCTGGGAAAATTGTTCCCAATTTTTGACCCAAATGAGAGCTGTAGTCACGCCGGAATGGGCTCTGGCCATATGGAGGCTGGCGACCTCCTTCGAGATTGGAACCACTCGCCCTCAAAGCATTTCAAAGGATGCTGGGCCTCATGGCGACGGCATCGCAAGCGCTACAGTTGGGTCTGCTTTGTATGCGCCCCCTTCAGCACTGGCTGAAACCACGGGTCTCATCCCATGCGTGGCGTCACGGACGCCTACATATCAGGGTGAGTCAGGCCTGTGTAACAGCCCTGGACCCCTGGAAGAACTCTCGCTGGATGGAACAGGGCGTGGCCATGGGGATGGTTTGCAAAAGAGCAGTTGTTACGACAGACACCTCCAACTCAGGTTGGGGGAGCGCTGTGCGAGGGCATACTGACCTTCGGCCACTGGTCGAAGGCGGGAAAAAGGCTTCCACATCAACTGCCTGGAAATGCTAGCAGTATGTCGAGCCTGTCAGTTTTTCCCGCCAGTCCTAAAGGGGCTCCTCTCCACTCCGTTCAGAGCACAGGCCATTACGCTCTCCGCGCTTCCTCCAACTGAAGAGGACAAAGAGCTATCTCTGCCCCGTCAGGGCGTTGAGAATCTATATTGAGAGTTCCGCTCCCTATAGGCGATCGGAAACAACTCTTTGTCAGCTTCGGTAACCGCACCAAAGGGTTTCCGGTTACGAAGCAAAGACTCTCTGGATGGATAGTAGAATCCATCTCGCTAGCGTACTCTTCTTTTGGCCTCCAATGCCCCACTGGAGTACGGGCCCACTCGACTAGAGGCATAGCCTCGTCTTGGGCGTGGTCTAGTAGTGTGTCTATTGCAGATATTTGTGCGGCGGCCGGCTGGGCCTTGCCATTCACATTCGCAAGATTTTATAACATGGATGTCCTGGCCTTGCAGGCCAGGGTCCTTTCCGCTTGAAGTGGCACGTGCTGCGTAAACGGATATGGCAGAGAGCCCTTGGCCGTATCATGCCCATGTTCTCTGGCATTGTTTCACCTGTTATCTCTCGATCCCTGGGTGTCGAAGTTACAGGAGTATTCTGGAATGATTAACCAGGCCGGGTGTGACCTCGGAAGCTCAGCCCGTCTTAGCCTTGGGTTGTTGTTAACTTCTCTGTGGACATTGGTTGCTTATGGAAGTTTTATACCTTTAGTCATTCCACTACATTAGCACGTTGTGATTGTACTGTGTTCCCATAGCGTCTTAAGCAAGATGCAGTACGAGTTAAGTATCGATAGGGAACGTACTCGGTTAATAACATAACCTTGGTTCCCTGAGATACGGGAACGAGTACTGCGTTGCTAGCCGTGCTATGTAGCATGCCCACTCAGGCGCGCTTCAGTCGAAAGTAACCAGAGAACCCTGTGTGGTAACGCTGCGTATATAGCCAGTGCCCCCCGCCCTTCTGGTGCGGGGCTGTGGAAGGCTTTGGGGAGCATTCGTACGGCCATTACGGTGTCACGGCTTGTGCAGCTCCGCTGCCTAGCCATTGGTTCGTTTTTTTTAATACACTGCATGAACCAATGGCCATACAGTTTCACTGCGCGATTGAAAAAAGGCTTCCGTTCAGGAGAAAAAAGGCTTTTTCCATATGCGTCTTAAGCAAGACGCAGTACTCATTCCCGTATCCCAGGGAACCGAGGTTACGTTAGTAACCGAGTACGTGTTTCCCTCTTCATTATTTGTCATTGTTCATTGCCTGAAGGAAAATTTAAAACATGGCTTACCACACTCTCCCCTTATTGTATAACATAACTATTTCAATTTCCTAGATTATTCTCAGTTTTTGAATAATGTTCGATATGATAATACCAACGCATACAAACCACGCTATACCGATAGAAGTTTATTGTACTGATAACGAATCGTTGTCAGTATGATGAAGCTTCGTTCCTCCAGACGGGTGTTATCGCTGTGCCCAAGACAGAGTGCTCCCTGTACAGCAGGCCTCACAGCTATTTTTTGCCCTCCTTCCATTCAAATGTCACAATTTTAAGACAAAATCCCCTTTTCTGTTCACAGCTGCAGCTCTTTGTTCTTGATTCCAGTCTTAGAAAACCTCCTTCAGCAACTTCTTTATGAACCTCTGCTTTATTATTAGTTGGGTTGCAGTCAGGGTTTCACTGGCACTTTGGCCTTCAAGGCACCCACAAATTAAAGAAAGGCAGAGAGAATAGTGGATCCTAGTCTAGAAGGAGGATATAGGGTTCAGGAAAAGATTTGACTTTATAAATCTCCAGAGCCACAGGACAATGGCCAATTTTTTTTTCAATGTGTCATAGTTTTGGATTCACTCACTATGGTAATATATATCTTCTGCAGTGCTTTTGCCTGCCAGTCACTATCCAGTTGAATTCCAAACTGCTGGCAGTTTGAGATTTGATTAAAAGTGGCAATCCATCACTACCAATGACTGATTGCCATAGTGATTTATTCTTGCAAATAAACTTTGTATGAAAGTTCAGAATGATGAAGCACCTTTCTGGATGCGGCAGGAAAGGACCGGATATATAAAATATCCTCCACCAAGGGCATGACATTTGCATCTGCTGTCAATTAAACTTTAGAAATGATATACAAATCCCTGACAGAAACTTAGTGCTACTATCTGTGAAACTCCTTTGTGTTCAGGTGATTTACAGCGATAGATGGCACTTAGTTTTATTGAAACATTGTTGTAGTTGTTTGCTAAGACAAAACTGTTAGATAATTTAGACAAACTAACATAAAACGAGTTTACTTTAAACACGTCAAGTGTCTGTAACCAACCCTTAAAACCAAAATTGTAACCTGTCCAACCTCAGAGCTTTTTTCTATTGTACTATGTACAAATTACAGAATTTTCAAATGTATCCATTTTTTACATAATCTGTTAAATTTTATTCTGTGAATTGATCATTCAAAGTCATTTCAACTACCAAAAACATAATATTTAACTGTGCTACACATTTTTGTGCAACTTTGTTATAGGATTTTCCACATTATAAAAATAAACTAATATTCCTTAATTTAATAAATTGTAACATCATAATTTTAGTCCATTTTCTCTATTTGTACACATTCAACACTGTTACTTTAGTTATTGTAAGAAAAAACACTTGTATGTAATATGTAACACTTTACAATAAGGTTACATTGAAATTAGTTAACTACGTAGTTAAACTGAAACTAACAATGAAAAAATACTTGTAAGAATTATTAATGTCAGTTCTATTTATATAAACATGTTACGAATATCATATTAAAAATAATATTAAAACAGTGTTATCTGCTAATATTAATTGTAAGGGCTTGTGCTGATCAGGAACAACAATGAAAAGTTGTTACTTTAATTAAAGATTAATAATACTGTAACAAATATATTGATCATTGTTAGTTAATATTAGTTAATGCATTAATTAATAATAACTAATGGACATTATGGTAACTTGTTACCAAAAAACATATATAAAAATATTTATTTATTTAGTTAGTTTGGTTAGTATAAGTTTATCAACTACAAATCAACATTTGGCCCCAAACTATACATTATAGCTTATGGTAATTTTGCAGCCTTTATTACCCATTCTGTCACACATTTTTACATTTTAAATGGATTCAAATACATTTGTAATACATTTTAATGTTTGTTTGCATACAAAAAAAGTATGTGAATTTCATGTTCATTTAATGATGTTTATCTACAGAAAATAAAAGTTTTAAATTATTTTTAGACATGTATCTTGCATGGTTAGTTTTATTATTCCACATATACTTAACTTTTTAAGAGTTAAGTAAGTTCAGGAAAATTGAGGGTATTGATTTAACATTTTAATTATGTCTTTATGACAAAGTTTGCTGCCTTTCCAATCTCTTTTACTCGTGTGTCTCATCCTATAAATCATACAGAAAGACAGACTCTAATTTAGCCTTATGTTACTCTAGTGGCATATGCTAAAAGCTGTTTTACATTATGTGGCAAGACACAACACAGTCCTCATCTATCCAAGCAAAGGGTTGCACTCTCAAACCAAAGCTCTTCTTCCACAGAATAACAATTACTCTTCATCTTACAGAGGACCAATTTCCAGAGGACCTAGTGTTGGTTTGGACTGATCTCATATTCAGCTAATAGGTTGTTTGCACATGATGTCACTGACGATGCGCGAAATGCAGCTGGAGGGCAGTAAGTGATTTTTCACTGTATATAAGGAATCGCTGTCGAAAATCAAAATACTATGTTTTGCACTGTTTAGATAAATCGGTCAATATCCGAGAATCCAAAAGGAAGCTTTTATAGTGTACGAAAATGGTTGTTTTCTAAGGCAAAACAAAAAAAAGAATTGAAAAATACAATGAAAAGGGCTTGTAAAAAATGCTTCTACGGTCGGCGGAGGAGTGAGTCGGATAATGCGCGTCGTGTACAAATGGTTAAGTAAGGATTAATAGGCGCCTCTGCATTCTATAATAATAAGAAGCAGAAAGGACGGGAATTTTTACCTAGAAAAGTTCCGCTCTCTGCAAGGTACCAAACCTTCTGCTGCTAGATGAAGCAGAGCTATTGTTGATGCACTCATCCTGCTGTCTTGTCTATGAAAACAAGTCCTTAAGAAAGAAATCCTATTTAGAGTAATGGCTGGAGAGGATCACGAAGATGTGGCTTTGCAGTCATTACGCCGTCCTTATTAAAGAAAGGGGAGAACAAAAGCTTTGGTTGAGTATTGCAGGTGCTGCCAACTCCTCAAGCATTCAGATGAGGACATTCAGATTTCACTCGGTGCTAAACGCCACACGTAGACACGATGTAAACAAGATATTATTCGCAGTTCAGAGAGCTTCACTGATTATAAAGGAACATCGTGAGATTGCAATAAATTGAAGTGAGTGACATCTTTTTAATGATTATATGGAAGCGCTATTTGCTCGCTTTCTAGGCTATAATCAATTCAGAATTTGAATAAAAGTTTTGTTTTACATGCTGCTAACAGGACCAGCGGCCACATACCCTGTACATGCAGCAAAAGGGGGGTTTTTGGGGGGTTTTTTGTTCAGGAGTGACATACTGTATATCCCGCATCCCTCATATAAATACAGGATTCACTTTCGAAATAGTTGCTTAGCCTATATCCACTGCCTTGATGGCAGGCAAGTATTTCAATTTAGATGAAAAATCACTCCTCTTCATAACATAAAGATCACGTCCAACATATGTTGTGATTTTCTGTTTATAACTTTCTCTTGTAATAGTGAAAGCTAGTCTGGAGACCAAAGGGGAGCTTTCAAATTACGTAAATGAATGCTCTGAATCTTAAATGAAACATGGGATAGAAAAGACATTTTGAAGAGAATTATTTGATGTTAATATATTTCAGCTGACAATATTCATATCCATTATAATAATCCACTTACTCAAAAAAAGCAAAAAATGAGAATCTAGTTGTTGAAGACGGAATTAAGTGTGACCACTTGACTTTCTGTAAACTTAAGCATCACAGTTAAATTAGGAAATTAAACAAGATAAAAAACAGAACAAAAACCTCAGTTATTCAGTCGGGCCGAGATAACACGCATTGATGTTGACTAATGAGTTTCTGCATGCTAAAAATGAAATATTTTCAGAGTCTGATAGCCTCTATGTCGCGAAGAGATAAGGGCATTTGCCACAAGTATCTGTTAGACACTGCATGGAGATAGAAAATGAGAAAAGCAGAGATAAAGGTACCACTAAAAAGTTTAATGATATTTATTAGAAAGATGGAATTAGCAAACATCAGAGTGCTTTTAAGAGAATGATTAATTATGATTTTGATCTGTTTGAACAAATAATGATTCATAATTCATCATTCTCAATGGCTGATAATGTATTCAAGCTATCAGTGACTTTACCAGACTGAGTTATGCAACATGTTTCGTTTCTGACCTCCGTGAAGTTGGCTCCCCACCCAACGCAAAACGTCGGCAAAATAGTCTCAGTCGTTTGTGCTCTGTTTGTGCTGTAAAAATGTTTGTTTGTGCTGCTTTGGTTTTTTAGATATTAAAATAATATTTATAGGTCATTCTGAGGTAACTCAGCCCCCCAACATACTCCAAATTCACCCAAATAGTCTCGTTTGTTTGTTCATTTGTTTGTGCAGGATAATATTTGAGTTTGTTGATGCTGCGGGTTTTTAAAATATTAACATGATTATAGGCGAAGACGTCATCAGTCCCACACATGTCCAAATTCATGAAAAATGATATTGCTTCGTTTGTGCTGGTTTGTGCTGTAAAAATGTTCGTTTGTGCTGCTTTGTTTTTTTAGATATTAAAATAATATTTAATGATCATTTTGAGGTCACTCAGCCCCCCACTGCTCCAAAATTTACCCCAAATAGGTTTGTTTGTTTGTGCTTCGTTTGTGCTGTTTTGTGCAGGTAAAAGTTTCGTTTGTGCTGCTTTGTTTTTTTAGATATTAAAATAATATTTAATGATCATTTTGAGGTCACTCAGCCCCCCACATGCTCCAAATTTACCCCAAACAGTCTCGTTTGTTTGTGCTTCGTTTGTGCTGGTTTGTGCTGGTTTGTTTTTACTGTCTTTTTTAACAATACAGTTGAAGCAATAAGGTAAAATTCAAACAGCAAACCAAATCACATGAAATAGTCGTAGTCACTTAATTGTTAGTTGCCATATTCGTTCAATGTAAACAATTAAACAAACGAAAAAAAAAAAAAATAGGCCTATTTCATTACGCTTTACAAAAACAAAATCAAAAAATAAATACAAGAGCGATATACATAGGAGTATTTTCGTTTCTGCGCCACACAATAAAATGCAATAGCCTGTAGGGATAGTGTAGGAAGTAAATGCAGAGTGAATGGATCCGACACTGTCTGACAGGGCTTGGTGTTACTGTCGTGCCGGTTCGACAAGGCCTCACAGTAGGTAGGGGATAACATTTCCCAGTCACAACGTCCTTGCTGATATTCGGCCAATCACAACGCGGAGACGGGATAGCTGGCATATTAGAGCACACCTCGCTTTTCAGACTTATGAGCTTTGTAAAAATCAATGCGTTTTTCAGAAAGGCGGGGCATAGAGGAGAAGTAATAATGTATAGTATGTGGAAAATAAAGTGTTTTTTTTAACCTTAAACCGCATAAACACTTTCATTACACCAAATACACAAAACAAAGTTCTTTTTAGCAGCATCATATGACCAATTTAAAACAACCGGAATTAACCTTAATTAAAAGATATCACTTCAGAAGTGTCTGTAGTAGTTCGCCTAAACAGACAGTATGCATTTCTCAGTGGGAGTAGCAGGACCTTTATTTATAAAACCATGTAGCTTTTCATTAGTGAAGCTATTTTATTGATTAAGTAGCGGGGTAGCATTGACACAAGCTATTGTTTTGTTTTCCTTGCAATATATGACATACCATTTGAATATATGTTCTGTCAGCTGCTTAGAATCACAATTACAGCGAAGCCCAATTAACGAATAATCACTTAGCCAGCTCTATTTAATAAACAGATTTACAAATCAATCTGAATCATTCTGATTCTGACAGGATATCTTTCAGCGTTGCTTGGCAAATTTTCTTGTTGACTATTTGGGAGCTTAGCTAGATAAATTTTTGGGTAGCTTCCCAACCCTGATTACTTCACAATAGCCATTCCATCTAACTCATGAGTAAACTACTACTTTAATGTAATTCTGCTCCTGGATGGCCAATGTCCTGCAGAGTTTAGATTCAGCCAGCTCCAACAGACTTGCCTGGAATTTTCTAGTGAATCTGAAGACCTTCAATAGCTGGTCCAGGTGTGTTTAATCAGGGTTGGAGCTAAACTCAGCAGGGCAGGGGGTGCTTACACAACAGCA
Organism: Sinocyclocheilus anophthalmus; assembly: GCA_018155175.1. Lineage (NCBI taxonomy): Eukaryota > Metazoa > Chordata > Actinopteri > Cypriniformes > Cyprinidae > Sinocyclocheilus > Sinocyclocheilus anophthalmus. Next base: position 415,318 of record JADLZN010007486.1, read on the forward strand.
TTTCAAACTAAAAACAAAAAATCTTTCATGCATTTTGGCCGTTATTTTACATGACATTGTGTTTTGGGGGTCTGCAAATGCAAATGTTTGAAAATGGGCTTCAAAGATTTTAAAAGCAATATTGTTATCGCCTCTGTGACACAAATTTGAGAAAATAGTGATGTCGTGTGTCACGAATCCGGTCCATGAACTTACTTCTGCTAGCCATCAGAGGTCACCCTTACCATTTTCATTGACTCTCGCACTACAAACCGTTGCATATCATCCCGGACTACATATACCATCATCCATTGCACCGATTGCACACAGCACTGATTGCACACAGCTGTTTACACTGATTGCACCCAGCTGTTTCAAATCACTCCCTCACTATTTAACACTCAATCTGATCCCTTCCCTCTGCCAAGTATTGTCTAGCGACTATCACTCTCCTAGCGATAGCTACTCTACAGAGCCCTCAGTCGTTTCCCAGCCCCAGCCCCAGCCCCAGCCCCAGCCCCAGCCTTAGCCTTAGCCTTAGGGCCCTTAGCCTTAGCCCTTTGCCTTAGCCTTAGCCTTAGCCTTTTTCTCGGTTCCTGATCTTCGCCTGGTTCCTGGATTTCTCCCTTTAGTCTTGCCCTTTTGATTCGCGGCAGTTCCGACCCACGCTAGCACCCCCCCCCCCCCCCCATAGGATTATTTTGTTTTGCCCGCCATATACCTGTCTGCCATTGTTTGACCCTGCCTGCTTTATGACCACGTCTCTGTCTTCTCCACAATAAAAGCTTTGCAAATGGATCCGCACATCTCACGTATCTGTCGCCCCGTAACAGAATACTCAGCCACACAAGGATCCAGCAGCTATTCAAGTGGACATTGGCCAGGTATGGACACTGCGAGACTGTTGTTAGCCCTCGAGCAGGGTTGGCGAGCGCTCGAGGATTACGTACAGGAGTATTTGGATCTTGCATATTTTTCTGATCTGCCTGACTGTGTGCTCATAGATTTTTTTTGTGAGGGTATCAATGAACCTTTTAAAGACACGATTAATACGTGAGGGTCCCCGTTCTTCCCTAAGTGATTTTATGGATTTTGCTCTGTTGTCTGTTGGTTCAGCGTCCACTGTGGATATCGCAGAAGAACGCGACTCTGCACTCACTCGTGTAATGGCGGCCACACTAGAACACTCTCACAAAATGGCGGACACTGCAGCGCCCAGTCAAGCCACAGTTGATAGTTATGAGTCTAGTCAAGTCACAGTTGATCTTCACGAGTCGAGTCTAGTCACAGTTGATCTTCATGAGTCAAGTCAAGTCACAGTTGATAGTTATGAGTCTAGTCAAGTCACAGTTGATTGTCATGGTCAAGTTACCATTCATTATCATGAGTTAAGTCTAGTCACAGCTGATATTCATGAGTCAAGTCAAATCAC
>JADLZN010007488.1:0-29369 GCA_018155175.1 Sinocyclocheilus anophthalmus
TCGGTGTGTCCTGTCTTTGCAGTCATCTCTCGCTGTCACAAAGCATTAATACTGACTGCAGATTTACTCACTCAGCCACAGAAGCTGAAAATGCACACTCACATGTGTGTCTGTGCGTGTTTGGATGGCAACGGTTCACTTTGGCACTGAGCTGTGTGGAAGAGTAAAGTAATCATCGAATGGAGGAGCTGCCTCATTTTTCCCACGGTGGGGAATGTGCACTGAGGGATCTAGTAACTAACACCACACACACATAAAAAACAGTGTCGGTTCTATGTTATTAATGGGGTTTTCTAATAATTATGGAGTCCTATTAATCGCAGTGAAGATCAGGAAGCATGCACCTCCTTTGTAGAAACACATGAGTACAAAGCACAAAAACTCACATAATAATCATTTAACCGAGCTCTCTTTATTCTGTGAGTAATGGGTGAGGGGTGTTTTGCTTAGATATGTGGTTGCCGAATTGTGTAAAATCTATTGTTTCCTGTTTACCACCGTATTGTCATACCCTCATTTGAATGTCCAGTGAATTGATCACAATTGAAAGACTTACTGAGGAGGGCTTGCAGAGCTCCCCCCCGGTAATCTGATGTCTGCCCTGGTGGTTTCGATCTGGTTTGTCAAAACCTTTGCCCGTTGACCGCCGTGAACGAAGCATCTGTTTTGGTCCTCGTTATGTGTGTGGGTTTGTGGTGTTGTGGTGATGTTCACATTAGGAAAAACTTGTACACAGGCTTGCAGGGTTCCATCAGGATCTAGCTCGCGGTTGGACTTTAGAGTGATGAGTGTCATGTGGTTCCTTGCATGCCAGCAGAATGTGCTCATCATCGCTCTTTTCAAACACCAGGCAAGCTCAAGTTTCTCCCTTTTCTTTACTATTTTTTCTTTCTGTCTGTAAGGCCAAAGTCTACTGTGTGCATCATTATAAGTCAACATGAAAACACACTACGACCGATCTGCTGATGAGACCTTGCGAGTGAAACAGTTTAACAGAACCGATCCATAAAATAGGATAGGTGTGTTGCGTGAAAGTGGGTGTCCTTGAACATGGGCCATTGTGTCTGTAGGCAATATCACATACTAGGATCAATTATATATTTATCTATATCATACGCATATCACACTAGTTAGTTAAATTCTTAAATTAAATATTCAATATCATTAAAATTAAGTAATCCCAAATGTGTTCTTTATGTTTTATAGAACATTTTCACACAATATAAATATTGCAAATATAGTTTATTATGCATTCTATGTTATTATCATCCCTTTTAAACCTGCAATTAAACTTGCATTTTCACTGGGTCGGGTACAGTGTTTCCATTGGGTCGAGTACAAGTTAAAACAAAAAACGAATAGAATATTATATATAATATATTAATAATAGATATATATAATTATAGTAACTATGAATAAATTAGATTACCATCTATCTATCTATCTTTTTATACACATACAAAATGTAATAAAAAATTTCTGACACATTAAAGCACCAGAAGTAAAAGAAACACCCAAATATTTTTAAATACATTATTTTTTCGATATGGTTTTTTTCTAAACTCACTGACACCTAACATGGCATTATTAAAGTTTGCAAGCCCATCAGAGCTATAAATTAATCACTGGGCAATCAACTTGTCAAGCTTTTTATAATTATGTTTTTATCATCATATCACGAATATATTTTAACAAGATGCATTTGCGAAATCAAAACCTAACGCAACTACTTTGCAAAAGACAGAGAATGCAGAATGGAGGAGTAGGCAATCTTTGAGTGAATGTATGATTAAAAAAATGAAAAAGTATCTACAGCTTACATTGGACTACTTCCAGTATCACTCTCGAGCTTATAGACATCATGGTAAAAATACCTGGACTGTTCTGGGAATGTTTTTGATGGTTTTGATTGGGTTGTAATTTTCTTAACTGTCTATCTGGCCTGATATGAATGTTTAAATTTGACTAATAGTTGCACTAAATCCTATTAACCATTGTTTTTCAAATATTACAGTACAGAAAATATTAAACAAATGCTAGAAAATGGTAGTAAAAACATTCAAGAGGTATTTTGTGCCTTTACGCAACATCTCACCACTGCCAATGAAATACTTTATGCTCTAATATCAGCTAATTGCTTTAATCAGATGTGTTGGTGCAAAACTGTGAAAAATACCTGCAAGGCTTGTTGCTGTGGAGCAGTGAGCCGAACAGCACTACAGTACAGTGTACATTTAACTGGAAAACATGGTGTTCGCTTAGCAGACTGAATAAACACGAACACTATGAAAGCAATGAAAAAATACATTTAATTGCCATTCCACGATTGCAAGAACAATCCTCTCTAAAACAAAGATGATTTTATGAACATTATTTGATCCCAGAGTACAATCTGACAATAGTGAGGGAGGAACTTTCCTGGAGTTTTTCCTTCTTTATTGAGGGTGACTTTAACAAGTATCTCCTGCTTTCAATCATAACTTTTTTTTTGCGTTTTTTTAATGTTTATCCATTATAGAAATTATAAGAAACAGAAAGAAAGAAGAAGAGCAAGGAAGAGAAAAAAATATATTATTGTCTTATTAACTACTTAGTAGAAGAGTTGAACTACTTTAAGGTTAGTGATCAATACATAAAATATGAATGCTACACAAAGTGAAGAGCAAGAAACACGTCCAATATCTTCAGGAGTCTACGCTTTGGTTCACAACGAAACCAAAGAGCACCTTTACTAAAATCTAACCTAAATCCTCTATTTCAGCTTTGCCTTGTTAAGACCGAGCAAAAGCAATGCAAGCAGAAAATGTGAAGTCTGTAATGACATTTTGTTTCTGTCAGCAAAAAAACGCTGAACCAAACGCGCGGTGAAGTGTCATTACTTGCGCTCCTGAGCGCGATAACGTTTTACAGTTGTTCCCACACTATCAGTGTGCTGCTTTTTACACACATGTGCATGTAACTGTCCTTCATTTAAGTATTAAGTATGATTGATATTTATCATAATAGCCTCGCCAAAATATGGTAACGCGCTCCAGTTCAGTCATTCACGCGCACGTGCCTTTCTCCACACAAAATGTCTTGTTATTAAAACACAAATATGACTCTTACCGCTCTGCGAGTCTGTGATGGTTGTTTTAAGGAGAAGGATGCCCGGTCAAACGACGGAAGGTCCTAGAATTTTAATCGCTGCCCAAGTCCTCCGTTGTCGGACTCGCCTCCGCCTCTGTCTTGTCACCGTTAAAGACTTCACGAGACCTCAGAGCGTGACTGAAACTGTCCAATTTTAACATACTTCTCGGTAACAAACGCTGTTTTACCATGTACTGCGAGTGCTGTTATTGTTCGCCTGCAGTCTGTCGTTCTGTTCATAAATTGGAGCTGCATAAATTCAGTCATTACGAAGAAATCACTGCCGATACACACTGAATTCGGTTTTTTTTCGGCGCGTCTTGCGCGAGCTCGTCTCGTGCCAGTATTTACCTGGAGAAATATTCTCGCGCGCTTGCAGTGTCATTTTCAATCGCGCGCCTAAAGTCACCCATTGCAGTGAACACGTGTGAACTAGACATTAGGCTATACTAACTGTCAGCAATAAATAGCTACGATTTCAAGCTGTGTCCGCGCCTCGTCTCCGTCCTCGTGGGGAGGTTGGGAAACAATGACTGCTTCCACGGCTCACCCTATCATGGGGAAAGGCGAAAGTGCACGACATTGTCTGAGGGATGTTACGGCGTATTAACACTGAAGGGGACGCCTGACGGATGGCTGCACACTGACAAGAATTTCTGACGTTCACAAAAGGCGGAGGATGATTGACTTGCGCGCGCGCGCGCGCTCTCATGCATGATTTTCTTTGGCCATGAAAAGCCATTGGTCTAACATACTGTTCAGCTATTTTGTTTTATAAGTATTTCGATATCTTAAAATTTACTTCGATATAAAATGGATATGTCACGAAATTGACCGTTTTAACAATGGCCTATTTTTTAAGAATTTCAGTTGTGAAATATAAGAGAAAATAAAGCAAAACGTGGGACATTGGATCGGTTTTTCACTTTTAAACAGAAAAAACACCTCGATTTCGTTTTTATGATTGCTTCCTACACTCATTTATTAGAGAACTTATTGCTTATTAAAGCTGAAGTCTTATTCACATCGCCCCTTCAACTTAATTAAGCAAGACTGCCCAGCCCTATACCCTCATCCGAAATTTGAGTTGATTGTTCTTACCCTGAAACCGTCTGAACGAGCCATTGTAACCTCTCCATCTGCTTTCAACTCTGACATGCAGGCACTCTGACAGGAACTTTGACAGGCTGACTGGTTCAGGTGCACAGGCTGACATCTTATACACACAGTGACATTGGAAATGGGGTTTCCTCCTAACCAGAGGCATCTCTCTCTCTCTCCCTCTGTTTTCTTTGTGTTCTGTCTCTCTCCCCCCCTTCTCACTTGTCAAATGATGGTATGGCTTAGGTTGGTTAGAGTCCAGGAGCATGAAATAATTATGTTGCTAGGATGGCATGGATCCTATCAAACTGTTCCCATATTGTGACTGGGAAGTATGGTGAAATCAGGCTCCCAAAGTTTTTGTAATCTGGGTGGTTTTGTTGTAGAGCAGGGTTTTCGGCATATGGTGCTCAAAAACAGCCTGAAGTGGCACAAAGTGCTAGCTCCAATACTTCTGTTTGTCAAATCATCTTGTGGTGTCTGCCAGAAAATCCCTGGTGTCCTCTCACTCCAGCTTGTAGAAAAGGAGAAGAGTCGTTGGTAGAGAGGTAACACTGAGCTGTCGGATCAAGATGGTGACAATGTCACATCAAGTCAGTCAATTTGATTGAACAAATGATCGGACAGCCACAACTCATTAGAATAAACTTTTTTCCATTGTGAATGCAAAATGCCAGAGTTAAGAGCTAAAACTTTTTTCAAACACATTATGACAAAATTTCATTGAATATCATGATATTGTAGTCATCATAACCAATATTTTAACAGTATCACATTTTCTTTTAATTCCTCTAAAACATAGACCTGTTGCTAGCAATTCCTTTCCACTGTGTTTAGGATCAACTTTCCTAGGGGAGGATTGAGTGATTTGGGGGCCCCAGGCAAAATATAGAAATGGGGCCCTATATATTTGCACACATTTACATAGATCAACCTTGAGGTTCCTTTTTTGTTGTAATGCTTGCTGCTAAACAATGGTGCCCCACAGTTGTGTCCAATTTTTCTACATTTTTCATGTACATGTTAAAATGGCTTTCTTTCATGTTGTAGACCAAGAAATAGCAATTGATTTACAGCTTGAGAAGACGTTAATACACAAAAACAAAAATAAGTATAAAATATGAACCTCACAATTGAGTCCTTTTAACCAACGCAACAATTGTTTTTAAGAAAAGAGATGAGTCAGAAGTATAAATCATCATATTACTTTAAAACGTGTGTTATGTGGGTGGAGTCTTCCGCAGTGGTCTGAACAAAACGGAAAATTTCAAAAAAAATTTGAAAATGCATTGATTCATGTCTCTGCCACAGATGGCGCAGGCATGAACGTCAGAACTATATACTGTTTTGCCTGGTAACGAGCCGAACACAAAGCATCTCTCCACTCTATACCGCTACTTTGAATTCAGATAAAATGGGGGCAAATGCATTCAAAACTTTTCTGAAGACCCTTCAGAGATTCATTCATATAGAAACTTGAATTAGTGAGAATGAGAAAAGTGTAAAAAATATAGCCTCTATTGACTAGGAAAGTCCACTGATGAGTTACCAGCGTAAGCCTGTGTGCCTGGTCTCATACACTCTCCAAAGGCTGTTTAATTCTAAACTTTAAAATACATTTATCTGTAGTTATTTTAACTACAGATTTAAATGAAACTGAAAAAATAATGAAAAGAAAATGATAAATTTACACACCAATGAGAATCAACCAAAAAAGTATTTTTTAACTATTAGGTTCTTTTCATAAACGAGTAAGCGGCAGTTAAAACAATAAATATAGCCTAGGATAATATGCACTGTTGCTCAATATTACAGCTTCAGATGCATCAGATGATATTTTCATTTGCTACAAGGATACAGAAGAAGCACGTTCAACGCGGACATGCAGATGGCTGTCATGGTTATAAACACCGTAAACGGCAACCATTCGCGTGTCTGCGTTTTAGGGGGCCCTTGGCTTTGGGGGGCACAAGGCGGTCACCTACCTTTGCCTAATGAGTAAGTCTGCCTCTGAACTTTCCCTTTCCCCATCACTTCCGTTAAACATTAGTGTCTCTTGAGTGTTACTGGCTAAGAAAAGCTCGTCTGACTTCCCATTCTATTGATGCTTCAAGAGGCTTTCAGTTGTTGTTTTTTTGACAAATGAGAAAACTTAACCTTAGCTCTCAATTTCCTCTGAGATTTATCTAGCCTAGTATTTTCAGGCTCAAGAAGACTCTATCCACTCTTCCTCTCGTTCTACTGTAGAAGGTACAATTCTATAGCTTAATCTCTTTCTTTATTTCTTTTCGACCCTGATTCATTATTCCTCTCCCTGTGCTGCCGCCTTGGTGTGGCATGCCAGTCTCATGTCTGTGTTTATGTCATTGTACTGACTGCATGGTTAGATCCATAAAAGCATATACTAATCTTACTATTATTGTAATACATTATATATTCTGCATTTTCTGCAATTTCTAGTATGATGAGTAAAGTAAAAGTAATATCATTCATTATTTTATTGGATTGCCAAGAGTTTAAGAAAATATACCAATTTTATACCATTCTATACAAAACATTTAACAAAAAGTTAAAATTTTATACAAAAAATATACATATTTTATACAAAATCTGGATAAAAAAAACAAACAAAATAACCAACTGTTTTGTGTTATTAAGATGATGAGAAACGCTGCCCTCATGTGGTGGTGGTGGGGGGTATTTTTGTGGGCCAAAACATGGAAACCAGTTGAAATAAAGCCCGTGGTTAACACAAACTCAAGATATTTTCTGTTATGCTCCAACATGAATCAGAATCAGAATGAGTTTTTTTTGCCAGGTATGTTTACACATACGAGGATTTTGTTTTCGTGACAGAAGCTTCCACGGTGCAATAGAATGACAGCAACAAGACAAAAACACAGAAAATAAAAGAATTAAAATAGAACAAGTAAATAGGGAATAAATACATCAGTAATACCAACTTGTGATTTTTTCAAACGTTTTTACTTGTTTTGAAAAAGGTGGTTGCTAAATGGTACAAACAGGAAAACTCAACTACTCACTTGCTTTTTACATCCTCATTGTGTTATAAATCACATTCTTGCAAACTGTTCTAACTCAAAATTATAGCTATTGTATTCTTTTAAATAAAGACTTCAAGTTGTTGGAAGCTTAATGGTGGTAATAATGGTGTAGTATGTTTATAGCCTACATTTAGCTTTTTACTTTCGTGGCATTTATTTAGGTTTCAATTTTTTTGTTCAATTATGAGGATACACATGGTTTGAACAAAATGTATCAAAATCATAAACTTTTGTTAGTCACAAAGCTTATTTTCCCACATAATGCTGCTTTTTTCCAATACAATAAAACTAAATGGAAACCAGGGGTTGTCGATCTCCAAAATGGCAAAAAGCAAATAAAAGTACAGTAATCGTAGCTCATCACTGCACTTATACAGGTCATATAATCATACAGGTTTGGATCAAGATAATGTTGAGTAAACAATAACAGAATTAAAATGGTTGGATTAAGTATTCTTTTAAGAAGATACCATGAAATTATCTAATACCTACAAATATTCATTCATGAACATTTGAACCAAAGCCTCGTATGGCACTTGACGGAAACAAAATCAGATGGACAACAACATGCTCAAAAGCAGTGGTGTATAAAGCACCTAAGCCATACTCAAGTAAAAGTACAGACAACTTACCAGAAAATGACTTTGGTAGAAATTGAAGTCACCGTTTAGAATATTACTTGAGTAAAAGTCATGTGATATGTGATATTTATTGTACTTAAGTACAAAATTTATTTTTTTAATCTTAAACGTACTTAAGCATTGAAAGTAAAAGTACAAGTAAAACATGTTCACTACACAGCTTGAGTAGCAAGATGTTTTCAGTTTTGAACTCTTTCTTCCATTTGGTTATTTTTGGGTAGAATCGAAGCAACTCCATCCGGTGCTTGAGTGTCATTCACAGCATAATAAAACATTTCTGGAAGCGGCATCTGAAAATTAGCATTTAGACACAGTTTAATTATCTCAGATGGACATGGATGCATTTAACTGCGTTACATGCAAGAATGGCCTAGTGGCCTACTGTAAAAGGGCCTATTATTGTGTTTTTTTAATCACCCGTTGAATACTGAATATTTGAAATATTTAACACCTGACAAAATAGTCGAATGTGAAACTAAAACCGCCATTAGTTGACTGCACGTGACTGTTAAGCAGTAAGTCATTGGATTTCAACCGATTCAATTCCAGACAAAGCATTTGACTGTGTTAGAGTGAATCACTGAATCATTTATTCAACCGATTCGTTCAAAAAGCTGATTCATTCAATAAGTAAACACGGTCCATTGCTCAGAGACGCAAAACAGTGCTGTGATCTTTGTTTGGAACTATTTTTGATGGCAAAATTGAGCAAAAACAGGCAATAATATATCTAAAATCTAAGTCACTTATTGCTTTACTGAACTTGTATAAAATTATTAAATGTGTTCATGCTGATATCTGCTGAAAAACGGTACTCTTTGTGTGATATAGATTGTTAACTATTTTAAATTATATAAATATAAAAAGCATGCAGAAGCATTTTTGCCGTCTACAATTTAGAATGCCTGGAATTTTGAGTTTTAATAGACTAATAAATCAACGTGCGTGCACTCCGTGTGTGATTTGGTGATATAGCTTACTTGATAATGTCCGATCGCACATCATTACAACAACACTTGCCATATTAGCGCAGACGATGCTGTATTGCACACCCCAGACTCGACTTGAGTGGAAAATGAATCATCTGTGGTTGTGCACGCACTTGTTTGCACATGATCAAAGGTGTTTTTAGGAGTCTAACTTGCAAACGCCAGACCATTGATTCGTCAAACCTGTTTTCCTGCAGTCCGTGTTCTTCTGACTTTTTTTGTAGTAAGTAACGAATATGCTTCGGAAAAATGTGCAGGGGGACACTGGATAAGCCAATAATTACAAGACATTCAATTCATTCCGTTTTTTGTCTCTTTTCACGATCCAAAATCTTGCAGAAGCCGCTTTAAGTTTCTACAATATTTAGTATAGCTTATCATTGGGGACTATGTGTCAAGTGATGACAATGCCAAATGTATGGTAAAATTCAGTTTAATTACGTAATCAAACAGACGTATGCCACATTCCACAATGATTATAGGAAAAAATGCACAACTTGGAGCAAAATGTTGTTGTTTATGTGTGTCAGGGTTGGCATCAACTGAGGTCCTCTGAGGGTTTTGCGTTATCCCCAAGCTAAGGAATAATAATGTGCATTTTATCAGATATAAATGAAGTGCAGGGTTATGAGATACATTATGTGAATGCTTGGCAAAAGAGATGTGTCTTTAATCTAGATTTAAACAAAGTGAGTGTGTCTAACCCTGACTTTATCAGGAAGGCTGAGTCCGATTTGGGAGCCGAATGCGAACAACTCTACCTCCTTTAGTGGACTTACAGTGCATCTCAATAAATTATAATGTTTTGGAAAAGTTCATTTATTTCAGTAATCCAAACTCAAATTGTGAACTCGTGTATTAAATAAATTCAATGCCCACAGACTGAAGTAGTTTACGTCTTTGTTTCTTTTAATTGTGATGATTTTGACTCACATTTAACAAAAACCCACCAATTTCAACAAACAAATCAGAATACTTTAGAAGACCAATAAAAAACGTTTTTAGTGAATTGTTTGGCCTTCTGGAAAGTATGTTCATTTATTTTACATGTACTCAATACTTGGTAGGGGTCCTTTTGCTTTAATTACTGCCTCAATTCGGCGTGGCTTGGAGGTGATCAGTTTATGGCACTGCTGAGGTGATATGGAAGGCCCAGGTGTCTTTGACAGTGGCCTTCAGCTCATCTGCATTTTTTTGTTCTCTTGTTTCTCATTTTCCTCTTGACAATACCTCATAGATTCTCTATGGGGTTTAGGTCTGTTGAGTTTGCTGGCCAGTCAAGCACACCAACACCATGGGTCATTTAACCAACTTTTGGTGCTTTTGGCAGTTTGGGCAGGTGCCAAATCCTGCTGGAAAGTAAAATCAGCATCTTCAAAAAGCTGGTCGGCAGAAGGAAGAATGAAGTGCTCCAAAATTTCTTGGTAAACGGCTGCAGTGACTTTGGTTTTCAAAAAACACAATGGACCAACACCAGATGATGACTTTGCACCCCAAATCATCACAGACTGTGGAAACTTACACTGGACTTCAAGCAACTTGGGCTATGAGCTTCTCCACCTTTCCTCCAGACTCTATGACCTTGGTTTTCCAAATGAAATACAAAACTTGCTCGCATCTGAAAAGAGGACTTTGGACCACTGGGCAACAGTCCAGTTCTTCTTCTCCTTAGCCCAGGTAAGACGCCTCTGACGTTGTCTGTGGTTCAGGAGGGGCTTAACAAGAGGAATACTACAACTGTTAGCCAAATTTCCTTGACACGTCTGTGTGTGGTGGCTCTTGATGCCTTGACCCCAGCCTCAGTCCATTCCTTGGTGAAGTTCACTCAAACTCTTGAATCGATTTTGCTTGACAATTCTCATAAGGCTGCGGTTCTCTCGGTTGGTTGTGCATCTTTTTTCTTCAACACTTTTTCCTTCCACTCAACTTTCTATGAATATGTTTGGATACAGCACTCTGTGAACAGCCCGCTTCTTTGGCAATTAATGTTTGTGGATTACCCTCCTTGTGAAGGTTGTCAATGATTGTCTTCTAGACAAATGTCAGATCAGCCGTCTTCCCCGTGATTGTGTAGCCTAGTGAACCAAATTGAGAGACCATTTTGAAGGCTCAGGAACCTTTGCAGGTGTTTTGAGTTTATTAGCTGATTGGCATGTCACCATATTCTAATTTGTTGAGATAGTGATTTGGTGGGTTTTTGTTAAATGTGAGCCCAAATCATCACAATTAAAAGAACCAAAGACTTAAACTATTTCAGTCTGTGTGCATTTAATTTATTTACAATTTGAGTTGAATTACTGAAATAAATGACCTTTTCCACGACATTCTAATTTATTGAGATTCAACCCTGGGGGTTACTATTCTAGGTACTCACACCAAAGTTCCAATTTTTTTTTTTGCGACCTTGAGGAGCGTGATGGATTGTAGCGTGGCAGAAGACTAGTTAGGCACGCAGGAGCTAAACCATTAAAGGCCTTGTAGGTAAGTAATAATATTTTGTAACTGATACAGAACATAATGGTATCCAGTGCAGAGACTGTAAAATTGGGGTAATATGATCGTTTTTCTTGACCTGGTAAGGACTCTAGCAGTTGTATTTTGGACTACCTGTAGCTTGTTTAGTGAAGATGCAGGACAACCACCTAGCAATGCATTACAATAGTCCAGTCTAGAGGTCATTAATGCATGAATCTAGCATAGCGTTAGTTCTGGCAGGTCATGTTAGTCAAGCTCTCGTCAGCTGACTCTCAGCTGATCCTCATCAACCTATGGGAATACGACACCTATCTAAGCATTCATATATAGGTCCCTCAGTATTATCAGTAGTTTTCGCATTGCTCAATAGCTAATTAGCCTCCTCCATCCCCAACTTCTCCTCTGTCAGTTGTGATTCAGCCTTCTGATTCTCCTTTGAATCAGACGAATTCTAAAATGTGGGGAGTGGAAAGGGGGGGGTTATCGGCTGCCGTCCCTGCTCTCATCCTCCAGCCATGGTAGGCTGCATGGATGCTCAGGGAAATCATGCCCAGACAGAAACCATAACCGCCAATCCAAACTGTAATGCTATTGTCAATCATTTTTGGTACGATGTTGTCCTGACAGAACTAGCTTTTCTGCATCAGAAACAAGTAACATGTTTCGTAACTTGGCAATGTTTCTAAGATGGACGAATGCGGTTTTTGTAACATGGGAAATATGATTTTCAAAGACAAGTTGCTATCTAATATAACAACCAGACTTTTGACTGTAGAGGAAGTAACAGTAAATCCGTCTAGTTGCAAATTGTAATCCAAAATATTCTGTGTACTGCTTTTTGGTCCAATAACTAATATCTCTCTCTTATCCGAATTCAATAGGAGAAAATTATTGATCATCCAATATTTTACATTTTTAACACACTCTGTTAGCTTCGATAATTTAAAATTTTCATCTGGTCTTGTTGAGATATATAATTGAGTATCATCAGCATAAACGGGGTTAGTGATACCTAATCCTGTATTTTCTAATAATATTACTAAGGGGCAACATGTATATTGAAAATATCAGAGGACCTAGGACAGATCCTTGTGCACTCCATATTTTACTGGTGATAATTTTGATGACTCCCCATTTAAATAAACAAAATGGTAGCGGTAGGATCTAAACGATCTTAAAGCCTGCCCTTGAATACCCGTAAAGTTTTGTAATCGATCTATGAGAATGTCATAATCTATAGTATCGAACGCAGCACTAAAATCAAGTAAAACTAGCCGGAGATGCCGCCTTTTCCTTACGCAAAGCAAGAGTCATTTGGAATGTTAACAATGCAGTTGTGTGCTAGGATTGGGCCCTGAACCGTGACTGAATTCTTCTAGATTCTTTTTTCTTTTTTGCTTAAGGAGTACTATTGAGCAGACACAACTTTTTCTAAAATTTTATACATAAAAGGAAGATTTGAGATGGGTTTGTAATTTGCCAGTTCACTAGGATCTGTTTGTGGTTTCTTAATAAGAGGCTTAATGTCTGCCAGCTTGAATGTTTTTGGGACGTGGCCTAAAGACAACGATGAGTTAATAATGTTGAGAAGCGGTTCTTCTGCTACTGGTAGCAACTCTTGCAGTAATTTAGTGGGTACAAGATCTGATAGGCATGTTGTTGGTTTAGATGCAATGATAAGACATAACAGCTAAATGATATTTCATTGTATGGAAGAAAACATCTGGAGATACAAGGCAAGTTGTCAGAGATAAATGTGGCTGCCTAATAAAACATGCTCAAATGCAAAATCATATTCTGGAGTAAAGGTGAATGTCTTTGACTTAGAACTTAGAAATAAGCTGCATACACATCTTTTGGTGTTGTGGCAATCATGAAGTGTGTATTACAAGATTTCTGACTCATAATGTGATTGTATTATGACAGTTTTCTTACTCTGAGGCAGAATATGTGTGTGCACATGCAGTGTGACTCTGTGGAGTCCAAGGCATCTGGTCTGATGGCAGCGAATGTGAAACGTGCTGAAACACACACTAACACACACATAACCTTTGAGCACAATTTGAAAATCGCTGCTAAATATAGAAAAAACACCAGTAAGCCAAGACCTTAGGAGAAGACTTTCAGTCAGAATATAATTTCACCAATCATCCTGCTAGAAAGTGACCCTGGTATTCAATCCTTTCCTCCCGTTCTCTCATTATCTTTTCCCTTGGCAGGCAGGTTAGATTTTCAATAATGAGACCACCTCAGAGCTGCCTGACAATCTTAGCTGAATACTTTCCACAGGAGCATTATGTATTTCTCTGTGTTGAGATTAAGAAAAGGTTGTTTAAAAAGGAGACACTGTGATTTCTGACTTGTTTCTGGCAACTATAAGGGTTTAAGTGTTGACGGATATTATGCAAGTGGTTTGTGCTGTGCATGAAAGCCTGTCACTCATGCTGCTACAACCATCTCACATATTTACATCACACACAAGCACACATTATTCATGCAGGGAATCAGCAATGTAGTCCGAACTGATTATTTATCATGATGTTACCCACAGACATATGTGTACAAACACCCCATCTCTGAATTAAAATTATGATTCCCTCTGACACACGAAAACTTCAGCCAGACTTTGATTAGATAAATGTCAGAAAATATAAGCAATTTCATTAAAGTTCAGAATTATATATTTTTTCATAGTTTATTTTAACTTTAATTTTTAAGCTTTTTCATTATTCTAATTTTTATTTTAGTATCATTATAGGGATAGTTTATTCAAAAATCCAAAGTTAGTAATCATTTGCTTACTCTCATGTTGTTTCATATTACTTTCTTCCGTTTTTTTAAACTTTATTCCCCAAAAAATTCTTTACTTATTTTAGCATTATTTTTTTTTATATTAAAAATGAAAATTTAGTAACTATTTACTTTAAATGTAGTTTTGTACGACTTTCGTACATTTCCCAACTGTATACCAATATTTATTAGCTTCTGGATTAGATTACTTTAAATGTAAAATTCAGAACTGAACTGAAGTTCATTTAATATGAATGCAAAAACTCATCTATTTTTTCCTTTTAAGAAAAAGGCAAAGCAACGAAGCCAGACACCTGTGACATACACTTAAATGTCAGACTCGTGTCTGTTGAATGGCATTCACTCATGTCAACCTTCCTTAGTTCTGCCTCTGCATCTAATAGTGTCTATTAGACGGATCGGTTTTTACCTGCATGTATGCAGTGTATCTCCTGCCCTTTGCATGTTCTTCAGTTTTATTCTGCATTCAGCAAATGTTCTCAAAGTTTCCCCTGCATGAATATTCTCTTTTAAAGATTGAGCATACTTTCATACTGCATGTCAAAACCACCTTTTCCTTGACATCAGAGTTCTCAAGCTTTGAGAAGTACAATGGCTATCACATTCACGGATATCATAAAGAATACATCCATAATGACCTCAAACACACATCCACAGGCCAAATGCTTTTAATCACACTTATACAAATGTAAGACCTTAAAGAGATTTCAGACACATTAAAAAAAAAAAAAACCTTCTTGAAAAAAGACTTGCCTGTTCTTCACATCATCTTATACTACAAAAACACTTGTCAATCATAAAAATAAACAAAGAACAAAATTAGAAGGGAGCTCTTGGAGGTCACAGGTTAATTTAGGAAAGTCTGCATTAACATCAACAGTAATCGGTGTTTATGTTTCTAGCACTTTACATTTAAAAAAAGAAGTTTTTTTAATTCCATCATACAGAACTGGATTGATTTGTAGTAGGGGCAAGTCTGGTGAAGCTGAAGGTTATATTAAATTAAAACTCTTTAAATATAAAAAATTTACTTAGAATCTGTGATTCAGAACAGCCGGCAATCCACAGCGCAAAGTCGTTGTATTTCCTCAGCAAACCAGCACGGATCAGCTCCAGGCATGGCGAAGCATATATCGTCCTCTTTTGGAAGGTCAAACTAAGTAGTTTCGCTTTCACAACTAAGCACACAGCGTCTTCACGACATGGGGGTAGCGGCAACACAATACTACAGCGAGAATAAAAATTTATGCCTTCTTTCTTTTACGTGAACATTGGCAGTCGTGTTTGCAAATCTTCCGCAGAGTAGTGATAGGTATGTGGGGGTGTGGTAGAACGAGGCCTGTTGTAAGGATAGGGTGTGGCTGATGCTCTTAACTTTTATAAAGAATATCTCTCTTTGGTTTTGAGACTTTAGTCTTTGCAACCTTTACAGATCTTCTTTATGCACCAAAAGCTTTTAACACTCCAAAGAAAGGAAAAATTGAAATAGCATCATATGACCCCTTTAATACTAATTTCATGATTGGTAACTGATTTGTCTTATTCTTCTACTTACTATATTGTTTTAAATATAAATTTTAAAAAGCTTATAAACAAATTTTTTAATTTTACAGATGAAAATTATGCCATTACAAAGGTAAAAAGAAAATACCCCTGTTAATCACTTCACCTCATATTAGGAAGGCTAATTTTTTATCAGAATTTTTGATTATTGATCAGAAGGTGCTCCTTAATTTTTTTAATTAGGAGGACAAGCGCTCCTGATTACAAGAAGAAAAACACTGCTCTTAAACCGAGTGTGTGACAGGTATGGGTGTGGAATGGGGTTTGGCCCGAGGAAAAATTCAGTGAAAAGATCTTTTTTTTCTCTAACCCGACTACTACAACAATTATTACAACTTTTGTTTAAAAGAATAATCACACAATATGCTATTTCTTCCATGTTTTAATTTTAATGGTAAACCCTTTAAATAAAGAGTTTGCCAAAAAATAAAGAGTTTACTGTGGTAGTACTAAACTCAATCAACACCAGGAAAGGCAGTTTTTGTCAGAGCCCTTGTTATTCTTAATTTTGACATTTATTTTCATTTTTACACCAGACATATATCGGTTCAAAATATCGGTCTACTTGATCTGTAATAATCGGTATCGGCCCTGAAAAACAAATATCGGTCGACCCCTAATTGTGACCAGTTCATCAAGACAAATTTGTTGAGGGCCCCTGAAACATTAGGAAATCAGAAAGCCCTGCTGCCCAATAACGGGCATTTGGTTCTGGTAACTCCAGTGATTACAGCTCTCCTGCTAACTTACACAGGCAATAGAAGACAGACGCATACGCATATACATGAGCAATTTCAAATGACTTATCATTATCATGCTAATGACCACTCATGCATGCCACGTCACAAACCGCCCTTGGTTTCCTTGACGATAACATTCACATTGCCTTGGAAAACTCTCGTGTTCACTCACTTGCGTGTTTGTCAGCCAGCTGGATGAGGCTCTGTGAGATGTCCCTTCTCCTGTAGAAACAGACCACCTTTGCCTCCACATTGCCACTTGCAGTCTGAAAGGAGCGACAAATAAGGTCACCTTGAGGAAACTTCATACAGTATCTGGGGACCGTGAACCTAACACCTCTGTTAATCAATACTGAAAAAGCTTGAACCTGAGGTTGCAGTCTATTATGTTTAATCAGCAGTGCAGTGTTGAATTTATCAACACCTGCTGTGTCTGCACTCCTCTGAGGAGTAATCGGAAAAAAAACGACAACAGCAGACAAGGTTAAAAGGAGCATGAGACAATTTACACCGGATAAATACAAGATTTAATTTGGTACCGAGTAGTTCAACAAGATAATCATAGATTATATTACAAAATATTTATGGCTGTCAATCAATTAAAAATTCTAATACAATCAGTTACAATATAATAGGACTGGGCAATATGACAATATGTATTGCGGCAATTAGAGGTGTACGATATTGTCAAAAAAATAATATCTCGATATTTTCTGGGATGTTATTGATAACGATAATTAGATTATATTTTGCTGAGTGTGCTATTGTGCTGGTATCTTAAGGACTGCCGTGGACAGCTGACTCCTAAAGTTTTTGATATTCTTCATATTCTGTGTGGTGGTCAGTTCACACTGATAAAAAGTCATCTTTTCCAACAAGTTTAAACTGATTTTTACATTTTATGGGCATTTGTACCTTTATAAAGCCATTTTCTCTAAAATGGTCCGTTATCTTTTGAGTCAAATTCTTACATTTAATTAGTGAATAAGAATAATAAGACATTTGGGCTGTTACCAAGCAAATGAAAGCAACACAGAAGCTGCATTTAGATGAATTTACACACTGTTTAATGCAAGACACGAATGCATTTAACCTGCAATTACAAAATGCATAAATAATGTTTTGATATAAAACATTGACTACTGATATTTAACTTAATATGTGAGGTGTAAGCCGCCGAGCTGGTCCCATTACGTGACCTGTGAGGATGGATGGCTCACACACAGGCCTGTGTGTCACTGCTTTACACTGCTCGCTGTGGTGCTGTCTAATGGGCTGTCAGGTGTCAGGGGCAGCCGCTGCATAACACCAGCCAGACTCTGGCCCAGGGGAGACAGGAGTGTAATTTCAGATGACAGGCAAACGCTGAGGTTCTGGGCCAGACCTCCGAGCGCCAAGAGGGTAAATTTATCTGGGGTGGGCTTTGGACCTCAATGAAATTGAATGAACTTCAATTAGAAGTACACAAAGCAAGTGTAATTGAGTCTAAGGGAAAGCTTGTAAACCCCCGAGCTGGGTGTGAGCAGGTCGTTGTGGTGGCATGTTCAGGTAATTGCTAATTCTGCAGTGTCGAAAATACTATGTGCAGATGACTTACCTTGCAGACATGGCAAGTTTGTGATCAAAGACACAACGCCTACTGCTTGTAGACTGTAGTGGGTGTGAAGCATGCGTTTATGACTCTGTACATCCAGGCCAAAAGACCAAAATATCATTTCAGCATAGCAATTTTATGACTTTTTATAGTGCTTTATTTGATCGTTTTATAAATGCATAATTAAATGTATCAAAGACAAGATTACCCATTTTGGTGGCTGCAGCAAATTACATTTACAGAAGTGATTTTATTTTATATGCATAGAAAGCATATTAAATGTAAGTAACGTGTCTACTTTAATGTTTCAAGTAACTTTTGTGAAAATAAAATGTCAAATTATGGTTGAAATAATTAAAATGTATAAAAGTAATCATTCCAGATTTTATTGATTTAAAAACTTCTTGCTGATGAATGAGTACAACCTATAGTGGTTTGAAGGATACTGGCAAAGATTGGTAAAAAATGTAATTGAATTAAAATTAATTAGTTTTGGAGGCCAGTGTTGCCAGATTGGATGGATGATTTCAGCCCAAAAGCTCATAAAAACCCGCGGGAACGCCAACAAAAACCGCCCCAACACTTAACCTTCAAAATAATGTGATAAAATGTCAATCCAAGGTTGATAAGAGCCTTTGTTAACTCTAAACAAATACACCAAATATATAAATCTACGTTAGATAAATTTCCATGGAATCAAATCGTGGCAAATATATTCAGAAATTAACCAAATATGATTAAAATATCAAGCATACCCTGTCAAACGTCCCTCAAGCAATAACCGAATACCCTGGAAAAAACAACATGCTTCATTTTCAATGTCAATAAGAACAGTCAATTAAATGCAAAAAGTTCCCATCAGTGAATCAGGAAAGAGCACGTAATTGGTATTCACACTTTTTTATGCCCACATCATGAGTCCAAACTCTGCCATTCTTTATTCATACTGTAGTATCATACATTGAAGTAACAACAATAATGTGCTTACCTTCGTGTCACTCTTTAATTTCAGACAGAACTAGAGGAAGTCTTTTGTGAAGTTCATATTGTAGAACATTACATAACTTTGCACAGTCAAAACTAACAAGTCCAGCAGCTGTCAAGGATACACCAATCTGGACCGTTTAAAAGATTAAAAAAACAGGACCGTATAAACCGACATATTTAGTTTCAGTTATGATTAATTCAAATGTGCTCTGATTTCGGAGTTGCAGTGATATTAGAGCCTTCGTGTTATCTCTCCCTCAACAGGTGTAATTCACGTTTTGAGTTAAAACACTCACCCACTCTTTTACCATGTACTTTGTATTAGCCATTTGCTCACTTATACAGTTATAACATTCAAAATCCTACCTGAGCTCAAGTCATAATTTACCTTGGGGCACTTTTTAGCGAGATGCCCGTACCAGTCAGGTACATATCGCTGCAGTTTCCAGTTTAAATGAACACTAGAGGCAGTAAAACTTTGTACATTTGTGTGAAAAGGAATAATAGGTGTCAGTTTTCGCACAATTACTTAAAGAATGTCATGTTATGACTTCAAAACAATATTAATATGCTGGGAGATTTGAAAACTGATGCTTTTGAACGTTAGCATCACACACATCCAGCTTTGTATCTATGGGTTTTCATCTATGGTAGATTTGTTCGGTAGCTCATTACGGAGACTTCTTGAGAGGCGATGACTTCGACGAAACCGTCAATCTTGCATAACGGAAGTGCCATGGCACGGTTTGCTCAACAAATCAAAACTGAGGTAGAGCTAAACCTGCAGGAAAGGTGATCTTTGCAAGCCAGATTTAGGATCAACTGCGATTAGCGCATTAACTTTTAGCGACAGTTCACGGATATTTGAATTCTGGACCGCCGTCATACATACCAGAAGCAACATAATAAAAACAGCAATCTACCTTATTCATGTAGTAAACTACCAGGGGTTCATGTTGACCATTTTTAGCGCCACTCAGTGGACCTTTCTCTTTGAAACTGTGGCGAAACGTGCAGTAAGGTACGTAAAAGCGGTGTTGCACAAAAAGTACACATGTACATATTTTTATGAGACCAGGTTGTCAAAATCAGATCTGCTATCGCGCTAAAAACCTGTCACTCATGATTCCTCACATCTGTCTGCTGCTGATCCCTAGTGATTGGCTAAAAGTGACGCCAATGCCTGTCAGTCGTCATTGCAGTGTGTGTTTAGTAACGCCGTGTTGACTGATTGGATGCAGTATATGCATACTTGGGCTTGTTTGTAACCAATTAGCCTATACAGTTTTGTTTAAAACTGCCCAAATTTTTGTCCACCCGCCCAAGCCAATTTTTATCCGCACAATCAAATTCAAAACCGCCCAATCTGGCAACACTATTGGAGGCTGCACTCGGAGTCTTTAAAGTCCCTGTAAAGTCAATTCTGAGAATTGTTTCTGAATGCATTATAAATGTTACAAATGTATTGCTGAAACACATTACAAAGACTGTGAACTATGTAGTACTGAATAGTGGAGTTAGACCGTTACAGTTTTTCACCAATTCTGTGTTCAGGATTTTTTGAGCGGGGCTAAAAAGGGGGTTCGATGACGCACTGGATCTCCCGAGCCATGGCCCCTCCCCTAACACTATAACTAGAACACATTCGCATCAGTTCACCCGCTCAGTCGCGAGTTGTCAGTACCGTTAGTAACACACAACCTACACAGTTTGCTAGCTAGCTATGCCTTTGTCACTGAAATGCGTATTTCCTGGGTGCGATAACATACAAAACAGTTTGGTGTCCTTATTTAAATTTCCTAATAATGATTATATCAAAAAGAGTTGGATTCATTTTGTGAAGAGCCACCTTGATAGAGAGCTGAGGATCACCACCAAAACCCGCCTCTCCAGTGATCATTTTACACTGGATAAATTTATAAACTTCCATCGGAGAGAATTGGGATTCACTGATAATCCGCTGTTACTGGTAAATTCTCGGGTAGCCGGTCCTCTGAATCGGATTCTGGCTCTGGAGGCTCAAACATGTATGGTTTTGTAAATCCAATTAAGCTGTTAGGAGCATCCATTCAGGCTGTAGCGGTATTTGACAGTTAAGAGGCGGCAGCTTTCCCGCAAGTAGGCATGGTTTCAGTGCAAAAAGCGGACACGTCCCCAGCGTTTGAGCGCAGAGGATACCACCCATTTTTTTTTCTTCAAGATTTTGATCACTTATTTTATTAACTTGGTGGATTTTTTTCATCATTCAAATTTGGCTGAGTGGTTAATAACACATTTTTCTGTGGTGTAACAAACTCAGAACACATATTTAATATTGCCTTTACAGGGACTTTAATGTTTTGTAATAATTATTCTAATTATGCCTGACAAGATTTTTTTTTTTAATTATTGAAGAAAAAAATTTATTTTTACAAATTTTATTTTTTGTATATGAACCCCTTTTTCATCTTTGACCTGCATGCATACATAAAAAAAATGTATGCATGTTATATAAAAATAAATAAAGCACTTAAGTACAAAGATTGTATTGTTTTCTGTAAATAAACTCCTAATTTGCGGTTTACTGATAGTACTATAGTAGTTAATTTATGAATGGGGTTATGGATCCCGAATATGTTCTGTACATAAGGCATTAATATGTGCTAAAGAAGTACTAATAAACAGATAATATGCACACTAATAAGCAACTAGTGAATAGTGTTCCCAAAGCTAAAGTGTTACCAAAAGTTTTAAGATGTTTATTTTTTTTTTTTCTTTAGTACAGCAGTAGGAAGTCCCAGTTTCCATTTCTAAACTTAATTTTTGCCATTCATCGTAATAATCACATGCATCTTTTTTTGCATTGTCTTGATGGTGGAGAGATCAGATCTCTGTGTGGAGCCCTTAGCTTTCACTAATACACACACACATATATATATATATCTATATATATTTTTTCTTTTGACACAATTTGATTCTCACAATTTTATGAATGGTGATTTCTTTGCAGAATCGTCGTTTTTCACCCGAAATTCTGCTGTTAAACAGGATTGCTTAAAAAATATGTTGAAATAACTTGAAATTAATGGCTTCAACAAAAGCATATACCATAAATTAACAACCTCAAAGCTCACAGTAGGTCTGTCTTTAACGGTTTATAGGTTATTGTTAAAAATCAATTCCTCTATGGAGAAAATGAATGTGATTTTTACTTTGGAATGCACTCTATTGCCCATATAATGTGGCCATGAGAGCTTGCACTCATTTAGGCAGTTGCTTTGTTTGCTAATTGCTAATGGAAGGAAATAACCATTTGAGTAGGACCATTGTGTCTTGATTAGCAAGCATTATTGCCGAGTCATGGCTCAAAAAGTGTGTTTGGCCCAATCGAACACTTAGCCACCTTTTAATCTACTGCAATCAGAGTAATCAGCAGGAGCTGCCTGATATTTGGGTTTTCTTTGCTCAAAATCGCCTTTGTCTTCTCTTTTCTTTTAAAATTATGCTGCACTCAAAGGTGTTTCTGTTGCTCACTTGCTCTAAAGTCTTTCACTGACTTCTCAGTTAATGACTGATTACATCAATGTTGAGGATTGCGTTTGGTAAACACATTTCCAATCAAGCACTTAATTCAATTGGAAACCCATGCAATGCTCAGCTCACATCTTTTTCTGAGAGTCACGCTGCCCATTGCCCCATTGTTTTGAATCATGGGACAATTAACACCACTCAGATGTAAATTATGAACATTCTTTATCAGCCGTATGTCTACAAAAGAGGACGAGAAAGAAATGGCAAATGGTTTTCATATTACAGCAGTTAAAAACCACATTACAAACAGTTTAGTTTGAGTTATCGTAAGGAAAATATCTATTCAGTCTACTAACACCAATTCCAGTTTGGCTCACTCAGTGAAAATTGAAACTCACTTCTCTATAAATCACGGGGATGTTTTATTGTTGTTTCTCTAAGAGCTGCCAATGAGAGAGGTGTAGCATTTTACTAACCATAGTTTCAAACGGACAAACTTGACATCGTTATCATTTGATACAAACTTTCCTCTTAACTGTTAAAATCCCACACATGAATGCTTTTGTATCTCTGTAGATATTTTGGCAAAAAGACCCCATGGATTACAATTGTGGGTCTATTAGCTTCGAGGCCATCTATATGCTGGTGTGCTCTTAATTTTGACTTTAAGCCCAAATGTACAATTTATAGACTTCTGGAAAACAGACCAAAAATATTAATGACTGATTTTTTTATCCAAAAAAAAATTTCTTTATAGAGTGAGAATGTTCCTCAAGCCACTGTACCACTGTACTGTACCACCTGACTAGCAATAGCAAGAAGAAAATCAATTCACAAGGGATGAGCTCTTTAATATGCCCTAGCTTCCCGTGTATGGAAATACACTTCCATTCTAGTTGACAATATTAAAAAAAATTTTAAAGTCTCTAATGCTCACCAATGCTGCATTTATTTGATCAAAATACAGTAAAAACAGTAATATTGTGAAATATTACTTGTTTGTAACATTATAAATGTCTTTACTGTCACTTTTGATCAATTGAATGTGTCCTTGCTAAATAAAAGTATTAATTTCTTTAAAAAAAAAAAATTTTACTGACCTGAAATTTAGGAAGAGTAGTACATCAATGCAGGACAAAAAACTGCACTCGTCAAGGCATTTCATGGGGTCTTTAACCACACCAGCACCTTCATCACTGTTAACCTGTTTGTCAGTAGGCAGTGATGTTGTATGTTGTTATATGAGCGTAACAAAAAGAAACATAATTAAATAACAACAAAACTATGATAGAAGATTAGCTGTAAGACAAATATGATATTGTTGAGTACATCGATACATCAATGTCTGAACTCGAGTCACCTCTTATTTTCTAATGTTGAGGTTTGCACTAAAGGCACAAATAAAATTAGAGTTCTTTAAATACTTTTTATTCTTTGCAGTGTGACTGTACTCGTAGATGTACGTATCTCTGACAACTGAGTTATAGAGTGTATCCTCTAAATTCATGCCTATGAGTGGGTAAATGAATGGATGGTTTTGCATGGTTGTTTAATTGATTGTAAGCTGTTATGCATGGTTAGATGTGTTCAACTACAAAATTCTACAGCATGTTGCAATTTGGTGATGGGTGTGATTTGTAATAGTGACACAATTGCCTAATGCTTGTATGTAATTGTCTTTTTTCCCCCTTATCTTTTTTTGCCTCTTCACCAATTTGTCAACAAAACCAGGCTTAAATTTAAAGAAGTAGTTTATCCAAAAAAAAAAATTTTGCTGAAAATGTACTCACCCTCAGGCCATCCAAGATGTAGATGAGTAGGTTTGCATTACATCATTTTAATCCTGTTGCATCACTTACTCACCAATGGATCCTCTGCAGTGAATGGGTGTCGTCAGAATCATCCCTGAATCATGAGAGAAATATGCACAGATTAAGCACTGTTTACAAAACAGTTCTAAACAAATATGTTCTCTCATGATTCAGGCAAGATGAGTTTTTCACTGGAGAAAGCAATATTATGGCTATAAGACTCGGAAGCAACAGCTTGAAGTCAAAAATGTCCAAATGCATTTGTTTATACAAACACGCTGCTTTTTCACTTCACAAGACGTTAATTGGTGGACTGGAGTGGTGTGGATTACCTTTGGTTTATTGTGATGTTTTTTATCAGCTGTTTGGACTCTCATTCTGACGGCACCCATTAACTGCAAAGGATCCATTGGTGATGAGTGGGGCTTTGGATGAGTAAATTTGCAGCAAATTTTCATTTTTTGGGGGGGTGAACTCTTCCTTTAAGTGCAGGAGAAACTACAATCGCATAAAAACGACTGCCAGAAAGACTTTATTACTATCATTTGATTTTCCACAAGCTGTTAACTAAAGATATGCCAAATAGCTTGTTTGGACCAGTTGATCTGCCACCAATTTTTAAGTTCACAATTGATATCAGCTCCTTTATTCATCTTTGTGATTTGACAAAGATATTGTGTGACTGACCCATATGAGGTTTTATATACAGGATCAAGGCTCATTTCCAGAGGTATTGGAGTGTGTGTTGCATAAAAGCTGTATATTGTTGTCTTCGCACTAGTTGGAATGGGAAAAAATTGATTTGCAGCGACCAGAACAGGCCTTACCTGCCGAATTACAGTGGCTGGGATCAGATGAATGGCTGACTGTTGAGGCCCGGCCAATGAATGCACAGGAGCTAGAGCTGGATCTGGAGCCTGTGGACTTTGGGTTCGATCTTACTCGAGAGGTATAGTCAAATTTTAGTGACATTTGCTGACAAATCAAAATCACCTGATTCAATCCTTCCCAGTTGGGTTGTAACCCTGTAAAGCCTGATGTATTAAATAATATATATATTTTTAAGAAAATATTTTTAATTAAATTTTTTTTTTAATGTTCAAATTATTGAATCTTTAGACAAATAGAAAAAATTTGCGCAGTATCACTATCGATACATGCGACTTTCATGACCATATACAGGTGCATCTCAATAAATTAAATGTCGTGGAAAAGTTCATTTATTTCGGTTCAACTCAAATTTTGAAACTCGTGTATTAAATAAATTCAGAGCACACAGACTGAAGTAGTTTAAGTCTTTGGTTCTTTTAATGGGGATGATTTTGGCTCACATTTCACAAAAACCCACCATAGATTTCTAAAATTTCCTTGTAGATGGCTGCGTTGACTGTGGACTTCAGCAAACACAGTGGACCAAAGTCCTCTTTGGACCAAAGTAAATTTTGCATTTCATTTGGAAATCAAGGTCCCAGAGTCTGGAGGAAGAGTGGAGAGGCACAGAAACCATGTTGTTTGAAGTCCAGTGTGAAGTTTCCACAGTCAGTGATGATTTGGGCTGCCATGTCATCTGCTGGTGTTGGTCCACTGGGTTTTCTTAAGTCCACAGTCAACGCAGCCATCTACCTGGAAATTTTAGGGCACTTCATGCTTCCTTCTGTTGACAAGCTTTATTGAGATGCTGATTTCATTTTCCAGCAGGACTTGGCACCTGCCCACACTGCCACAATCCCAAAGCGGTTCCATGACCATGGTGTTACTGTGCTTGATTGGCCTGCAAACTCGCCTGACATCTATACCGGTATTGTCAAGAGGTGTAAGGAATTTTAACTCAGTTGTAAGGGAATTAATTATTATTATTGATTCAGGTTTTGATAGGACTCGGATTTGAAGAGCCTAATTCAACCTGATTCGAATTGCTTCTAAATTTGATAGTTTACACTCTATCAGCTACTCGGCCAGCGAGAAGTTGATGTCAGTGTATATTACCAATTGAATATGTAAATTTTGTATTCTCCCTGGCCACGGGTGAAATACAATTATGATAATTTGTCAGCTCTTAAGAGAGGTAATTATTATGAGTAAGCTACGAGCTAGGCAGCAAGCAAGGGATCTTTTTGGCAATAGATTTAACCTTGAAATTATATGACACCAGACAATCGATTATTTATAAATGAAACATTCAATTTATTGGCTATTCTAGATTACATAAACTTAAGCTAAAACACACATACACACACACATACAGTTTCAGAGGAAGGAAATTCTGTTAACGGAGTTCTGAGTTTCATAGTTCTACCTCGTTTTCACGAGTGATGTAAATTCACCTTAAGAATTCCCAAAGCAGAGAATCTAAATTCACCAGTTCAGCAGATTAGAGAGTTGTTCATTTACTTGCGTTTTGCTGGTTGACAGCTGGAAAACTGAGGTGATTCCTTCGCTGATGCGGGTTTCCAGGATGTTTGAGGGAACCCCGTTAATGCGTCGGAAAGACGTCCTTTGGGAAACCCCTCGTTGGTCTGTGATGAAGCAGAGGCTGAGGAGTTCTGCTGAAAGTCTTAGTTTGCACGACTTTAAGTTCTTTGAAGATTTCAACGAAGTATCACTGAAGTGTTGAGTTTGGATGGCTGGTCGCTTTTGATGGTAAGCGCGTGAGCACACGTGGGGTGCTCTAACACAGCGACAGGCGAGAGCAGGAAAAGCAAAAAGCGAATTAATCTGTCCTGCATTGGGTTTTTGCTCTGTGGCATAATTCCGTCCCCTGACGCTATCTTCCAATCAGCTTCTTGCAAGGCGGAGCGTGCATACATTAACAAGAGGCTTCAATTTATCACATGAGGACACCATCTATAAAAGTTGTTAATCCTTCTATAAAGTTTCTTAAAAGCAAGTATTGTACATACTATTAAAGTTTACTTCATTTCAGCATTCTGCATTTGTCGTTTCCATTCGTTCAAGATTAAACTTCACACATTACACACATGTTAATATCCTCATTTTCTAAAAAGGGGTAATTAAACACTGGTTAAAGTTGCACCGATTACATGAAACACGTCAAGCATATATATACAACATACAACATACTATTTGTGATTCTATGCTCTGATGATTTCATACTTTCAATGATTAGCAACGATTGTCAAAGAAATATTGTCTCTTTCCTTTGGAATGCAGGGAAAAAAGGGAAGGGTCCTGCGGTCATTCACAGGTCAGATCTGAGAGTCTGCTGGAGAATCTCCAGCGGGACAGGGAGCTATAAAATTGTCCTTTTTGTTGATCGGATTTTAGCAATTTATGCGTCCAATGGTCATGAGGGTATTTCTATCTGGTCTTTGAAAGCCCGTAAAACGCTTTTAAGCACTGTGAAAGTACTGTCTTTTTTAGCGTATCTTGAGATATAGCCAAACAGTCCAGGAAATGCTTCACCTTCACTGACCCTGCATAGTTTTACGACTGCATCTGTTGGATAGGAGTCCTTCGATTTGTCTCAATGGAATTGAGGGTTGTGTGTCTCCATCATGAGGTGGGTCCGTTGTGAATAGATTCCTACAAGGAAGATGAGAGACACCAGACCCCAAAATGCAGATGAGCTGAAGGCCATTGTCAAAGAAACATGGGCTTCCATACCGCCTCAGCAGTGTCACAGGCTGATTGTCTCCATGCCACGCCGCACTGATGCAGTTATTCATGCAAAAGGAGGCCCAACCAATTATTGAGTACATGTACAGTACATGAACATACTTTTCAGAAGGCCAAAAATTCACTAAAAATTTTTTTTTATTGGTCTATGAAGTATTCTAATTTGTTGAATAGTGAATTGGTGGGTTTTTTGTTAAATGTGGCCAAAATCATCACAATTAAAAGAACCAAAGACTTAAACTACTTGTCTGTGTGCATTGAATTTATTTAATGTATGAGTTTCACAATTTGAGTTGAATTCTGAAATAAATGAACTTTTCCACGATATTCTAATTTATTGAGATGCACCTGTAGTGTTATATAGGACAATATGGAGCTTTACTCAGAGACCCACACTGAGCAAAAATATGAAATTTGGTGCACTTGCTGATATTTAACTAACATGTAAGAAGAAATTCTCCATGGCTTTCTGTAAATCTGATCCGCATATGCACGACTAGAAATGCATGTAAATATCAGTAACTCTATATCTCCCAATTATATATCTTAGTAAGATTATATTTAAATGTTATGATCAAAGCTCTGTAGTTTTTATTGTGGGGGGCAAAACATAATGCAATGCAATATAATGATGATTGAGAGATGTACAAATAAATGTTCCTCAAAAGTATTTGATATTTAACTTTGTAACAAATAATTATAAAAATGTATGGATATTTAAATAAAGCTAAATTGTTTCTGTCCGGTAAGTGTTCATCTTGAAATATTATAAATATAAAACTTACATTTACTTTATAAAAATCAGTAGAGTTCACCACAAAAACGTGTACCACGACCTGAATCAGTTGCTCAAAAATACAAACTATCAATCAGATGAGCAAAGGTATGTAGTAGATTATGTATAACAGTATTTTCAGTAAAAAAGTTTTGATTACGTAAGATAACTTAGAGGTCTTATCAATTTAAATAATAAAATCACATATGATACAGCTGGCTTTTAAGGTATAGTTAATTATAACAATTAAGTTGCAGATCTCTGGTTTGTATTATTTGAGATATACTCAGTGTATTGTGGGATTCCTCTGTCTTCAGCTGTCTACACCACAGAAGGTGTCCATCCCAGAGCGACTCATGGATGTGGAGTCAGATGAAGATCTGAGTCCGGAAGAGAAGGAGACTCGTTCTCGCACCATAGCAAAGATAAAAAGCCTACTGTCTAAGTCGAGGTATGGTGGGAAAATAAAACCTAAACAAATGTAAATGGATGATGTACTTCGATGTTGAGTCTTCTATTGTGGCATTTTAGTGTGAGGTCTA
>JADLZN010007489.1:0-19815 GCA_018155175.1 Sinocyclocheilus anophthalmus
ACCTTCTTGTGTATGCTGTCTCAGGTAGTGCTCCCCTCACCTTAGAGGGTTGTATTGAGCTTGCCTCTCCCGTTTGGCCCAATACCTCCGAGTATCTGTGATCAGATGCCTGGAATGTCAATCCATGCTATGGTAAGTGCACACGTTATGCTTTGCGCACTTTCTAAAATCCACATAGGTGGTAAGTGTGCACGTTATGCTTTGCGCACTTTTTAAAATCCACATAGTGGTAAGTGTGCAACGTTATGCTTTGCCCACTTTTCTGAATTCCTGTATGGTAAGGGTTACACGTTACTGACCTCGTTCCCTTTTTCTGAGTTGGTTAGACCCCGGTACCTTGGGCCCCACTCAACTAGTGTGTCTCTGTCGACACACTCTGGAAGTATCGCTCCCCTCACCATTGAGAGTTATTGTGATTATGGTGTTTTCTTTCGAGCGTTAATTCTCTCTGAGGAGTTGGATTCCTCGCTCCATGGGCTGTTTTCTAGAATCCTGTATGGTAGAGCTACGCGCAGCACCTTCGTGCTCTTTCTGAGTGGTTTAAAACCCCGGTTCCGCCTCGGGCACCACTCCACCTATGTATGCTTTGGATACCTACTTTAACAGGGTGTTGCTACTAGATCAGCGTTACTGCCTGTGTGACAGGCCAATACTAGTATGATTCTAGGCTCTTGGTCATATTCCCTTAAAAGAATCTATTCCTGATTCCAAGCCTTGAGCTCTACCCCGGGCCCAGGAGTTCTGGCCCTAACAGGTAAGTTTTTTGGGGTATGTAGCCTAGGCCTTTGGCCGTAGGGAATAATGTCACTGACAGCCGTCTAACCTCCCTGGGGCAATTCCCATGGCAATATGGTAGAGTTGGTAATTAGTGCTCGCCATGTTTTCTGGCATGCAATCCCCTCAGCATGGCGGCGTGGGTATATTGTTCCCCATAGCGACCCCTAGAGGAGCAGTTCGAAGTTCCCATGAAAGGAAACATCTCAGGCTACTTATGTAACCATAGTTCCCTGAGTAAGGAACGAGACACTGCATCCTCTAGGTTCCTTGCCATGCTGCGGACGCAAGCTTCAGACGAAGAAGTGGATGATGTGTTCTCCCGGCGCCTATTTATACTATAGTCGCACTGGTAGTGATTTCATGGCTGTCGCCGGCCAACGTGTTGTTGGTTTTTTCAATGTATGCTTCAGACACGGGTCATGACGAGGCGTTCCCCATAGCGACCCATAGAGGACGCAGTGTCTCGTTCCCTACTCAGGGAACCATGGTTACATAAGTAACCCGAGACGTTTTTCACTAAGCATGCATAAACGTTGTTTTCTCAAAAACACAGTCACGTACATACATGCTGCTCACATATTATTGTAGCCCAGTTTGTGCTGATTACAGTTTTATTAAACTTCAGCCATTAAAATGTTTATAAGCAACTGAAAAAAAGCACAAATGTCAGGGCATGTTAAAACTTCTCCAGGGCCCCAAAACACCCTCAGACCCCAGAGGGTTAATAAAGGGGAGCTTGATGAGGGACAGACAAGTGAGGAGGATGAACTAATAATGACATAATGAGAACAGGAACATAACCATAACCAAATATGGGCACAAGAAACTAACTAATGAAAGCTGACAACACAAAATAAATTTCACATTTATTTTGTGAAAAGGTATTTAGTTCACAAATGGTGTGTAATGTATTATGAATGTTCATTTGGAAATTGTATTTGAGTATTATAAATATTGGGTAATAGTGACACCTGCAGGTGAAATATGTGTAACGTTAGTTGAATTTGTCACGTGATCTAGCCATGTGAGTATCTGACATCTGGCCAAAAATTGGACCTAGAGAGTCACTGAAATTAAGGGAGCTTAGTGATTTCCTCGTCTTCTGCAAAAATGCAATGCCTCATGTACATGGTTTGGGGGTTTTGGACGATTGTGAATAAAATCAGAAATTGCTGCAGAAACTTTCTAACTGGGTAACAACTTGATGGAATAGGTATGTCACTAAAGCACTAGATGAAGAGAAGCCATACCCAAGTTTCACTGAGTTTTCAGAGTTTGTGGCAGAGGAGGAACGTTTTGCATGTAATCCTGTTTCCTCTATACATGCTTTAAAAAATGCAGATGAAAAGCCAGGAAAGCAGCAGAAACGTCTCAAAGCCAGCACTCTGGCACAAAATGTTAAACCCATTACAAAGAGCTTGAGTGCACTGGAAAGAGAGAAAGGCTCCAAACCCAGCCATTCTGCCACTCAGGATAAGAAACAAATAGAATGTGTCTGTTGTCAGCAAAATCACTTTATACACAAATGTGAAAGGTTTGCGGCAGTGCCTCTTGAGGAGAAGAAAAGCTTTGTCATCAACAACAAGATGTGCTTTGGTTGTCTCAGAATCGGTCATATCTCCAAAAAAATGTAGAAAGCGAGCTACTTGCAACATCTGCAGGCAGAGTCACCCCTCTCCACTTCATGAAGAACGTTTTCAAGGAGGAAAGCTAGAAGCTTCACCTGATGAAAGGGCTTCCACTAGCTTATGCTGTGTGGGAATGGTCAACTGTAATCGCACTTCAATGATCATTCCAGTATTGGTCTCTTGTGCGACAAAGGATAGCCCGGAAACTCTAGTCTATGCATTACTGGACACGCAGAGCAGTAATACATTTATTGATCAGGAAGTCTGTGATAAAATTCAAGCAAACACAGAACCTGTGAAATTAAAGCTGTCCACAATGACTGATAGGGCTTCAATTGAGAATGGTCACAGGGCAGTGTTGCAAAGGAGATGCCAGATTTGTTGGATTGTCCCATAGGGCTTCTAATTGGCTATGATTGTCAGAGGGCTTTGAATCACTCAAGTGATATCAGGGAAGGATCACGAACCATACGCAATGAAAACGATCTTAGGCTGGAGTGTAGTGGGATCCATAACACCCAACACTTGCTCTACGAATGTAACAGGGTTCTGTCATCGCATTTCCTTGAGGGAACTCCCAGCTATCACACCTGCATCAGTAATCAGGACATTGGAAGCAGACTTTCGAGATACAGACTTTATGGAGAAGGCAATATCACAAGAGGACATTCAGTTTCTTCAACAACTAGATGAAAAAACCCAGCACAACAAAGAAGGTCATGTGGAAATGCCCCTACCTTTTAGAGAACGTCCTCAGTTACCGAACAATAAGCAACTAGCCATAGTTCATTTGAAGCACTTGAAAAAAAAGTTAAAGAAAAATCCTAAGTACAGAGAGGACTATGAGAGATGTATGGACAGTGTTTATAGAGACGGTGATGCTGAAGAAGCAGAAGTCACATCAAAGGAAGGAAATGTGTGGTACATTCCGCACCATGGGGTGTACCATCCCAGGAAGCCTGAAAAAATAAGAGTGGTATTTGACTGCTCAGCCAAATTTGACGTCACGTCTCTAAACAACCACTTACTCACTGGACCAGACTTTATGAATGCTCTGACTGGAGTGTTGTGTAGATTTCGTGAGCATCAGATTGCAATTGTTTGCGATGTAGAGAAGATGTTCCACCATTTTCACGTTAGTCCAGATGATCGTGATTTCCTGAGATTCCTATGGTGGGAAAATGGCAACACTGGAAAGGACCCCAGATATCGCATGCGAGTGCATATTTTTGGAGCGTCATCCTCTCCGGGTTGTGCCAACTATGGCATGACATATCTTGCCCACAAATATGAAAAGGACTATCCACTGGAAATGAAAAGACATTTGTCATTATTTTTCTCCCATACGCTTGAACAAACCTTACTGTTTTATCCAACACAAGGCTAAGCATCCGCAATTGGACCAAAACTGACAAGGTATGCGATATAGTACGAGACCAAACGCGACTATAGTATTGTTTTTTTTAATGTTTTTATTTTTGGTATTTTCATTTTTCAACTAATTTTCAGATTTATTTTTAGTATTCTTTGTAGTAAAAAATAAATATTGGCTCAGGTAATAGGCTAATAAGTACCATTAGAACATAGTCTAATCTTTATTCAATTTTCAGTAAGTTTCAGTAAGTAATAGTATGGTTTAACTTGTTTTATTTATGTAAGTTACATATCGCTCTGGTTACTAATGTAACATCTGTTCCCTGAGATAAGGGAACGAGCATCGCATTGACACGCTTATGGGGAAGTTCAGTTTACTTTGAATTCTGAAGCCTGATATGTTCACGTTCGTGTAGCTGCATGAACAAATGGCGCTTCAGTCCACCAAAAGGGGTGGGGGGCGACATCTTATCATATGTAGGCTCTGAGTGCCATTTCATCAGAATCTTTCGACTGATAGCGACAGTCATTGACTCACATGCAGCCTTATAGCACAGCAGCTTATGCAACACTCATTCCCTAGTCTCAGGGAACCGAGATTACGTTAGTAACCAGAGCTTTCCCTTTTGAACATCTCCTCCCCAGTTGTTTTACACACCTGTTTGGGGAATGCATCCAATAGCGCTGTACTATAAGAAAGTGCAGAATGAAGCCACTTTGCGAACCCAGCCCTGGAACACCGCCCCGTAATGCCAGCTCCTAAAAGCATGAGCCAATTATAAGACCCAATCCACCAGGCTGGGTCTACATACCAAGACCACTTCTCCCCTTTACGAGGGTAAAATCAGACAAGACAAAATCCATTGCCTAAGTGGCAGGGCGATCCACGTTATGAAAACCTGGTGAAGGTAGATGGCGAAGATCAGCCTGCAGCAGCACAGATATCACCAATAGAACTCCCCCAGGTGGGGTTTGTGAATGGGAAAGGAAGGACCAAGCCCAGGAGGAGGCCATTTCTCTAGTGGAATGGGCCCTTACTCCAATAGGACACTGTAAGCCCATTGAGGCATAAGCCAGGGCTATAGCATCAACTATCCAGTAAGTCTCTGCTTCGTGATTGGCAGCCCTTTAGTGTGGCCTTTGAAGCAAACAATAAACTGCTCTGAATGCTGGAGGTGGCTAGAGCGCTCTACATACATTACTCATACTACCCCCAACTTCACCTCCCTCACCTGTCCCTTGTCATTAATTACTACCACCTGCAGCCACTTTCCTTCAACACATAAAAGACAGTTAATTTCATTCACTTGTGGACTAGTCTCAAACTTGCTCACCTGCCTGTTGCTCCTAGGACTCCCCTTTCTGGATTACCTTCTTTCTCTGGGATGCTCTTGAATCTGGACTGTTGTGCTCCATCCATTCAGCTATTCTTAGGAAAGTAATTGACTATTACTCTAGTTCTGCAATTTTTAAAAACTGTTTGTGCTTGCACTCCTCATTGGATGATTTATGGGTTTGTAAATGAGTACGTTCACTTACCTACCTTGTTTTTCTCGCTCCAGTTTGTGACAGTAACAGCCAGAAGGCTGATGATTTGTGCTCTGAGAGACCGTTTGAAAGGGAACTCCTCTCTTCTGATAATCTTCTCTCTTCTGAAATCTCCCATTATAATCAGTGAAGCTGACCACACTGCACTTTATTTATAATGAGAAAACTTGTGAATGTATAGCTCTGCTCAATCATTGTTCTCATGCTTGAATAAAACTCAGTTTTGAGCTGCACAATGTGGATTTTGAATAACTTTAAACCTGATTTTTTTTTCACTTCAGTAACTCGGAGGGTGCCTGCATTGACACTTCCCAGCAATATTAGTGGTACAGTGATACTACTTATTGTCTTGATTTCTATTGCTGTCTCTAGGGCTGACATTTAGGGCTGTATGTTGTGGTCTTCTCTTGCTTAGAATTCCTATTTGAATTATAGAAATATGATAGTATGTTATGTTGCTGCCCGTTACAAGCGCTTGTTTTTTATCTAAAGATTGACCCTGCAGAGTGTGGTCGGCCTCCCGGAACATGCCGATGAGTTTTGATATTCTGGGTATTATCAAATGACCAGAGTTTTGAGATCACCGCAGATGTGAAGGACTATAATGCAATAAGAGCTCGCTCAAGTACTGAGGAGCTAAACTATTCGGGTCATCAACTAGCCAAACATTTTTGTGGGGCATGAAACCCACACGGGTAAGCTTAATAGCTTCCTCAATCTCTTTTAATGTGATTAGATGCATCACAAAAATGCTGATCTGAAACATTCAACTGTTTTACGTTTGGTAATGACTGGAAAAAAAAAGTTGTTGGGATAATTTGGCAGCATCTAGCTTGCTGTAAACACAGAACGCTGCAATACTTTTTGGGTCATCAGTAATATTGCCATCAACCATGAGGTTTTTTTTTTTTTTTAGTTTCTAATTTTATTTCTAATTTTTTTTAGAATTTTTAGTTTCTCTTTCCAGTCTGAAAAAAAAGATAAGTTTATACATTCTCCTCAAACCATTTCATACGGAATCTAATAAATGCCCCTTCAGCTTTGTTTATATATGTTGTCTAATTTGAGTCGTAAATCAGCCAATTCTGCTTGTTTATAATCCAGTAAATCATCTACATTTTTAGATGAGATTCTTGAGTTTACATTTAATAATTTTTTCATCTATTCTTTTCTTTATTGCTAAATCACTACAAAATGTTCTAATATATTTGCCAATTCCACACTTAGTAAACTCCCAGTAGCTACTGTAGCTGTTGTCGTCTATAACTTTATTCCAATTTTTTTATGATCTTAATTTCATCTTTTACCTCATTATAAAAGAGAACTGAGTTAAGTTTCCAGTAAGAGGAAAACCCACGCACATGATCGGAAGCTAGAAGGTGAGTGCGAATAAAAGTAAGGCATTCGTGACAGAAGACCCGACCTGCAAAAACTTCATTTGCGTTTACCCCTCCGTTTGTTTTCCGCGTTTTGTTCAGTTTTCTGTTTTCCCCATGGATCCCCTCGCCTCAATGTTTACCTCCCTAGCCGACAAGGACCTTCCCCTCTTGGAGTATGCGGTTGAGTTCAGCCAGCTCGCCGTTTTAACGCGTTCGACGAAGCTGCGCTGAACTCACTCTTCTGGATCGGGCAAATTACCACCGCCCTGTCGACCTCCCTGACACCACCAGACTGAGGTGGAGAGAAGCTATAATCCGGTGTCTATCCCCAATCCAGAGCACAGCCAGACCGAGAGCCCAGCCCACTATCTCCCCGCTGTGCGGATCCCAAGCCCGAGCCCCACCGTGACCGACGAGCCATCGCCGCACGGAGCGACAGAGCTGAGGATCGCTGCGGAGCCGATGCTGCAAATGATGTCAGACCAGGTGCGAGTGCTGGCTACACTGCCCCCGCGAGGGAAAGAGCCAAGGACAGTGAGATCGTGGAGAGGAGCTCCGCCCACTGCAACATGGCTGAGGGTGAGCTAATTGTGTACCTGGGACTGCTGGACTTTGAAAGGGACCTATATACTGGGAAGCAGATATGTATGCTGACATGCCCATTCTCCTCCCTCCTTCATCGGAGCCCTCTATCACTTCTGTGCCTCTTCCCACGTCAAGCCAAGAGGGCTCCTGATCCCACGTCAAGCCTAGAGTGGGCTCCTGATCCCACGTCAGCTAGATGGGCTCCGGTTTTCCCACGTCCAAGCCAAGAGGTCTCAGATCCCGATTATACCCTAAGAGGGCTCCTATTCCCGTCCGCCTATAGAGGGCCTCCTTTCCCCCAACCGTCCAGCCCAGAGAGGGCTCCTGGTTTCCCTGTCCGCTCAGGGAGGGCTTCTTTTCCCCAATCCAGCCTGGAGGCTTTCCCTTTGTTCCAAAGGGGCAAGCCCTGACATCCGAGGCCTCAGAAATCCCTTCCCCACCCCCCGATTCTGGCCCCCTCACCGCTGTCGTCTGGTAGCCCTCTTCTTGCCCTCCGCTCATCCAACTGTGGCGATGCCCCATCGCCATTCCCTCCATCGCATTGTGGCTCCCTCTAGCTCCTCCTCTCCGCGGTCCACCATCTCTGCCGGCCCCTCGTCCCTCTGGCTCTGCCTTGGTCTGTCGTCAACCATCCGTCGCCTCGGAACGCCGCGGCTCACTCCTTCCCTCGGCTCCCCTCCTCGGGCCTCTTCGCTCCGGCTTCCACGCGGCCGTCCTGGATCAACTCCCTCCGTCTGATCCAGTCTTGTAATCCTACAGATGTGGAGCAGCCACCTAGAGACAACCTCTACAGCCCTGAATGTCAACAGAGACCATGTCAACTAGATGAGCCCTAGAGACAGATCCCCAGTGAAGACCTCGACAACCATCGGCACAAGACCAAGGGAACCAGACAAGTCTTCTGCACCTGTGTTGCAGCCTGGAATTAACCACGCCATGCTGGTTTCATCTGGCCAGAGATACCTGATGCCTTGTTTTCTCACAAGGGTTTTTCTCCATTTCTGTCAAGATGGATTTTTTGGTTTCCTTGCACGTTGCCTTTGGCTTTTGCTTGTGGGGACGCTTGACTGATTGCAAAGACACTAGTTGACGAAGCGACTGGACGATGACAACACTGATCAATCAATAAAAAGGCTTTAGCTGGAAAATTTCGTCACGGGTGTTTTTCCTTGCATTATGACAAACAATTTCCTGTTTGACCTGTAAAGCTAGCTTTGAACACACCCGTATTGGTAATCAGCATTATATAAAATCAGGTGACGGAATTGACCACACGATCTGTTGGGGTTTATTAATTAGTTATTTTATCATAACGCATGCATAAAACGGTATACAATACATATAATGAAACATTAATAAATAATACACAATGATCTGTGGATAGGCGGATCATTCAAAGAAAGGTTTTCCTTTGAATTAATTAGAGAAGAGTCAATTTTTTTGGGCATTGTGTGTCTTTCCTAAGGGTCAATGAATTGAGAGTTGCTCTGCCCGCATTCCTTTGAGCAATAAAACCAGTGTTATCAGATGATATGTCTTTGGTTGCCATGGAACTAGAGGCCTGTTCTGCCTTTTTGAGGTGTTAGTTGCTCTTTGGGGGTTGTCAACAAAACTCTAACACATAGTTTGCTTCTTTTGGTTAGGGGTTTTGTCTGATTGGTCCAAACCGGACTGCAGTAGTACAGTCTTAAAATGTCACACACACAGTCTGCACAAATCAGACGTCATCAATAGTGGTTCATTACAGTTATTTATTAATGTGGTAAAAGGGTTAGTTCACCCAAAAATGAAAATTCTTGTCTTATTCTCACCCTCATGTCCTTTTCAACCCGTAAAATGCCACGCGGATACTTTTCTTACGTTGTTTGTGCTTTGATTGAACGTTAACCACGTATTCCGTTGTTGGCGGCGACACTGAACAACAGTACCTGTTTTGCGTTCAGTGGGGCTTCGTCAAAAAATGGCGACTTACGTGACTGGGAGACAATTGTTGAATAATGTTTTTTTTCTTTTGCGCACAAAAAGTATTCTCGAAGCTTCGTAAAATTATGGTTGAACCCCTGATGTCACATGGATATTTCCCGATCTCCTGCTCGTTTTCTGGACCTTGATGTGTAAGGGGGACCCTTACTGTCTATGGAGGACAGAGAGCTGTCAGACATGCATCAAAAATATCTTCCGTTTTGTGTTTCCCGAAGATGAACTGAGTCCTTTACGTGGTTTTGGAATGACATTCAGGGTGAGTCATTATACAGAATTTCATTTTTGGGCAAAC
This sequence comes from Sinocyclocheilus anophthalmus, assembly GCA_018155175.1. Classification (NCBI taxonomy): domain Eukaryota; kingdom Metazoa; phylum Chordata; class Actinopteri; order Cypriniformes; family Cyprinidae; genus Sinocyclocheilus; species Sinocyclocheilus anophthalmus. The sequence goes on from JADLZN010007489.1 coordinate 9,567, forward strand.
TTCCAATCAAGTCAGTAGGAAACTGTAACCAACATTTTTAAGTGGATAAATACCCCCTGATGCTATTTAACTGTAATACTAGGACTGCAAGAGCTATGGGGTCTGCAAGAACATCTTCTGTGTCCTTCCTGATTGGCCCAGTATGTGACACAGTGCTTCACATGCACCGCTGAAGGCCTGCTAGCAACAGGTTGATCCATCCAGTCTGTTGGGTTTTGAGTGGCCCACTGAATGTCAGTTAACCAATTATGATACTGATTTTCTGAAATGCAAACAAATATTTTGGATATCCATTCCTTGCAGGAAAAGCAGGTTGGGGGCTACTGCTAGTTGCTTTTCCGATCTTGGAGGGAATGAATGACCTGGAAGTGGAGCCCAGGAACTTCAGTATTCTAGGTATGCAACACATTTGTAACTTTTGATAACGTTCGTCCTCTACCAAATCACCATCACTAACACACTTTTCTCATTACCAAGACCGATAAATACTAACCTTATTTAAATATTACTATTGAACAATATTGTAATAAACACATACAGCCATTAAAATTTACTAAGAAATCGTCAAGAGTTTTCAAAGGGCATTACTCTGATAGCCTAAAGTTTATATAAATTTCTTGGCATGTGTTGTGAGCACCTGACATCCGCCTGACACACCCTGAACCTCTACCATCATCCAAAATATTGAGCAATTTTCAATTGCGCCCTCTTTATTTAACAACTGCATAGTTTGGGTCCTCATTTATAAATACTTGTAGGTTAAAGCATCCTAATTAGCATTTTATGAATCATTTCACAGTTGCCTACAGATTCTAGAAACGCACGATATGCACAGAAAAACTGTGCGTATGCCTCTCTTTTAGATGTGAGATCTATAAATTGCAATGATCTTGAAAGTTTCAGATCTCCGCCTTGTAAACGATGTCTAACTAATGTAAAAGAGTTAAAAAAGAGCACCTGACAATGTCCACATCCTTCTTTACAATGATGGCAAGACTACTTTTTTTCACAACTCGGGCAACAACGTGCTAAATCGCTCAGAACCCGCGTGGTGGCTATGCTCTTTTCCACTCAAGAAGTTTTTATAATAAGAATGTTGCCGTTGATTTTGCGTATGCCGGTTTTTTAAACAAGGCACGCCAGAAAGCCTAGTTTGGTACCTTCGCGCCTACGAAAATATAAGAAAAAAACAAAAAAAGACGGTCGGTTAAAAGTCTGTCAAATAACTACACAGTAGTAGGTCAATCGCCAAAACGGGGAAGTGGACAAGGAACTGGGTAGGTGGAGGAGCAAGGGGCGTTGCCGGAAAGAACATAATGGGTGTAGTGGGGACAAGGCGGTGAATGTAAAAAAGCCGCTATGCCATGGAGATTATTGAGGAAGAGCATAACACTTTGCTATGATCAGATGGTCCTAACAGAAAGACATATCAGACAGTCCAGATTCGGACCATAGAGACTGTTGTATAAATAATAAATAATCTATGACCACTACCCACCTTTTACTACATTCTTCATGAATTGTCATGTCTTCAACAGTTAAATCATTTTACCAGAGTACCATATAAAAAGATTAATGACAAACATAGGAAAATCTATCAACGTGCAAAACTTCCTGCTCCCGTCTGGCGCAATGTAAATTTTCTTTCGTTTCTTTAGTTTTCCATTTTAGAGCCTTTATCAATCCCCCTTGGGTATTAATTCATGCACCTTTCGTAGATGCTGTCCCCTTACAACACTGACACACAACAAATACTCCTACTTATACCCCCACAAATACCTAAGAGAACAACATTATAATAAAATTAATACATTCACTAATTTATTACATAAATGTATTTGCTTCAGGCACAAAAGTAAGTTTGACCAATGTTGAAAAATCTAAACGTCCTCCGGGCGCATCCAATTAATTAATGCCTAAAGTAACTTCCATTGTATTCACCTTTCTAACTGGTCCCACAAAATGAACTTAATTAACCTTTTTACTCACAACCCATCAATCTTCCTTTTTGTTGATCGAGTGTGGCTTCCTTACCGAGATGGCAGAAATCTGTCCCCCATAGTTTACTTTAAAATACATCGTTAGCATGGAGTATAAATATACTTAATTATGAAAATACAGAGATGGCTTGAATAACACAGATACACAATATTGTCGCAGTCGAGTGTTTATTGCCTTTGTTTTATAATTCAAAACGTTTATATGTTCTTCCTCAGTTTACCTTTATATCGAGGCCGTTGGCTATATAGTACTTCCTGGAGGGTCCTTCTTTTCCGCAATATTTCTGTGACTTGGAGATGTGGATTTGTCTGTACGAAGTCTTCCTCTGGCGTCCAGTTAAGGAATTAACGGCCGGATGTGTGTTTAAGTGCCTATGGCCAATCCATCATGTTGTTTTTGGGCATTTTTTTTATTTTTTATTTTTTTAATAAATATGGGTTCAGGCAGGCCCCCCGCCCCGCCGTTTAGGCACTGGAACAGTTTTAAAAGTATCGATTTGGCACCGTATCGAAAAAAACGCAAACCAAACCTCTCCATTACCTATTATAAACTAAGTCATTATTAGAAAAGTTTTTCTTTATACGAGAAATGTCTTATTATTACAACACATGTCAGATGCCTGCAAATCTTGCCCTGGAGGCCAAGGTGCTGCAAGTAGCTTCCCCACCTGATCAAGGCACCTACCGTTGATTTTTCTATGCCTGAAGACAACTTGATTATCTTTGTCTCAGTGTGGTTGATGAGGGTTTGGAGCTAAACTCTGCAAGAAAGTGGATCTCGTGGGCTAGATTTTTGGATCCCTGCACTAAGTCATTATAATGAGCACTCATTCTTAACATTTACAATAAAGTTTCTCATTATTTTGATATAAGTCATTATTATGAGAAAGTTACTTATATGATTCTGTGAGTGTTAAATAATTTTTTACTTGACTGTGGTGGAAATGGGCTTCCATAAAATCCCTAGGTTACGACTGTGACCAAGGTTCCCAGAAGGGAACAAGATGCTCACATCAAAAAGGGTGAAAACAATGCCAGCTTCTGAATATGATTAGCACGCATCGACAGGGATTCGAGATTGATCGGGTTACGCATGTCTGGTCCCTTTTTGAACCATGGTTTCCAGTCGTACCTAGGCCGTCATACCTTCGGGAACTCGAGCTGTGTCGGAAACGCTTTGGAAATGAACCCACGTAAAGGCCTGAAGGTAACCAACTCTCTTGAGAGACGTGTCAAAAACTTTTACAAAACCTCCTCTAGAGGTTCAAAAGCGGCCTTAGTTAGCCCTAGTGCATAGTGCAGGCTTCAGCCTCAAGGCACTACAAAGGAAACATGACACCAACGGGTTCCTTCCCAATGACTGACCATCCAAAAGGGTGTGGTAAGCAGATATAGCTGCCATGTATACATTAAGGGTGGAAGGAGATAACTCTGTGGAGAAATATTCTTGCATCTTGCTTATCGCTTTTGGTCTCGTACTGTACAAGGTACAAATGGTCAAGCAAAGCGCACGACACTGACAAAGGTCTAACCGTTGTCATGTCGTGCGCTTGCCCCTGACCAATTGTTGTTGTGATAAACAGAAAGTTTGTTTTTTTCCCCCAGCTGAATTCCATTTGGTTTGTTCGACAACTTGTAAAGCTTACTAACCGCGGCAGCGGTCGCGCCAGTCCTCATATGAAGACCGAAGAAGACCGTGTGAAGAAACCTCCACTCAGCAGGACCGCAAGGGAATAAGAATCATTCTCTTTACACTACTTTTTTTGTTCCCTTCTGTTATTTCAGTTTTTTAATAACCAGTTCTTCTATGTGATTGTTTCTTTCCAGATCCCTCTATCCTACCCTCGCAACCATTCCACACCTGTGGCAGCAATCCCTAACAACCTGCGCACTTTGCCTCTTTTACATACACTACTTTCTTTTTCTTTGGTCCTCTGGTATTGCATCCGGCTGTAAAAAAAGCGAATTATATTACTTCTTACCATTCCCTTCAAAGCTAAATCTCATGGCCTTGACAGAGACGTGGATCAAACCAGAGGAAGCTGCTACTCCTGCAGCACTCTCCAATTATTTCTCATTTTCCCACACTCCCCGTCTGATTGGAAGATGTGGAGGTATTGGTCTGCTTATCTCTAATGATTGGACATTTAATCCTTTACCATCTCTGAGTATCAAAAGGTCCTTTGAATCACATTCAGCCGCTATTACACACCCTCTTAAAATCAATTTTATAGTCGTTTATCGACCCCCAGGACCAATAGGTAACTCCCGTGTAGACTTAATGTGCTCTCAAACGTTCCTGAGGATGTAAACTCCCCCTAGTAATTCTTGGAAGACTTCACTCGACCTAGATAAACCTCGGCTGCAGACTTCCCACCTGCTTGCCTCTTTTTGTATCTCACGCGATTGTTAACTTCGGGCTACTTCACATCATGCAACCACCTGGCCTTTTTTACCCACAACACTGCTCACTGATCATGTGCTGGTTATCCACCTGCCCACCTTGGATCACTTCCCCTCCTCTTAACCTCAACAGTGTTCCTGACACAAAAGAATTTTCCCCCTCTCGTCTATCTGCTATGGTTTCATATTCGCTTCCTCCCCCTAAACAGTTATCTCTTGATGCTAACTACTGTGCTACTGATACTTTCTGCTCCACTTTTACGTCTTGTTTAGACACTGTCTGCTCTTTGTCTTCCAGGCCAGCTCGTACCACCTTTTCTGCCCCTTGGATATCTGATGTTCTCCGTGAGTATCGTTCTAATCTCAGAGCTGCAGAAAGAGTATGGTGTAAATCACAAAATCCCACTGACCTTAATGTATATCGATCACTACTCTCTTCATTCTCTGCTAATGTCTCCACTGCTAAAAGGACATACTATCACAACAAAATTAACAATTCGCCTTACTCTCGCATGCTCTTTAAAACATTTTTCCTCCCTCGCTTTGTCCTCCTCCCTCCCCCCTCCTTCATCATCCTCTAAACACTGGACCGACGTAGCCACTCTTCATTAATAAATTACACACCGTTGTGTGGCCATTTTTGCCCCACCACAGACTGTCAAACACATTCTTACCACAAACACTCACGTTACCTAACATCCTTCTACGGGTGGTGTGTTCCCTCAGCCATTTTAACGGCTCGGATAAACCCCACTGTCCTAAAACCCATCCGTAACCCCACTTCTTTAAGAGAGCTACGCTTCCACTTCTACCTTTCATTGCAAAACCCTTTCACGAGTTGTTTTCAACCAAGTCTCAGCCTTTCTCACATAGAATAACCTCCTGGACAGCAACCAATCTGGTTTCAGTAGTGGACATTCGACCGAGACTGCCTTGCCTTCAGTTATTGAAGCCCTAAGACTGGCAAGAGCGGCTTCCAAATCTTCTATACTTTTTTTGCTAGATCTGTCTGCTGCTTTTGATATTCAGATTCTCCTGTCAACCCTATTGGAAAATGACATCTCAGGAACCCGCACTCCAGTGGTTTGAGTCTTACCTCTCAGATAGTTCCTTCAAGGTATCTTGGAGAGGTGATGTGTTCAAGTCGCAACATCTAACTACTGGGGCTACTCAGGGCTCAGTTCCACTTCTCTTCTCTGTCTACATGGCCTCACTAGGTTCTGTCATTCAGAAACATGGCTTTTCATTATCACTGCTATGCTGATGACACTCAACTCAACTCTACCTCTCATTCCATCCTGATGGTCCGACGATAGCTGCTCGCATCTCAGAATGTCCAACAGACATTTCTTGTTGGATGACGGACAATCACCTTCAACTCAACCTGGCTAAGAAAGAACTGCTTGTGGTTTCAAAAGACCCATCACTTTAACAAAATTCTCCATCCAGTTAGGCTCATCAACCATAACTACTCAAAAACAGCTAGAAACCTTGGAGTAATGATTGATGATCAGCTGACTTTCTCAAACCACATTGCTAAAACTGCTTCGTTAGCCTAGGCAATGCTTTATTCAACATCAAGAAGATCAGGCCCTTTCTTTGGTAACATGCTTCACAACTCCTTGTTCAATTTTTTGTTCTGTCCAGGCTGGACTATTGCACTGCTCTCTTGGCAGGTCTTCCAGACACTTCTAACAAACCTTTACAATTAATCCAAATTGCCGCTGCAAGATTAATCTTTAATGAACCAAAAAGAACGCATGTCACACCTCTGTTAATCAATTTGCACTGCCTACTAATAGCTGCTCGCATAAAATTCAAGACATTAATGTTACCACTTTTAGACTACTGGTCCGTTTGTTACAAAATACTATCGTCGGAAGTATAGTAGTACTACATTACCCTTACTTACTACTACTTATTATAGAGAATCAAGATTACCTAGCCGTAGTTTAGCCACATTGGACACAAGTAATTCCTTTTAGATATTTTGATCATTATTAAATAAATATCCTCTTTGAGAACTACTTGTAACATGCCAGTTACATAAGAATACCCACTTTTACTAATCACAACGTACGTTCTATAAAATTGACAACTTGGGTTCCTTTGGGGGAAACTAATTTTATGAATATGACATCCCCCAAATATCAGTTCCGTCTCTTTTTAAATTGTGACTACTCATCTTACCAAAGGATGGATGTTCAACGTAACATACATATTAAATAAAACACGAAAATTCCCTAAAATTAAATAATTAGAAGATTGATTTGAATTAGTTCACAATTATGATCTCCGCTTCGTTGCAGTTCAGTATCAATGTATCTCCAAAAGACCTACTGGTAAAATATCACTTGTGCTTCACACAAATGTATGACTGTACATTGTCAGATATAAAATGTTAAATAACTTATTAATTTACTTGTTGTAATGTGGGGTTTGGGTTTTGTTTCATGTCTTTTATTTTGTAATTGTTTCCTGCTGTTAGTGTCATGCTTCCCTTGCTCTCTTGTATTTCTGCCTTGTGTATGTGTCATGTTCTAATTGGTTGTCCTAGTCATGTGTCTTGTTCCCCATTGGCTTGTTCATGTCATGTGACCCTCCTTGGTCTGCTATAAGTAACCATCATGTTGCCATTGTCGTGTATTGAAGTTGTAACTCTGCTGTTGGTGAGTCTAATCTGTTCATGCCAAGTCAAGTCAAGTCAAGTCTGTTCATGTCAAGTCAAGTCACGGATTGTTGTTTCTAGTCTTCGTCTGTTTGGATTATGTTTGGATGTTTGTATCACTCTAAGTAAACTGCACTTGGGTTCTTCACTACGCTCTCCTTCAGTGGATTGATTCGTTACAGAATACACGACCACAATATGAACCCAGCAGTTTCACGTCTCCTCTGCCTGCGGCCGGGCTATAGAGGAGTATGTGGCCGATTTATGTGAGGTATGTCACTTTGGGGATTTTAATGACGTGACCCTCAAAGACATTTTTTTGTTTTGGTGTCGATGAACCCCTTCGTTCAAGTTTGCCAGGGGGAACTATTTGTTGGTCACTGGAATGTTATATTGACTTTGTTCTGTTGTTGGCTGGGTCACCTCTTACTGTGGGAATTGCGGATGAGGAGTGCTGTACCCTCTGCAGCAGAGCATACTCACGTCCTGCCTGTCTTGTCTGGTGTTGTTAACATCACGCCTGCCAAGCCACAGCCTGCACACATCATGTCTGCCAAGCCACAGCCTTCTCACATCATGCCGGCCACGCCACAGCCTTCTCACGTCACGCCTGCTACTCCAGGACCTGCTCACATCTTGCCAGTTAAGTTAAAGTTTACTCCTATCTTTCCTACAAATTCAAAGCCTGATCACTTAATGTCTGCCAAGCCAGAGTCTGATAACGTTATGTCTGCTACCCCAGGGCCTGCTCACGTCCCGTCTTCCAAGCCAGAGCTTGCTCACGTCATGCCGACCAAGATGGCCCCCACGCCTGAGTCCCCGGCCAAGATGGCCGCCACGCCTGAGTCCCCGGCCAAGATGGCCGCCACGCCTGAGTCCCCGGACAAGATGGCCGCCACGCCTGAGTCCCCCGGCCAAGATGGCCGCCACGCCAGAGTCCCCAGCCAAGATGGCCGCCATGCCAGAGTCCCCGGCCAAGATGGCCACCACACCTGAGTCCCCGGCCAAGATGGCCACCACGCCTGAGTCGGACGCGGAGCTTGGGCTTGGACTGAAAGGTCTGATTGCGAGTGTGATGGAGCCACCTCTGATGTCGGTGTGAGCTGCAGGCATCCCGGTGACGTCAGTGCTCTCAAGCCCAACAGTCATAGAGATCCTGCCTCCCTCTGCTGCCCTTACTTTAATGGCGGTCACCTTTTTGAGCGTGTGGGCTGCACACTGCACTCCTGGGTCCTCTCCTGTCCTCGAGTCTGCTCCTGAGGCCTCTCCTATGAGTCTTGTCCCTGAAGGCCTTTCCTGTGCCGAATCCGCTGCCGAACCTCTTATAGGTGGCGCATCCTCTGCCGAACCCTCCTGAGGTGTGGCGTCCTCTTCCAACTCACTGCTGCCCTGTCCGGCCACAATCCGTTTCACGAACACACTGTCGGCCCTCGTTTACAGCCACGGAGGCCGTCAGCACGCACAGAACGGTCTTGCCACGGAGGCCTTCATGAACTACTGTCTGTCCTGTCACATCCAAGAGCCGTTCCTGAACTCTTTGCCTGTACTGTCACGGCCATGGAGGCTGTCCATGAATTCACTGCCTGTCCTTTTATGGCCATGGAGGCCGTTCATGAATTCACTGTCTGTCCTGTTATGGCCAAAGAAGGCCGTTCATGAACTCCCTGTCTACCCTGTTATGGCCAAGGAGGCCATTCATAAACTCACTGTCTGCCCTGTTACGGCCAAGTCGGCCGTTCAGACTCACAGTCTCCCTGCCTGGCCAAGGAGGCCCGTTCATGAACTCACGGTCCCCCTGTCCTGTTTATGCCCAAGAAGCCCGTCCATGACTCCTGTCACCCTGTATGGCCAGGAGGCCATTCATGACTCCTGTCTGCCCTGCCACGTCCAAGGAGGCCGTCCTAACTCACAGTCTTCCCTTCACGGCCATGGAGGCACATCAGACTCTTCAGCTTGCTCTGTCACATCAAGTTGGGCTTGTCCCATTCTCTGCTCGCCCTGGGCTTCCTGCTCTTTGCCGTCATCACCATCCGCCCTGCTCTGCCTGGTCCCTAATGGCTTGCCCGTTCTACCCTGGTTCGCCATGGCCGCCCGATCTGCTCTGCCATGGCTGCCTGATCTGCCTGCTCCGCTTCATGGGCCTGGCCCTCCGTCCCTCCCCCCGTTCCGCCTCCACTCCACCACCCTCCTGGACTTTTTTGGGTTTTGTTTGGGCGTCTGGAGCCACCCTTAGAGGGGGGATTTAGTTGGGTTTTGGGGTTTTGTTTTTGTTTCCTGTCCAATTTCTTTTCTTTTGTATTTTTTCCTCTGTTAGTGTCATGCTTCCTGCCTCATGTCTCCCTGCCTTGTGATGTGTCCATGTGTTTATTGGTTGTCACTAGTCTGTTCCTTGTTTCCCCATGGTTTTTCAGTCATGTGGACCCTCTCTTGTCTAGCTTAAGTACCATCAGAAATTTTGCCATGGTCCCCTCTGTCTAGTCTTGAGTTGTAACTCTGCTGTGGTGAGTCTAGCGTTCCTTCAGTTTTCTTCATACTTCTTCAAGTCATGTTCCTGCCTATCCAAGTCAAGTCCCTGTTCATGTCCACGTCACTGATTGTTTTTGTTTCTATCCCTTCGTCTGTTTTGGATTAGTTTGGAATTCACTGTAATACACTGCAAACTTGGTTTCTTCACTACACCGCCTTCAGTGGTATCTTCGTTACACTTGTGAGGTAATTTACTGAGGGTCTAATGTGTTTTTTCACTGTAAAATAATGTCCCGATCACAGTAGTTCCTTAGTACACTGTTAGCTTTAACGTGAAAAATACATTGCCTCTCACTATTACTAGTAATTTAATAGTGAATTGAACATATTTGTATATCTGACACATATTTTGTGTGAAAGGCACTACTGATATTTTACCAGACCACTGTAATCTGACTATTCGGTTTTTTGGGCTAACCCATATAAGCAGTCGATCCTTCATTAGGATGTGAATTTGTTTTTGTCCAGAAACCATCATTAATTTATATTCAAAAAAGTTGCCCCTCCCCAGCCTCGCTGTCCACATGTAGAGATCTTTTGGTCGAGACAATACTGAACTGGCCACACTAGAGCCTCAATGTGACTCATTCATCCTTCTATTCATTAAACTTTTTTATTACTTATTGTTTATTATTATTTTATGTTTTTGTTT
>JADLZN010007490.1:0-53027 GCA_018155175.1 Sinocyclocheilus anophthalmus
CCCTTTTGAACATTTAATGTATCCTTGCTGAATAAAAGTTTATTTATTATTTTAAAAAAAATCTTATGACCCCAACCTTTTTGAATGTATTGTAATACCATGTTAATGCAATTCCGTAGACTCCAAAGCATGCAAGACTTACCAATGGCTTGTTTAAGCGTTTCAAACGTTATCTGCTCTGCTGTGGATCTCTGTAAGGACACCGAACATTGGTTAAAAATACACACACACACGTGTAATAAAGATTAGGATGTTTTACCTGCTCCTTCTCCGGACTGTTTCTAGACTCCATCTCTAACTGCAGGGAGACGGTGTCTCCAATACTCTTCCTCTTAGACAGTCTGTCTTCATCTGCGTTAGTTACAAAAATAATATTTTCTTAATGTAATGTATTATTTAAATGTGAAATGCCCTCACTTTATGTGTCTCATGAGAACACACTATATCAAGACAAGCAAAAATATGACAGGACATTCTGTTTCAGTGTATTTAAAGCTCAGGCTGAGGGTCAGACCTGTGATCTGTGGGATGTATGGAGTGGCCAGTCTCTCTGTGTTGTATCCGCTGCCGCCCAGCATCTCTGCTATCTTAGCCTGCACAAACAGCACCTCTCCCTCCACCTTCTCTGGGATCCTGAAAGAGAAAGAGGCTAAAGCTATTCTTCAGCTTTATATGGGTGCGCTTTTCTGAGGTAGTAGAAACCAGATGGATAAGAGGTCTCTGAATGTTTTGTGGGTTTAATGCCTTTAATAACCATTTGCTCAGCACATCACAGCTGCATATTATCTTATAGTGAACCGAAAGACATTGAACTGCGTAAAAACTGTACAGTATGTTCTCAACTCAGTACATACATTTGTAAGAACTGAGAACTACATGTTTCTGTTGGTTTGTTAGTGTGAACTATGGCATAAAAGCTGTGTCTCTCATAATGGTGGTGAGAAGAACATTATGATACTTTGAACAGAAGTGTTGCTTACTTTGAGCTCTCAACAAGAACATCCTCTGGCAGCAGGAAAGGCACATTTTCTTTCTTGACTCAATCCCTTCTGTTAAAACGACACATAGATAGACTATGGTTACAGCGTAGAAGATCCCCAGGATCCATGATGGTAGATGTATGGATGATGTACAATAGACAGGACCGCGACCGACAGACAGTTAGATATAATATCCAGACAGATAGACCAGGATAGATAATATAGATGATAGATAGATAGATAGATAGATAGATAGATAGATAGATAGATAGACAGTGGTGTGAAAAGGTTTTGCCCCCTTCCTGTTTTTTTAATTTTTTAAAAACACTTAAAAGATTCAGATCATCAAACTAATTTTAATATTACACAAAGATAATGCAAGTAAATGCAAAATGCAGTTTTTAAATGATGATTTCTTTTATTAAGGGAAAAAGCTGTCCAAACCTGCCTGGCACGACGTGAAAAAGTAATTGCCCCGTAATTCTAATAACTGGTTGTGCCACCCTTTGAATCAACAACTGCAATCAAGTGTTTGCGAAAACTGGCAATGAGTCTTGTGGAGGAATTTTGGCTCACTCTTCTTTGCAGATTTGTTTTAATTCAGCCACATTGGAGGGTTTTCGAGCATGTATGGACTGTTTAAGCATCTCAATCGGATTTAAGACCGGACTTTGATTTGGCCACTGCAAAATCTTAATTTAGTTTTTCTTGAGCCATTCAGAGGTGGACTTGCTGTTGTGTTTTGGATCATTGTCCTGCTGCATAAATCAAGTGCGCTTGAGCTTGAGGTCACAGACTGATGGCCGGACATTCTCCTTCAGTATTTTCTGATAGAGTGCAGAATTCATGGTTCCGTCAATTATGGCAAGTCTTCCCGGTCATGAAGCTGCAAAGCAGCCCCAGATCATCACCCTACCACCGCCATGTTTGACTGTTGGTATGATGTTCTTTTTCTGAAATGCTGTGTTACTTTTACGCCAGACGTAATGCGACACACACCTTCCAAAAAGTTCAACTTTTGTCTCATCAGTCCACCGAATATTTGCCCAAAAGTCTTGGGGATAATCTATATATTTTTTGGCAAATGAGAGACGAGACTTTGTGTTCTCTTTGGTCAGCAGTGGCTTTTGCCTTGGAACTCTCCCATTTTTGCCCAGTCTCTTTCTTATTGTTAATCAATGCACAAAAGCAGTGTTACGTCGCTGGGGTATATTTGTAGCAACAACCAAAAATACATTGTACGGGTCAAAAATATTGATTTTTCTTTTACCATATCCACTACAGTTCAAAATCTGAGTCGTTAATTTATTTTCTTTCTTTTTATTTTTAATTAAATTATAGTTTTATTCAACAAGGATGTGGTAAAGTGATAAAAAAAGTGATAGTAAGGACGTACCTTGTTGAAAAAATTATTTATATTTTAAATAAATGCTCTTTCTAACTTTTTATTCATCAAGAATCCTGAAAAAAAGTATCACAGGTTCCCACAAAAATTAAGCAGCACAACTGTTCTCAACAATAATAATCAGAACATATTCAGCATATTAGAGTGATTTCTGAAGATTCATGTGACACTGAAGACTGGATTAATGATGCTGAAAATACAGCTTTGATTCACAGGAATAAATTACATTTTAAAGTCTATTAAAATAGAAAGTCTTAAGTTAATTGTCATAATATTTCATAAAACAATATTACTGTTTTTTTCGTATTTTTTATCACATACAGGCAGCCCTTGGTGAGCCAAGAGACTCTTTAAAAAACAGTAAAATCTTCAAACTTTGAACAGCGTGTCGCCTATATATTTAATATATTTAACTTTACATATTTGTATCTCTTTACGATGTACTGTAAGTATGTAGGCAAAGTTGGATATATTATAGCAGTTGTAGGTTATAATTAATAATTTCTTATGTGGTGATATTGAGGATTATGAAGCCAGTGAGGTGTAAATGATGCATGTAGTAAATGACAGGGTTAAAAAAGGAAGTAGTATTTCTGTGGCTTCTTTGATTGGTCAGTTATGTATAAATGAAAGAGTGTTTTATAATTCAGAAGAGAGTAAAAGATGATGCTGAAAAGATGAGAAGATGGATTTATGCTATCCAAAAGATTGGATATAATGCTACTTTGGCTTGGAATAATCTACAAAGCATTCTAAAGCTGACAGTGTTTCCATCATTACATGAATTTAAGCTACTTTTAACAAGCTGTGTGTTTTATCCTTTGGTGAATTGTTGTTGTGATCTTTGATTTATGTTTTGTGTTATGATGTAAACTTGTATATACTATGTTATTTATTGCTGCTTTCTTGGCCAGGTCACTCTTGCAAAAGACATGTTAATCTAAATGAGTTTTTAACCTGGTTAAATAAAGAAATGCTGTCGACTCCGCGTTTGATGTGGTTTTATATTTCTGTGCGTGGTGTGTTGTTAGGGCGGATCCCGGAGCCGAATCCCTGTTTACCGGGCGACACGGTGCGACACTAACGCCGTCTTCGCCCCGCTCAGGGGAAAAGAGTTCACTGGCGAATGCACCGCTGGATTCATTGGGATCGGACGGTTTGGTTACGGGAACGATCCTCGTTCACAGATTGTCATATGTTTGGAAGTTTACTTTGGAAATGTTAACAGTTTACCGAATTACAATTACTGTACAACACGGAGAGCAAAAGCCTGTTTTGTCATTTTTTGAGATTTTGGGCTTTTGGCATTTCATAAAGTGTTTTTCAGACTAGTGGAAGAAAACATCCCCAACGACACTGTTTTATAGCACTTTTAATCTATTTTTGTGTCACTACTAGTGTTCAAGTACATACATATTTTTAAAGGCCGTTTCTCAAATGAGTTTTTTTCTCCCACACTGAGCCCAAAATCACCACTCATTAGCACTTAGTACAGTATACTAAATAAATCTTTTTATTCACCGTTCAGATGAGCTAAATCTCACTTTCGGAAATATTGACACGTAAAGGACAATATGTAAGATTTTTTTATTAAAATATCCAAGAACCACTAGAACGGTGTTATATATTTGCTGACTTGTGTACTTACATTATCCAAAAAGTTTCGAAGAATGTTTAAATCCAGAGAAAAAGCTATTTACCTCGTTTTTTTTGCCAGGCACCGGGTCTCCATAGTGCGTGGGTCGCTTCTAATGATGTCATAACCTCGATTTGTATAAACATGGAAACATCAAAGAACGCTTCATTGTTGGCTGTTTTTATAGACCGGTGACGAACCGATAGAGTAGCATTATACAGAACAAATGGTATCTATTATGTATAAAACAGCGCTGCTTTACCCCACATACTCACGACCTGAAGCAGCGGAAGCGCTCGATTGTGGCGTAATAAAAGCTCCGCTGCTTTACCTCACATACGCACGACCGGAAAGAGCAGAAGCGGTCGACTGTGGCATAATAAAAACTCCGCTGCTTTACCCCACATACACACGACCAGAAGCAGCGGAAGCACTCGACTTGTGGCATAATAAAAGCTCTGCTGCTTTCCCCCACATACGCACGACCGGAAGCAGCAGAAGCGCTCGACTGTGGCATAATAAAAGCTCCGCTGCTTTAGCCCACATACGCACGACCGGAAGCAGCGGAAGCGCTCGACTGTGGCATAATAAAAGCTCAGCTGCTTTAGCCTACATACGCACGACCGGAAGCAGCGGATGCGTTCGACTGTGGCATAATAAAAGCCCCGCGGCTTTACCCCACATACGCACGACCGGAAGCAGCTGAAGCGCTCGACTGTGGCATAATAAAAGCCCCGCTGTTTTACCCCACATACGCACGACCGGAAGGGGCGGAAGCGGTCGACTGTGGCATAATCAAAGCTCCGCTGCTTTTACCCCCACATACGCACGACCGGAAGCAGCGGAAGCTCTCAACTGTGGCATAATAAAAGCCCCGCTGCTTTACACCACATACGCACGACCAGAAGGAGCGAAAGCACTCGACTGTGGCATAATAAAAACTCAGCTGCTTTACCCCACATACGCACAACCAGAAGCAGCAGAAGCGCTCGACTGTGGCATAAAAAAAGCCCCGCTGCTTTACCCCACACACACACTACCGGAAGCAGCGGAAGCGCTCGACTATGGCATAATAAAAGCTCCGCTGCTTTAACCCACACACGCACGACCGGAAGCAGCAGAAGCACTCGACTGTGGCATAATAAAAACTCCGCTGCTTTACCCCACATACACACGACCGGAAGCAGTGGAAGCGGTCGACTGTGGCATTATAAAAGCCCCGCTGCTTTACCCCACGTACGCACGACCGGAAGCATCGGACGCGCTCGACTGTGGCATAATAAATCTTTGCTACTTTACCCCACATACGCACGACCGGAAAAAGAGCGGAAACCGTCGACTGTGGCATAATAAAAGCTACACTGCTTTACCCCACATACGCACGACCGGAAGCATCGGAAGCGCTCGACTGTGGCATAATAAAAGCTCAGCTGCTTTAGCCTACATACGCACGACCGGAAGCAGCGGATGCGTTCGACTGTGGCATAATAAAAGCTCTGTTGCTTTACCCCACATACACACGACCGTAAGCAGCGGAAGCGCTCGACTGTGGCATAATACAAGCCCCGCTGCTTTACCCCACATACACACGACCGGCTCGTAGCGCTCGACTGTGTCATAATAAAAGCCCCGCTGCTTTACCCCCCATACGCACGACCGGAAGCAGCGGAAACGCGAGACTGTGGCATTATAAAAGCCCCGCTGCTTTACCCCACAGACGCACGACCGGAAGCAGCGGAAGCGCTCGACTGTGGCGTAATAAAAGCTCCGCTGTTTTACCCCACATATGCATGACCGGAAGGAGCGGAAGCGCTCGACTTTGGCATAATAAAAGCTCTGCTGCTTTCCAGCTGTGTGTCACACTCGTTCAGTGCCTCGTTTAGCTTTGACGGCTTTCAGCCTCACCCTGCTTCATACTACTACGTTAATAAATCATTAGCTCATCCATGAACTTGATTTCTGCCCGAGTCCCGTTGGATTGCATCGGCTGTGGACGACAACTCATGATTCCTCACTCAGTCACGGCGTCATCAAACTACGCCTTTGTCTCTTTGTTTATTTTGAATATTGCCCTCTAGCAGCGGAAATGACATATTGTGCCTTTAAGACTGCTTTTGTGGTCCATGGTCATATATATAATACTGTATACACAGTACACACACATATATTATGTAAGCAAAAACTTTTATTTTGGATGCGATTAATCGCGATTAATCGTTTGACAGCAATAAAAGAAAGAAATGTATTACAAACACAGACTCTTTCATGACTCAGAAAATGATAAAAATGTGTCCTCATCTCGTGCATTAGAAGTAGAAGTGGACACTGCATTTATAACTGCATGAGAGGATTATATATGAGCTGTAAGTTTCCCGCGGATATGATGCAAGCTTTATTTAACATCACAACTGACAACATATGGAATACTCACAGTCAGATACGCAAATTATTATATTTTGACATCACTACAGGGAAATAACCTGATTTATTAATAAAGTCATGTAAACGGGGAAAACTGGTTATTTTAATAAGCTGATTTTTGTGAGTTATCAGCTTACTGGTGTGCATGCAAACGTGCTCAGTGTTTGTTCAAACATCTGCGTTGAGTTACTGAAGAGCTTGTTCATCTCAGCGCTGATACATCGAGTTGTTCTCTGGTTGTAGAAGTTATATTATAATTTAATTTGACTTCAAAGCACCTCCCGGTTCACAGACGGGTCGATGATTCAATGCAGACTCGTGACTGTTTATACAGTGTTTGATTCATGGGATGTTTCCTCTCTTTGGAATTTAGTGTAAAGAAAACACTTTTTTTTACTTTCTGGACTTTCTGCATGATTTGGGCCACAATCTGTCCCCCTTTTTTAGAAGATCTGGGGTTTTTATTGTTAAGAACTGCTTTTCATGTCGAAACTGACACCAGCGCATATGCACATAGAAACAGACGTTAATTATTGCTGCTTTTCTCTAAATTAAGTTTATCTCCAAAGCCTTAATGATGAAATTCCATCTGCATTATTTTATAATTATTATTATTATTTTA
This sequence comes from Sinocyclocheilus anophthalmus, assembly GCA_018155175.1. NCBI lineage: Eukaryota > Metazoa > Chordata > Actinopteri > Cypriniformes > Cyprinidae > Sinocyclocheilus > Sinocyclocheilus anophthalmus. The sequence goes on from JADLZN010007490.1 coordinate 7,065, forward strand.
GTTAAAGTTTTGGTATTAAAGTTTGTTTATTTTTGTCCATTCTTATTATGTTTTTTTTTTATTCTTATTATAAAATTGTTAATACTATTTAAAAACCAAATTTTTTTTATTAGTATTTAACTTTTGTTTCCCTTTAATTTTGTTGTAAAAGTTTTTAATTTTTTAGAAAATGTCCTAGATATTAATTTTTGTTAAAGTTTTAGTAATTGTCTAAATAGTTTTTATTATTTTTTATTTATTTGTATTTCATTTTTGTATTTTCTGTTTTCACTTTGATTTTAGTTAAAGTTTTAGTAATTTTAATACTTTTTTGTCATTTTTATTAGTTTTTTATGTTATAGTTTTAGCTATTTTAGTATGTCAAGTTATTCGTATTATTATTAATATTCTAAAAACAGAATTATTACAATGAAATAAAAATTCAGTCTTTAAAAAAGTTTATTTATTCACTCATTTCTTCTTTCCTTTCTTTCTTTCTTTCTTTCTTTCTTTCGTTCTTTCTTTCTTTCCATCACATTTCAAACTAATCCAAACCTAAACATTATTGAAAACAATATAAGTAATGCAAACAACATTAAAATAGTTTATAATAAAACTGTAAAATGTTAGAATGGTATTAAACAGTAAAGTCAAATAAAATAAAAATAAAGAATATGAAAAAATAAATAATGTATGCTATAAATTGTGAAGTATTTGTGCATCATAGTAGTATTTCTTGTACTGCCTTTATGTTTTTTGCAGATTTCAGCATTGGCCTCCGTCCCTGAGTATTTCCATTAACTCTTTCCCCCACCCCGGGCAGGGGGAGGGGCCAGCGTTTTTGATGATTTTCACTAAAATTTCATGGCCCCCCCGAATATTTTGTTGTATGAATATCTGACCATGCAATACATCATACTACAAAAAAATCTGTTTTCATTGTCTCGTCAAGCATCTTTTTTATCAACACCTTGAATGTTGGAGGTTTCCATTAAACAAGCAACTTTTATGAGCAAACTCGCATTTTATATCAAGTACTAACATCTGTATCATTCAGTACTATTAGCAACAAGATGCAGTATAGCTTCGTCAGCACTCCCAAAGCTTGCACAAGGCCTTATCACTTTCTGGATTGACATTTCCTCGGTACAGTCGCAGTTTTCTTTACATGCGGTGAGTGTTGATGAGCGAATTATTTTTCATATGAAATGCTTACATATGATATCGCTTCGTTTCGTGCTTCCTGGCCGGTGTTTTGATCGAGTGCTATGAGACTAATCGGAGATTGCGTAATAGACCCTTCGCTTATACAGCCCGGAATTCGGTGGGTGTCGGGGGAGGAGTTAATAAAAAACACTTCATAAAAGCCTAACATTGACCTTGCTGTCTGTTCATAGATGATTTTTCGCTTTGTTTTCTCAGATGTTGATGCGTGTTTCGAAAGCCCTCGATCTGCGGTCCGTACAGCCTCGCAATCCCCAGCCGTGATCTTTTCCGCTGTGAATTCCTGCGGGTTTTCAGTTTCGCCGGCGACGGACAGACCTGTGTCTGTAGAGCCTGTGTTTTTAGGACATGCCTGACGCTTCTGATGGGTTTGAGTTGCTGGGGTTAGGTGTTCAATTTTTTAATGTCGATTATTCGTCGATTTAAAATAAAAGTCGTTATGTGGTGTGTGTGGTGTGTGTGTGTGTTGGGTGTCGGTGATGGTGGGTGTGGGTGTCTTGTGTGTGGTGTCTGTGTGTGGTGGTTGTGTTGTCGTGATTGTGTTGTGTGTGTGTCTGTGGTGCTGTGTGTGGCTGTGAGTGTGTGTTTTTTGTGGGGGGGGGGGGGTCTGTGAGTGTCTGTGATTGTTTGTGTGTGTTGTTGTGTGTGTGTGTGTGTGTAGGTGTTGGTATGTGTCCTTTGAGTGTGGTGTTGTGTCGAGTCGGTTTGTGTCTGAGTGTGTGTGCTGTGTGTGTGTGTGTTTTTATGTTGTGTGTGTGGTCTGTGTGTGTGTGTGGGGTGGTGTGTGTGTGTGTGTGTCTGTCTGTGAGTGAGTGTGTGTGTGTTTGTGTGTGTTGTGGTCTGGATTTGTGTGTGTGTGTGTGTGTGTGTTTCTGTGTCAGTGTGTGTGTGTGTGTGTTTGTGTGTGTGGTGTGTGTGTGAGTGAGTGTGTGTGTGTGTGGTGTGTGTGTGTGTGTGTGTTTTTTGTGTGTTTGTGTGTGTGTGTGTGTCTTGTGAGTGTGTGTGTTTTTATGTGTTGTGTGTGTTTCCTGTGTGTGTCTGTTATTGTGTGTTCCTGTGAGTGTGCGATGTGTTTTGTGTTTGTGTGTGGGTGTGGTTTGTGTGTTGGTGTGTGTCCTGTGTGTGTGTGAGTTTGTGTGTCGGTGAGTGTGTGTGTGTGTATGTATGTGTGTGTGTGTGTGTGTGTGTGTGTCAGTGAGGTAAAGGGGGAAAGCAGACAGTGGACCAAACCACTGTGAGGCAAGGGAGGGGGGACTCAAAACTTTCTAATCTTAAAGTGCTTCTTTTTTTTTTTACTACTTACACAATTATTTTAAGTTTGTAATGATATTTGTAGTGGGGACAACCCTCAGATGGGGGGGTCCTGACCCCCCGTCCCACCCGTGATTTACGCCCCTGACTGATATTATGCCTTTTAAATTCTAATATAATTCGAATATTGATAATATTTAAGTGCAGGATTCGAATTTAGTTCTGTGATTGTGTCCCGTGCAGAGACTGAGCGTCCCGTGGATCACTGTCAGAGAGGAACGCACGACTGCGACGCTCCCGAACGCGCCCGATGCAGCTACACAGGAGACTCGTCTTATATCTGCTTGTGTCTGCCGGGCTTCTCTGGAGACGGACGGGCGTGTCAGGGTAACATCTCACTCACCGCTGAGCGTAGAATACACAGAAAAATGTCTGTATGGCTAGTAGCAGTGTTGGGGAGTTACACGGCTGCTAGCCTATGTGACCCTGGAGCACAAAACCAGTATCAATTTTTCTAAATTGAGATTTATGCATCATCTGAAAGATGAATAAAAACTTTCATTCTGTATGAATGTACGAGCGATCTCATATGTAAGCATATGCATTTCCAAAGTAACCTTCCCAACACTGACTAGTAGTGGCTGTAAATGGATGGTTGCTCTATCTCAGTTTCTGATGGTGAGTTCATATTTTTTCAGGGCCAAATTTAATATTTTCTCAGATGAAAGACAATGCTGCAGCTCTGGTCCAAACCCTAGTGAGCTGTACATTTCTGTACATCACTCTGCTGTCTTATTAAAGACCTCATTCACAACAGTGTTATATTAGTATCATTGATATACGTTATAGTTTTTGTTTATGTTTTGAATTAGATTTTACTTTTATATTTCCTCCTTTAAATTTTAGTTTTAGTAATTTTGTTGTTTTTGTCATTTTTATTATTACAAATGTCTATTATATTAATTTCATTTATAAGTTTTAATTTTTCTATTTTTCTGTTTAATTTTGTTCAAGTTTGTACTTTTGTTGTTTTTTTTTGTTTTTTTAAATGTCTTTATTTTGTTTATAAATTTTTATTCGTTTTTTATATTTGCTGTTTTCAGTTTAGTTTTAAATTAAGCAAAAAAAAATTTTTTTTTATTCATTTCTGGTGTTTTTATATGTTTAATTTAATGTTCGGGCTCTTCACTTGTAATTTAAGATTTAGTCTGTTTGTTGTTGTGTTTTTGTCATTTTGTATGAATTGTAGTTTTTTTAAAACCATATTTCTATATTTTTTATAAATTTGCATATTGTATGTTTCGTTTTCCACTGTACCTTTAGTTAAAGTTTTTATATTTGGTTGTGGTTTTTTTGTCATTTATATGAATTTTTATTTCTGATTTTTTATAATATCTTACTGTACTTTTTATCTATTACTTTTTCAATTTATATACTTTCCTTTTTCACTTTAATGTTTAGTACAAGTTGAATTTTACTGTTTATAGTTGAGTTTTTGTGAAAAAAAATTTAATAAAAAAAATTTACTAAATTTTATTTTTATATTTTTTTGCAATACTAGTAAACGTGCGTTCCTTATACATTTTCTTTGCTTACTTTCTATGGACTTTAAAAAGTCTAGAAATCCCATTTTTAAACGCTTTCTTCCTCATTATATCCAGGTTTTTCCAATCCTGGTTCTTCAGAAGACAAACAGAATTCATTTCTTGAATTAACACTAAGAAATGTGATTTTTAGTTGTTTAGGCTTATTTTAAAGCTTGTTTTGTCTTATTTTAAATGATTTCAGATCAATGGTCCTCCTCTATTCTGGTTTAGATGAAGAAACCTTTGAAGACGTTCGTCAAGTCACCTTTATTTCTATAGCGCTTTATACAAACAGACGGTTTCACAGGGCTCACAGTACTAAACAGAGAAACACCATAATAGTGGCAAACTTCATCGAATATATTATACGTAATTCAATTCTGCTGTCCTCAGCTCTAAACAAAGACAATAGTTGTGGGCTATTCTACAGAGCAGCGGGTCTCGCAGTAAAAAACAGCGGGGCCCCTGGAGACGGAATTGCTGCGATCTGTACAGGAAATGCTCGGACGGCAGCTGTGTTGCATTATTGATCACTTCATGACGCTGATGGTCAGACAGTTGCAGTTGGGTCCTCCCATATGAGACGCTCCAGCTGTAGGAAGGGCTGGTGTGTGTTGTGTTCGGCTTGGGAAGTGATTCGCTGCAAGGTTGGACATACTTCCAGTATAACAAGCAGCCGATGTGCCTCCTTCATATAAGCTATTCTGTACATATAGAGCGTTTGCCGTGTAAACTGACGCGAAATTTTCTCACGCAGATCGAATTAGCCAGCTCGGCCTTTGCCTCTAGCGATGCCCTCTGCCACACACCCCCCCGCCCCAAAAAAAAAAAGCCCGGTCGCTGCACGGGGGGGGTGGGGTGTGTGGCAAGGCCGCCTTTCCACGGCACGGCTTCACGCACACCTGATCCGGTATGGTTGACGCTCATATTGCTTAAATCAGTGTCAAATTACTGTTGGGGGAAAAAAACTTATCGACTCTCTATAAACGCCATGTGCTATTATAATTAAGTAAATTCAAACCAAAAAAAAAAAAAATGCCATTACTTAAAAAAAATAAACCATGAGCTGAAATAAAATTCAGATATATTAAATAACGTAACTTATTATTCACAAGTTAAACTACTAAAATAACTATACACTTAATAAAAATGAAAAGACACAACAAAAAAATGATTACCACTAACGCTAAATTAATTGGGGTTTAATATATGTTAATGAAAACAGAAAGTATAAAACTTAAAACCAGTTTAATATATATAATATAGATATTATTATTTATATAAAAAATTATAAGATGCTAAATAAATAAAAAAAGATTAGTAAAAGCATTATACTAATAATAATAAAATTAATGAAAACCCTGAATCCTTCATAATAACACAAAAACATATATAAGATAATAACTTAGAGTTAATTGGATTTCATGTTGATTTATGTTTGTTTACGTGGGGGCAAGGGGGGGCCTTTTATGATAAGGTTGTAGTAGCTGTCATTAAAATAAAAATTACAAATAGAATAATTATCACATACTGTAATATAGTCTTTAAACATTATTATTAATTATATTACTATAAACTTACAAAAAAGAAAAAGAAAAAATATCTATTCTTACTCATACACCTAAAACCTAAAACTTAATATAGGAATTATTTAAAAAAAAAGATAATAATAATGAAAATGGCACGCAAATGACTAACAACTAAATCAACATAGACTAATATATATAACAATTCTAATTCCCAAGTGTTAACATAAAACTACAATATATCATCATGATGAACTAAAGTATTGTTTCTTCAGAATAACATGCACCTGATGAAAGTCCATCTAGATACTAATTTTGTTTGATTAAATATAATGTTAAAATTATAAAATAATAAATATTTAAAAATGTATACTTTTTTTATTAATAACAATTGTATTGAAAATGAATGAATCATTCACACACATATTTAGATGAAGATTTAAATGAAGTCTACAGAAAGATGGAAAAAAAAAAAAAGGAGGAAGAACGGACGAAAACATTTGGGTTTAATGTTGGCTTTAAAGCACACAAGGATGCTGTTTCTTCATTTTGTCGTTCAGCGCCTCAGTTTCTCTCTCCCACACTCTTCTCACGGCTGTCAAAGCCTCTGTTCTTCGGCGATGGTCAGATAAGAAGCACTCATTGTAATTTGTCTGGGTGTTTTCCTTCCTCTTCGTCTGGGGTTTTGCTCGGCCTGGTTTATATTATCATATGGTTCTCATACAGAGGAATGTAAGCTCTGTTGTATATACTGTACTGATCATCTGGAGCAGCATTCAAGCTCACAGTCATGTAATATTCACGTGCTCACTTGTGATTACAAAAATTGATTGACTCTCAAAACCATGTGCAGGTTATATATAACCACAAAAATTCTTATAAAATACAGTTAATTAAGCAAAAATGCTGTAAAATTGTGACATATTATTGCTATTTAAAACAGCTGTTTTCTATGTGAATATCTGTTAAACTGTAATTTATTTCTGTGATGCACAGCATCATTCCTCCAGTCTTCAGTGTCACGTGATCTTCAGAAATCAGTATAATATGCTGATTTATTATCAGAGCTGGAAACTGTATTTATTTGGAACCCGTGATACTTTTTTCAGGATTCTTTGATGAATAAAAAGTTAAAAAGAAGAGCGTTTATTTAAAATAGAAATCTTTTGTAACAATATATACTACCGTTCAAACGTTTGGGGTCGGTACATTTATATTCTTTCTTTTTTTTTGAAAGAAATTAATACTTTTATTCAGCAAGGATGTGTTAATTTGTTAAGAAGTGATAGCAAAGATTTATGTTGTTAGAAAAGATTATTTTTTTGTATTTTATTTTGATAATGCTGTCTGTTTAACTTTCTAGTCACAAGAATTCCTGAAAAGCTCTGTTTCCAAAAAAAAATAATAGCAGGCACAACATTGATAATTCTAATATAAATTGCCGCATATTATCATGATGCCCTGAGTATCATCTGAGCTTTATAGCTGTGAAGGATGATGATGGAACATTCAGGCTTGCGTCATAAAAAAAAACAGAAATAAATTACATTTGAAGGGTATTAAGAATAAAACATTTATTTTATACTGTAATAACTATTTTAGCAAGATACTGTTTTTTTCGGTGTATTTTTGAATTCAAATACCAGCCTTGATGGAGCAAAGAGACGCGCTTTAAAAACATTACACAGTCTTACTGACTGCCCACACTTCTGAGTAAAAAAAAAGGTTATGTGTCTAAATCATATAGCTATATATATACTGATTTTAAAATAATTTTTTTTAGCACAAATTAACTTTTTTTATTGATCTTAAAATTAGGTTTTATTTTCTTTACGCAAAATATATAATTACCGATTTTTTTATTTTATTTCACGAGATAACATTTATTAATCACAGATGGCTGATTGAGTTTCCCCGAATCGCTGAACTCTTGCTCTGTTCAGTCGTGTTAAACTGAGGCTCGTACTTCTGCAGATTCCCCCTGCGGCGAATATTTCCCAGCACTTTAGTGAGTCTGTTTCTGTCTGTGAGCGTTTGACAAGCATGACGTGTTCTCCTAATTTGAGGGCAGTGATAAATAATTACAGCCCGACACATTCGTGCTTGCTTTAAGCGTCACAAGTCCTTCTGTTTGTCTTTCTTTGTGTTCAGAAACGTCTCGTCCTCTCGATGAGGAAATGAGGAGGAACTCATTGTTACATTGTTGCACATTTCTTAAAGGCACAGCAGCAAAAAACAGCCTGTTTAGTTGTAAGTGCTGAGGAGACGGAGGAAAGCAATAGTTAAAAACGACATTTTGACCATTTTTGGGATAAAACATGGCTAATATTATAAGTGAACCTCAGGGGGAAAAAATATTATGTATATGAGTATTCATTCATTCGTTTATTAGAGCCTTTTTAGGATTTTTAAGATTGTAATAATGAAAGTAATCCTGTCCAGATACAATGATTAAAATTCAATTAGAGATTTAACCGTAGTTAAAAAATCTTCCTGTACAGATACAATTTTCATTTTATAATTGTAATTAGTTATACTGTATATGTAATAAAAATAATGATGCATGAATTGAATTCAGCACAACACATGCTGCTGTGTAAATAATGTAGGCCAGGATTTTGAGTTAATGTTAAAAATGATAAAATAATAAATAAGAAAGGTATCTAATAAATAGAAATAATCCAAAATAATGTGCACAATATATAAACACAGTGGAGTTCAGGTTGTTGGAAAGGGGTGGTGGGGAGTTGAGGTAGTTTTAAGCCTGGTGGAGAATTTTTAGAATGGGATATTATAAGGAAATCATGCTTTCGGCAATACGATATTAAAATGTAATTAAATGTCAAAAAAAAAGATAATTTTGCATGTGTAATTAATTCAGTAACAACACTATGCGGCTGTGTACATATGTTGAAATAATGTGTTTTTTTTCAGAGTAATGTGTGTGGCTGATGAATGTCAGCCAGATGGATAATTATTGTTTAAATGGACGTACAATATAAAAAAAAAAAACATTATAAAATAATAAATATATAAAATAAAAATGCGAATAAAATGAATAAAATTAGTATCACTCACAATCGACAAAACATACATTACGATTGTGGTGGTAATTTATTTAGTTATTTAAATTTGTGATGCCTTTTAAGATTGTAATAATGAAAGTAATCCTGTCCAGATACAATGATTCAAATTAAATGAAAATATTCAGCATTAATTAAACGGAGCACAGCAAATGCTGCTGTGATTTATACTTACAATTGTGCTTTTTTTGCATTACAGTAATGCAGCCTCCTTACTGTTTTTCCCGACATATTCATAATCATAACTTCTGCCGGTGCGCTGTGGGACCCCACCCTGGGTCAAGCTTTAAGGCATCGCTCTGAGCTCGTATTAGGCTTTATAACTGGAGGTGGACACTAGTGTGTATTATGTAGGCATTGAAAGGCTCATTATTATGATTTAAATGGGTTATTAATAAACGTGCAATTAGTCGACTAATGCTTCAAATGAACGACTACAGGTCGACCAGAAAAATCTGTAGTGGAGGGCAGCCCTAATAAAGAGATTTGTGATGATCTGGCGTGTTTGCTGCAGATGAAGAGCAGACGGCGTGTGAGCGTCACAGAGAAGCAGCTCAGGCCTCGTCCTCTTCCTCGGGCGGATACTTCTTCTTCCGTCCGCGTCCGGCCGTCGGTCAGTATGTGCCCAGCTGTGATGCTTACGGTGCTTACGAACCCCTGCAGTGTGACGCCAGCGAGGCTCAGTGCTGGTGCGTCGACTCGTCCGGACAGGAGCTTCCCGGATCCAGAGCCCAACCGAGCAGCAGACCCATGTGTAAGAGCATACACACAGCACCTTTAGATCAGGCTACACTTGCTACATTTTCCACTGTTTCTTTTGAAAATGTGTTACTTTTTTTTTAAATGTGTTACTTTTTCTAAATTTGTTACTTTTTTATGTTACTTAAAAAAAAGTTTTACTTTTTTTTATTTGTTACGTTTTTTTAATGTGTTACTTTTTTAAAAATGTGTTACTTTTTTAAAAGTGTTACTTTCTTAAACAATTTGTTGCTTTTTTTTTTATTTGTTACTTTTTTTAAAATTTGTTACTTTTTAACCAAATTTGTTCCTTTTTTGTTACTTTAAAAAAAAATACTTTTTTAAAAAATGTGTTGGCTTATTTTTGATTTGTTCAGCTCTTTTTTTTTATGTGTTACTTTTTTTAAAATAGTTGCAATACGTTTATAAAATGTATGGCTTGTGAAATTTCAGGAAAAAAAATAAGTTTTGATACTTAAGTTTATTTTTTGTAGCCGATATTGGTGAGGGGAAGACTACTACACTGTAAAGGTTTTGGTTTTCTTGCTGTTGTTTGCAACCTAAGTGAAGCATTTTCAGGTTTGGCAGTGCATAAGTCCCAAAAAAAAGGGCCTGAAGTATGATTGTATTATTAATGATTTCTGTCACCAACCCCTTTTACCAAAATATTTTTTATCCTGTGGGTGATTAATTTAGATTTTTTGTGAGCGGGGGTGTTATGTTTGTATTTGGATGATTTCATTAATTTGTAATAATTTTTTTTAGATTGTTGTTCGATTTTTAATTTAGTTGAAATAATATATCAAATATTGTGTTTGTAGTTGAAAGTTGAACTGTTCTATCATTTAATGGCATTGTTATTTTTGTATTTATTTGGGTTGTTTCGATTTTTATGGGGGAAATTTTGAAAAGATTTATTTTAGTTGTGACATTTACCGCTATGCTCTTTCACAGTATTGATCACAATGTGGCTCCGCCCCTCATTGGCCCCACCCCCAGAGCCGACATCAGTCCTCTGACTCCTGGAGCAAGCCTCTTATTCACTCAAAGCGGCAGGATCGACCACATCCCGCTGGACGGCAACCGGATGATCAAAGACGAGTCGAGGACCATTCTGCACGTACCTGTGAGTTAATTACGCGTTAATTATCTGCACTTCTGAACGAACTTCATTTCTCATTACACTGCTGCTCAGCACACAGCTTCTGTGAGATATTTAGACATCACATACTAGCCGCCAAACATCTTGTAAACTGAAAGTCACACTTAATTATAAATTGATATTTATTTATTTATTTGTTTAGAAAAAAAAAAAAAACGGGAAGAGAAAGGTTAAATCTTTATTATTTGTTCATTTATTTATGGTCGACATTTAAAATTTTATGCATTCATTTATTTATTTAAATTTTGCTTCATTTTAACGCTTTTATTAATATTATTTAGATTTTGACACCTATTAATCACCTTTTTTAAATTTCCATTTAAGTAATTTGAAATGGGGAAAACTAATAATTAAAAAATGTAAAAGGTTAAAATGTGCAAGCTAAATAAATAGATTTACTTTATTTATTCATTCATTAAATTTTATTTAGATACATTTGACCTTTTTTCATTTTACATCATTTAGATTTAGGGCAATTTTAACTTTTTTTAATTGTTGCAGTTATTTATTTATTTAGATTTTGCGAAAAAAAAAACTTTTCACATTTTCAAATGTAATTGTTAATTTAATTTATTATTAACATTTTAAACGGTTAACATTTGCGTCCCATTTATATTTTGCCACATTTTACCTTTTTATTTTTTATTATTAGTTCTTAATTTATTTATTCAGTCCTTATATTTATTCAGTCATTTATATTTTTCTACATTTTAACTTTTACATTTTTACATTGATTGATTTATTTAATTATTTAGATTTTATTTTATATTTTGCTACATTTTAACCTTGCTAAATTTGATCCTTTTTAATTTTTTTAATTATTAATTGATTTATTCTTTTATATTTTGCTACATTTGAACCTTTTTTGCCATGAAAATAGCCTTATTAGCTGGCATGTTTTTAAATTATAAACAAACAAGCATAAAAAATGAAGTCACACTTAAATTGCACACAAAATATGAAAGCAAGTGTCATTTCTGTAAATAAAGATGCACAAACATTTTACAACAAAATGTTTTTACAGACAGAAGTTTGTTGGGTTTGAAATGCTAAAACAATAGATGTTTTGTTGAAGAAAAAGATGGTCAGACATTAATTTTAGTTTCTTGGAGCCACCATATGATGGAAAATTGTTTCTAAATGGATCCAGAAACTGTCAAATTCACTAATTACACATAATCTGCACTGAAATATGACAAAACCTCAATTTACTGCTCTTGTAACCACAGACAGACACGGTCTTCAGTCATGAGTCAGTCTGACACATTCCAGCAGCAAAACTAGTAAACAAGACATGGTTTTGCTCGTCTTTGATTGACCGTCATGTGTGGGATGTTTGAGATTCAAACTGACCGCTATAAAAAATATATTTTTTAAAAATTCTACAATTTAAAGGGTTAGTTCATCCAAACATGAAAATTAGCCCATAAATTACTCACCCCCGAGGCAATCCATGTGTATATGACTTTCTTCTTTCAGACTAATCCAGTCTGAGTTATTTTAAAAATTGTCTTTGATTTTTCAAGCTGTTTCATGGCACTCAGCTGGTGTTGCATGCTTCAGTCCAACAAGAAGTGAAATAAAAAGCGCCCATCCATAAACAGGCCCGGTGGAGTTGAACAAGGCCTCCTGTAGCGAATCAATGCTTTTTTGTAAGAAAAATATCCCTATTCAAAACGTAATAATCACTTTAATTAATTAGCTTGCGCAGCAGTGTACCTGAAGCTGCTCCGGGAGCAGACGATGAGTTATCGCTTGCGCATGGCGCCGGTGACCTTCTGCTTAAAACCGATCTCCTCTTGGCTTATATCGAAATCCTCCGACATTTTTTCTTTACAAATCCTTGTTTTGTACTTTTAATTTGTGACCGTTGTTTTGTTTTGTTCTCTCCGCTGCGTTTCCGCGTGCGTCACTTTCTGAGCGGCGCATGCGCAATGCTGAACTCATACGTCATGCTCCCGGAGCTGCTTCCTGTGTACAACACTGCTGCCGCAAAGCTACATAAAGTGATTATTATGTTTTTGAATATGGATATTTTATTACAAAACGCATCGATTCGCTACAGGAGGCCTTTGTTTCACCCCCCAGAGCCATGTGAGACACTTTTTTTATGGATGGCGCTTTAGTTCACTTCTTTTGGACTGATGCATGTAACACCCGCTGAGTGCCATTAAACAGTTTGAAAGATCAAATACAATTTTTAATATAACTAACTGGATTGCATCGCTTGAGTAAGTGTCAAGAAGTTCATCGACACTCGGTTGAGTTGTGCCTCGGGGGGGTTTTGTACGTATTGTTGGTAGTGGGCGAAGTTTGTGTTTCATGCTTGGGTGAACTAACCCTTTAACCTTTCTATTTTTAAAATGACTTTTAAAATAATTTAAATTTTGCTACATTTTAAGCTTAATTTTTTAAAAATTATTTGTATTTTGCTACATTTTAACCGTATTCATCCATTCTTCATATTTTGCTACTTTTGGTAACCTTTATATGTTTTAAGGTTATTTTGATTTATAATTATATTTTTTTGCGGCCGTTTAAGTGTTGTTTTTACATGAATTATTGTATTTGTATGGCGACAATTTTTACTGCTTTTTCAAATTAATTAATTAATATTTCTTCATTTTAACGTTTACATTGTGTTATTACTTTTTGCATTTTTTAAGTTATATGTGCTTAATTGTAACTATGTATTTGTTTATTTATTATCATTCATGTATACTCTTTACTACATTTAAACCGTTTTTTTTGCTTACATTTGTGAACTTTATATTCCTGTATATTGATAGATGATATATTAGTAACTAAAATATATTATTTTAGATAATTAATTAATTCATATTTTCTTCAGTTAAAACTTAAAATTAAAAAAATGTTATTAATTTTTTTCATTTATACCTATTTCTTTAGTTCCAGGTAAAAAAGTGGCCAATTGAAATCGTCCAGCTAGCTGGCCGCGCATTACAGGATACTCAAACAAACAGCGATGTTGAATCAGTATTTTGACTGGTTGTTTGGTAATTGCTTTGTGTGTGTTGGCTTTTTTGGGTTTGCGGGTTTTTGGTTTAGGTTTTTTTGGTTTTCGGTTTTGTTTTCGAGAAAGGGAGATCGGGCGGGGGAGGCAAGGACGCGTGGGGGGGGCGGTGGGGGGGGGGGGGCGCGGGGAAACAATCAAAGGGTCGCGGCGCGGCGGAGTCAAGGGCGAGAGGTGCAATGGGTGAGGGGGGTCAGGGGGTAGGGGAGGGATGATGAGGACGCGTGGGGGCTGGGGTGGGGGGGGGGGGCCGGCGTGTTGAATGGGTCGGGTGGTCCGGAATAAGGGGGGGAAGGAGGAAAGGAGAGAGTAGGGGGGGGTAAGGGGTGGAGAAAGGGGGGAGCTGAGAAGGGGCCAGGATAAGGGAGGACGAGGCGGGGGGGGTAAGGAGCAAACGAGGACGAAAGAAAAAGAGAAAAAGAAGGGGGAGAGGGGGGAAGGGAAGGGAAAAGGAGGGAGAGAGGGAAAATAGGCGAAGAGGAAGGGAGAAAAAAGAGAAAGAAAGCAGCGGGGGAGGACGGGGAGGGAGGGGGGAAAGGAGAAGAGGAAAGGGAGGAAAGGGAAGGGAGGAGGGGGAGGGGAAAGAAAGGGAGGGGAGGAGGAAAAGGGAGAGAAAGAAGAGCGGGGGGGGAGAGGGGGGAAAGAGGGGGAAGGGGGGGAAAGGGGGGGGGAAAAAGGGAGGGGGAGAAAGAAAAAGAAGGGGAGAGGAGAAAGGGAAGAGAAAGGGGGAGGGTAGGGAGAAAAAGGAAAAAGAGAAAGGAGAAACGGAAAAAGAAAGGAAGGGAGAAGGAAAGAGTAGGGGAAGAGCGACGGGTGGGGGAAGGAGGGAGGAGGAGAAAGGGGGGGAAAGAGGAGAGCAGGGAAGGGGAAGGAAGGCGGGGGCAAGGAGAGGGGAAGAAAGGGGAGGAGGAAAGGGGATGCAAGTAAGGAGGAAGGGCACACCGCAGCAAGACCCCACGGAAACCCTGGAATAAGAAAAAAGAGTATATAACACGGCGACGGAGTAATGAATAAAGTGCAACAAAAGAGGGCATACAGTTGGTGTGGTTGGTTTGGGGGAAACCATCAAGCTGGATGATAGTTGTCGGGGACAGATCGGGCAGGTCCCTGATAGAGCGCCATCGATCCCAGGCCAAACATTTACTTTCCGTTTGCTCCAATCTTTCCTCCACATGTTTGCTCTGACTAAGTCTGCACAAAGCGTCGCCGGGGCTTGGGACAGACTTTAGCGAACTCCTCGATGCCGAGTTCGGTCCTGTGACCCCTTCCGTCTCGTTACGATCTTTTATCACGTCCCGCTAAAATACACTCGCTCTATGTACCTCTTGATCTCTTTTGGTTGGCGCTAACTCACATAGATGGAGGGGGTGGTTCATGTAAAAGAGATTGGAGCAGCCGCTGTGAAATTCTCGTGTTATATGACATGTGGGTTTGAGATTTGCAAGTGTAGTGTTGAAAATTCTAATCTACTGGTCAAAAAAAGCGATAAGCAGGAAAATTCATCGGTAAAGTTCAATATGAGTGCTTAGCACGTGCAGAGTAAATCAACATTAGGGGGGATATAGGGTGGTAGCGGTGGTTGTGTGGACATGGGTATCGAAATATCTTCGATGGAAGTCATGGAGTCTTGGGTGTCTTGGAAGGAACCCTGTTGGTGGTGTTTCGGCCGTATGGGGGTGGCGATACCGAGTGGTCTATGCAGTCATGTGGTGCTAGCAAGGGCCATAGAACATTATATATGGCCGACTGGGGTGGGCTTGTGGTGTCACTATGGTGGTGTGGGTAGGTGTGGCTTCCTCAGGTACAGAGTCCAGTTGGCGGCCCGGGGTTTGTGCGCGCGAGGGGGTGTTTCAAAGGGGAAAGAAAACGGTTCACGCAAGAGGTGGGGGGTGGGGACGTTTGTGGCCGACGCAAACGGGAGAACGCCCGTGAATGGTGTGGCTTTGTGCGTCTTTGCAAGGGGTATGTCTCGGGTTGGTTTGTTTTAGAGAGCGGGGGTGTCTCGGGTGCGGTGGTTCCGAAACGGGATTAAATGAGGACAAGGGCCGGGAGGGGGGCGGGTGGGCGGTGTTGTTGCGGCGTGTTGTCGTTGGTCTGTCTTTGAGACCTGGTTGCTCAGGCCACTTATAGGGGGGAAGACAGCACGGGGGCCTGGCAGGGGGGCAGGAGGTCGCATCGGCTGGTTTTTTGTTGGGTGTGTGGGGTTGGGCTCGGGGTGCCACTGAGCGGGCTGCTACGGTTGGCATCGTCTGTGTGCGTGTCAGAGAACGAGACACGTGGTCGTGGGTCTGTGCGTGGGGGGTGTTTGGGGGTGAGTGGGGGGTGGGGTTGGGTTGAGCGGTGTTGTGCGGGGGTGCTGTTGAAGAAGGATCATGGGGACAGGAGGCAGGAGGGGAGGTGGGAAAACTGGGGAAAGGGCACCGACAAAGAAGGACAAGAAGCCGGCAGGAAGTAAAATAAAGTGTTGCTTCTGGGATGGGGGACTTGGGGTTGGTTTTGCGAAGACGGACGTGCGCACCCACAACGGCACCGGTGCGGGGGAGGGGGCGCAAAACAACAAAGCGGAGGCGGGGCACAGAAGTAGCGAAGGACCCAGCAGATGGACCGGTGTAGGTGTCGTGGGGTTTTTTGTTGGGCGGGTGGCTTGGGCCGGTTTGGCGGTGAGCGGAGTGGTGGGCGCACTACGACGAGAACCACACCAGAGGGGTGGTAAGCGGCGGATGACAACAAACACAAACAGTGCAGCAAAAATACAAGCAGGGCCAATGAGGCACAACCAGACACAAAAGGACAGATTGCCAGAGATAAACTACATAGGGCAGGAACTAGATAGAGATAGGTGACATAAGAGGGGGGGATGAACAGCTCAAAGGGATGATCCGCGGCGGTAACTCGGCGTCGAGGCGATTGGACCGGACATAATGCCATGCCGGTTAAGTCCCCAGAGTGTACCGCTGTTGCATCCTTGTGTTTGGTTTGTTTTATTCCAAAGTGCTCTGTCTTGTGTTTTTCTGGGCTTTTGCAGAGAGTGCTCTCATGCAAATGTGTTATTTTGTGTTTGTTTACATGCACGCACGACTCAAATTTCCAAAGAGACATGCTAAATTATGGTTCAAAAGACCAAAACCTATGTTCATTGGTTGAATATGGGACCGTTTTGTGACCATCTGGGCGAGTGGGTTGTGGTTGCAACAAAGTGGTTGCCGAGCAACACACAGAAGTAAACAAAGGTGTGTGTTTGTAGAGTAATTTACAACAGCTTAGAACGCGGCTCAGCCAATCAGAGCCAAGCACCGGAACTCTCCGCTTTATAATAAACATTTAGGAACAATTGCTATTTTTAGCTGCGGTCGGCTGTCTCGGTCTTTGACGGTTAATATCCTAATGATTTTTGGCATAAAAGAGAAATGTATAATTGTGACCCATACAATGTATTGTTGGCTATTGCTACAAATACAATCCAGCGACTTAAGACTGGTTTTGTGCTCCAGGTCACGCTAGATGACACACGTCTCTGTTCTCCAGATACCTGTACTGGTCCGACTGGAACCGAGACGGGCCCAAGATCGAGCGCTCCGGTTTGGACGGCAGCGACAGGACAGTGCTGGTGCAGGACGGGCTGGGGCTGCCCAACGCTCTGACCTTTGACCCCCAGAGCAAGCAGCTCTGCTGGGCAGACGCAGGTCAGCTTCACATTCATTCAGCAACATCAATCATGATTCACGTTTGGTTATTATTGTTGAAACATGAGGAATGCCACTGATGAATCATTCACAATCAGGCCAGAAGCATGATTTTCTGTTGCAGTGCATAGAAGCGTTTTATTTTGAATGTTTTATTTTTTTTTATATGATTTGTTTATTTAAATGTTACCCTTTTCAATGGCTCAATTCATTTTTAGTAAGTGTTTTATTTGATGTTATTTTTAAATTATTTATGTATTTAAATAATTTGTGTATTTATTTAGTTTTAGTATTTTATTTTATATGTATTTTTTATTTGTTATATTGATTTATTTATTTAAACTGTTCTATCCATGTTGAATGCTTTAGCATTTTATTTGGATTTTTTTTAAATATTTATCCATTTAAATGTACCATTTTTGCTGATTCTATATTTTTAGTAAGTGCGTTATTTTGATATTTTTTTACAAAGAATTTATTTATTTTAATTCCAATTTCCTATAGATTTAAATGAGATTATTAATTTTTTATTTATTTTATTTGGACATTTTTGTGATTTTATATTTTGATTTAATTAATTTTGTTTAATTGGTTTTATTTAGACTTTTAAAAATGATTTAGTAATTTTAAATGTACATTTTTGGATGATTCAATTATTTTTAGTAATGCTTTATTTGGAGTAGTGTTTTGTTTCTTATTTATTTCATTTTACTTCCAAATTTGCTATTAGATTTTTAATGAGTTATTAATTTTATTTGCCATTTTTGATTTTAGCATTTTGGTAAGTGTGTCATTTATTATATATTTATTTAATATCACATTTTATGATTTTATCATTTTTTTAGAAGGGTTTATTATTTTGATTGTTTATTTTTAAATAATTTATTTTAATTTAACGTTTTTTATGACATTTTAAGTTTTTATTTTGGTTGTTTTTTGAATTCTTTATTTTATTTGGGCATTTATGGTTTTAAGTGTTTTATTTTGAAAAGCTTTATTTTGACAATTATTCATTTATTTTAATTTTACAGTTTTTTGACTCTATGATGCAGGTCAGCTTCATATTTATTTAGCAACATAAATCATCAAGCACTTTTATTTTACTAAGATTATGAAGGTATTCTCTTTCTTTACAATAACATGACTGATGAATCATTCACAATCAGGCCAGAAGCATGACTTCTTCTTCTTCTCTTCTTCTCTCTGTTGAATCCTGGTACTGTGTGTGTGTGTGTGTGTGTGTTTCAGGAACCCGTCAGGTGGAGTGTGTCGATCCGTTCTCTCGTCTCAGGAGGAAACTGACCGAAGGGATTCAGTATCCGTTCGCCGTCGTGTCTTACGGCAGAAACCTCTACTACACCGACTGGAGAAGGTACGGCACGCTTGGTGTTACTTCAGAGCCGTCTGATTTGCAAACAAATGACTCTCATGAACCAGTTCTTATAATGAATCGATTCAAAGGAATCAGAATGAATCAGTCGAAAGAATCACTGAGTGGGTTCTGAATTAACATCTGACTCAGTGATTGGATGTTTATATGACAGCGTGTAGTTAAATACGGACATTCACAAAAAAGGTTTATTGTAATAAATGATTTTAATTAGACATTAAAATATATTACTACAATAAACAGGTTTTTCTCCCTGACTGCAAAATCAGGATTTCTATGTTGGATAATATGACTTAAATTCAGATTTGACCAGCTTCACACCTCTTCACACAGATCTTAGAAATGTGTGTTAGTTAGTGATTCATTTCTATTTGACCTTTTTGATTAAATAAATTTTTAGTAAGTATCTTGCTTTGATTTATTTTCACTTAAAATATTTCTGATTGAATTTTTAATGTTTTATTTGATTGTATCAGTTAAAATGATTAATAAATATATATAATATATATTATGAAGTTAATTTTAGGTCTTATTGATGATTTTATTTAGGTTTGTAACTTAATTGTTTTTTTTTATTTTCATTTAAATTTAGATTTTTACAATAATTTCCTAAATTTTTAGTAAGTGCCTTATTTTTATTTGTTTTTCTTTTTAATTTGATTTTAATTTTGATATTTTTATGATGTAATTTTTCATATAAACGTTTTTATTTTTAAAAGATTTTTTTTCATTTTACGAAGTTAGTTGTTGTTATTGGTTTCTTTATTTGACATTTTCCTATTTAATTTTGATAAATTATAATCAATTTTAATTAAAAATATATTTTACATTTTAATAGTTATTTGTATTTAGTTAAGGTGCTTGTTTTTATTTTTTAGATGATTTATTTTAATTGAACATTTTTACTTCACGTTTTAGTAAGTGTTTTTATTTAACTAATTTATTTAAAATTTTATTTTACAATAATTTCTTTATTTGATTTGTCGCTAGGGAAGCAGTGGTTGCTATGGACCGTCATGATGGGATGGAAGTGGAGGAGTTTCTTCCTCAGAGACGTTCACGTACATACGGCATCGCTATGACTTACCCACAATGCCCTGCAGGTCTGAGCTCAGGCTACTCTCATCGTAAACGACTGTCATTTCTGAACTCATGTTAATCCCATGACTGTGGTCCGCAGGCGTGAACTACTGCTCTCGTGATAACGGAGGCTGCTCTCATCTCTGTCTGCCGCGGCCGGGCGGATTCTCCTGCCGCTGTCCTGACGCCAGAGACGGCTCGTGTGTCGAGCGGGACGAGAATTTCTGAGAGACACTGAGGACTGAAGACTTGTGTTCCTTCCGCTCGGATCAAGATAATCAATACAGTAGGGATGCACTAGACTCATATCGCATCTGCCAATATCAGTGTTCTTCGTCATTGTGTCAGTCTGATGCAGAGGTGTAAAGAGTACCTAAAAACCATACTTGAGTAAAAGTACAGATGCCTTACAGTGAAAATTACTCCACGTTACAAGACACCAATTCCTAAACAACTTGAGTAAAAGTCTTCGAGTATCTGATTTTAACAGTACTTAAGTATTTTACTTATAGGCTCAAAGATGCACTAGTCAAAGTGAAAAACTGTAACGTTGTGGAGAAGCTGCGGAAAACAGGCAGAGGCAAGCATCTATGTGCAGGCATTTAATGGAAAAACTAGAACAAGCAATAAGCCAAAAACCAAAGGGAGCAAAGAACAGCATGACCAGCAAACACAACCATTACATTCAACAACTCACAAAGAACTAGGGCTATATATACACACAGGCGGATAACAAGAGACACCTGGGGAGACTAATCAAGGGGAACCAATGAACAAACGGACTACAAACTGACTACAAACACCACGGGAGACAGGAAGTGACATCAAAGTCCAGGGCAAGGCACAGAGAGCGTGAAACACAAACAAGAAAGAGTTGTTTTGTGAGGAGAGCAATCACGTTTATTTTCTAAATCCAAAATAAAACTGAACACCTCAAAATTACAAAACAAAACAAACAATATCTTTCAAAAAGGTCTCTTCAGTGTCATGGATAAATTTTGTAAAATAATTGGTAATAAAAGAAAATCCGAACCTTCTTGCAGTGGATGTGCTGGTTTGGGCCTCACGTCCTCATCTCGTATATAAAACACCTCTGATTCACAAATACTTGCTGAGGAACTCGCATTCACATAAAGTAGCCTTGTTGACAAGTTTTTTTAAACGCAGAAGATGCAGTACTTTCAGTGACCTGTAGCAGGCAGTATCACGTCTTTTGTAGCAGAAATAAACTGCTGCAGGAAAAGCTATAGGTCCATGTAAAATGTTATGTGTAACTGCAACACTCATTTCAAATGTAGTGGAGTAAAGAGTACAGATACTCGTTCAGAAATGTAGTGGAGTAAAGAGTAAAAGTTGCTAATATCTTTGATACTCAGTACAACTACAAAGTACCCGAAAAGATACTCAAGTACAGTAACTAAGTACATTTACTCCAATGCTTTACACCTCTGGTGTGATGAGGCTGATAATAGACGCAGATAATATCAGGGATTGGCTTTCTTCAGTCTTTCAACAGTAATGAACAGTTCAGTATGGAAGCTTGTTTACACCACCGAATAAAACAAGTAAGAACGGTAATTGCGACTTTTCTCGCAGGTGTAAGTTTACATCTCACAATTCTGACTTTTTTAACAGATTTCAGAGTTTACTTTTTATGGTTCTGACTTTTTATGGAATTCAGAGTTTACTTTTCGTAATTCGGACTTTTTTTATCGAAAATTCTGAGTTTAACTTTTTAAAATTCTAACTTTTTCATTGGAACTCGGAGTTGACCTTTTTCGTAATTCTGACTTTTTTTCAGAATTCGGAGTTTACTTTTTCGCAATTTGTATTTTTTTTTATTGAATTCAGAGATTACTTTTCACAATTCTGACTTTTTTATTGGAATTCAGAGTTTTCTTTCGCAATTCTGACTTTATTTAAATTCTGAGTTTACTTTTTGCAATTTTGACTTTTTTATTGTAATTTGTAGTTTACTTCTCGCGATTCTGACTTTTTTATCGAAATTCTGAATTTATCTTTCAAAATTCTGACTTTTATATTGGAACTTGGAGTTTTATTTCGCTATTCTGACTTTATTGAAATTCTGAGTTTACTTTTTGCCATTTTAAATGTCTTTTATCAGAATTCAGAGTTTACTTTTCATCATTTTGACTTTTTTATTGTAATTTGGAGTTAACTTTTCGCGATTCTGACTTTTCTCCGCCTCAGAATTATAAATATTAAAAAGGCAGCTGCGACTTTTTTCTCAAAATTGCGAATGTATAGCTCACAATTCTGAGTTTATAATTTGCAATTCTTAGAAATATGTATATTTCAGAACTGTGAGATAAAAAATATCATAGTAACCTTTAGTTTTTAATCTACAGTATATGGCAGAAACAAGCTTCCATAGTTCTCCATAATTTCTACTGCACATTTATATTTTTCAATGTATTTTACTGAAAAATTCTATATTGCATCTCTACTTTTTTTAAAGCAGGTAAAATATGAAATATGTATAATATCAGCAATTATATTGATAATTGTTAATAAAAAATATCAGTTGTCTGTATTAGCGTTTAAAAACTCGTCAAACATTTAGATTTTTAATTTATACCTGTTTATATATATAATGTAAAATTAATGAAATGAAACAATATTTAAACACAAATATGCATTTATAAAGCTGTTTATCATTTTAAATGTCTGTATTGGTGCATCCCTACTAAAACCACTTGAAAACATGAATCTGAATCCATCTTCACAGTTTAGCTGATAGTTAGATAAATAAATATTGTTTTATTGTAGCTGTCCTTCAGCTCTTGGGCTGCTGGGATACATTTATACTATGTGTGAGGGGAAGGCATTCTGATTTAGGTAAAATATTACTTACAATTATATTTTAATCTGACTTTTAAAATGCCAGATGATGATTTTCTTTTTGTTTATTGTAAATATCAAAACTACATCATCTTTATGGGCTCTGTATTTCCTATCTGGTGCTCAGGGGCCCGTTTTTGGCCGTTTTATGTGACGTTTACACTCAGACAGTCCATCTGGACAAGAGCCTCCTATGGGAAATCACACGATTTGTTTACACACTGCATGATGGGAAGGCGGGCCGCTGTGGAAACAGCTGGACGGAGGAAGAAGGAAGAGAGAGACTGTGTTTTGTACAGCTGTTCAATTAAAACACATTTTTTTAAGAGGTTCGAGTTTGTTGTGTTTTATTCCTCCAGTCACATTCTTCAAACCAGACTCGCATGGAAACATGAGAAATTGGCCTTTTAACTTATTAAACATGCAACTTACAGGTGGATCTGATAGCTATGTTTATTTTTTGGCAAGTTTCTGTGCATTTCAGACATTTTAACAAACAGGTTGGATGATCTGTGATTCCTGCTGTAGAGTTTCAGACACCAGCAGATGTTTGACTTCACGCAGAGCTCTAAATGATACGGTCTGTGCTACACATGGGGCTATACGAGTTCACAAGACATTTGGAGACGATTCATATGGTACAATAATAAATCAAGTATGTAAAAGACTGATTCTTTTTATTATTTTTAGTGTTTAAAGCTACACTATGTACTGTAATCAGAATCAGAATCTTTATTGTCATTATACAAAAAGTACAACGGAATTGTGCAATCCTATTTCAGTGCAAAAATAAGGTTTACAGTTAAAACAACCACTAAAATAAATACATATATACACATAGGCCTATTGGTCGTTTATTTATGTAAGCAAACATATACATACACATACATGCACATGTAAAAAAAAATATATATATATACTTTAAGCATCCATATAAACTAGACCATCAGATAACGGTACAAACTGTAAGTTGATAAAAACTGTTTATTGGCATTGTTACCAGCATAAACATTTATTTATGAACCAGTGATTCAATGAATCGTGTTTTATTACGCGTACTGAAACAAAACGACCCAATTTTGCTATGTTTTTTTGATTGCAACATATAATCATTGCTGTTAATAGCGTTCACCGTCTGTTTGATTACATGTTATTAACTAACTGCATGATTTTTACTGTACATTTCTGCCATATGCACATCAACTTGACCACTGATAAGCTATAAATATGTAGAAACTTAAATTTTCTGTAAAGCTGTTTTGCAACGATTTGTATGGCGAAAACCGCCAAATAAACTTGAATTGAAAACTAACTTTACTACGGAAGCCCGATCTGAATCAAAAGATTCATGAACCAGCTCCGAAGTCCCGATCTGAATCAAAAGATTCATGAACCCGCTCCGAAGTCCCGATCTGAATCAAAAGATTCATGAACCCGCTCCGAAGTCCCGATCTGAATCAAATGATTAACAAGAATTGCTCCGAAGTCCCGATCTGAATCAAAGATATCATGAGACCAGCTCCGAAGTCCCGATCGAATCAAAAGATCATGAACCCCGCTCCAAAGCCACGATCTGAATAAAGATTCACGAACCTACTCCGAAGTCCTGATCTGAATCAAATGATTTGTGATACGTGCTCCGTAGTCCCGATCTGAATCAAAAGATTCATGAACCAGCTCCGAAGTCCCGATCTGAATCAAAAGATTCATGAACCCGCTCCGAAGTCCCGATCTGAATCAAAAGATTCACGAATCCGCTCCGAAGTCCTGATCTGAATCAAATTATTCACGATATGCTCTCCGAAGTCCCGATCTGAATCAAAAGATTTGTGAAACCGCTCCGAAGTCCCGATCTGAATCAAAAGATTCACAAACCATCTCCGAAGTCCCCTCTGAATCACAATATTCATGAAACCCGCTCCGAGGCCCGATCTTGAATCAAAGATTACATGAACCAGTCCGCAATCTCCCGATCTAATCCAAACAGATTCATGAACCCGCTTCCGAAGGTCCCGATCTTTAATCCAATATTCTGAACCGCTCCGAAGTTCCCGATTCTGAATCAAAAGATTCAGAACCCGCTCTCTTATCCCGTCTGAATCAAAGCTTCCATGAACCCCCCGCATTCCGAAAGTCCCGATCTGCACTCAAAGATCATGAACACCGCCTTCCGAAGTCCCGATCTGACTCAAAAGATTCATAGCCCCTCACAAGTCCCGATCTGAATCAAACAAGATTCAGGAACCACTCCAAGTTCCCGTATCTGAATCAAAGATTCCATGAACCCGATCCGAAGGTCCCGATCTGATCAAAGATCATGAACCCCCCCTCTCCGTAGTCCCACTCATCAAAGATTCATGAAACCGTCTTCCGAATTCCCGATCCATAATCAAGATTCATGAACCGCCCTCAAAGTCCCGTCTGAATCAAAGATCATGAACCCGCCTCTGAGTCTCCTATTCTGTGCAAAAGATTCATGACACCAGCTCCGAATCCTCGATCTGAATCCAAACGATCTCACATGAACCCTGCTCCGAAGTCCCGATCTGAACAAATAGCTTCATGAAGACCCGCTCCGTAGTCCCATCTGCAATCAAACGATTGATTGAACCCCTCCGAAGATCCCGTCTGATCAAACGATTCATGAACCCGCTCCGTAGATCCCGATCTGAATCAAAAGAGTCATGAACCTCAGCTCCGAATGTCCCGATCTGAATCCAAAGAATCATGAAACCCGCTCCAAAGTCCCTATCTGAACCACAAGATTCTAACCGCTCCGAAGTCCCGATCTGAATCAAAAGATTTGAGAACCCGCTCCGAAGTCCCGATCTGAATCAAAAGATTCATGAACCCGCTCCGTAGTCCCAATCTGAATCAAAAGATTCACGAACCCACTCCAAAGTGCCGATATGAATCAAAAGATTCACGAACCCACTCCAAAGTGCCGATATGAATCAAAAGATTCACGAACCCACTCCAAAGTGCCGATATGAATCAAAAGATTCACGAACCCACTCCGAAGTCCCGATCTGAATCAAAAGATTCATGAACCCGCTCCGTAGTCCCGATCTGAATCAAAAGATTCATGAACCCGCTCCGTAGTCCCGATCTGAATCAAAAGATTCATGAACCCGCTCCGTAGTCCCGATCTGAATCAAATGATTTGCGATCCATTTAGCGCATTCGAAACAGTGAATCGTTTTGTGACGCAATGGTTTAGCTGATTCCTCCACGGAATAAAAAAGGTAATTGCGACTTTTTTTTATCCCCCTCAGAATTCTGAGTTTACATTTCGTTTACATTTGAAAGATATTGCGACTTTTAATCTCGGAGCTCTTTTGAACTGCAAATCTGTAGTTCTGGCGTTTCTCCTCAGAATTGTGTTCATGCTTCTCCCATTTGCTCTTTTTACATTGACAATACACAATGATAATTGTTCTAATATTTATTACAATATACTGATAAATTGAACATTCACTTCAGTGGTATGAGAGACTGGATGCTTTCAACTGATTTCTATTGAACTGTCAGCAACTGAACTGCAGCTCAAACTATTTCAAATATAGTGAATGAAGCTACAAACTCCATTGAGTCATTTACGCGGAACTCGCTCATGATTGCTTCAAATTCAACTCGTGACTTCGATCAATGATTTCAAGCGTTCGTAGTAATAGTTAGTTCAAAGAGCCATTTTCGAATTTCGACGTTGCTTGTAATGATTTTAAAAAGCACGTCTAGTGATGGGTGAAACTTTTTTGTGTGTGCAAGATACCAGTAATTCTCTAAAATACAAGTAATTCTCTAAAATACAAGTAATTACCATAGGCTTACAACAGGGATTTAACAAAACACGGTTACAAGATGGTTTTATGAGTACTCGCTTTAATATAAATTATTCAGACCCCACATATTTGCAAGCATAATTACTATGTTTATAGTTAAATTTCATGAATTGTCAAGAAAATCCTAGTCAAAAATCAAAATAATAAAAAAAACTTGCAAAGGTTATTTTTGGCATCATGACATTTTTTAAATGACAATTAAGCACATTTAAGCAATTTTCAGTTGCCTTCTGTAATATGGGGAAAAACAATTTTTTACAAATGTACTTTATAATTTAAACGTCACATGAAAGTACAGTTTTGCCGTACGATGTACTGAATTTTATTTGATTTGAATGTGAAAAACAAACATTGATACTGGGGTGAAATGTGACCTGTACATTTCTTTATGAGATTCACGTGATCTTATAAAGTGTCTTTCTGGAATATTTGCTCCAGGCACAGGGTTTGTGCAGCGAAATGGAGCGCCATCTGGTGGTGAGAGACTGTAATGATTCGCACAGACATCGAAGGATCCAAACGAAATACTAAATAAATAGATTATGCTTTATAAAGAGTTTGGCAATGCTTTGTTTTCTGGAGGAATAACGTTGCGTTATAATCGTAAACACAAATGTGAGATGATTTCTGATCCGTGGAGTGTTTCAGTGGTCAGTGGCTCAAATGTCCCACAATTCCCTGCGGTTTCATCAGGACCAGCGCACCAGAATTCTGTCGCCGTCCTCCACCGAGTAAAACTCCAGCGGCTTCAGATCGTTATCGATCTCAATCTCTCTGCCGAACATCTATAGGATGGGATATCACATAACGTATTTGATTTCAGCTTCATTAGTGCAACTACAGGTACTAAAAAAAATTAACTAAAACTAGTACATGAAAATTAATAAAAAACTATGCATGCATATTAAAAAAACAAAACTGATAAAAATGACAAAAACACAATAAAATTACCAAAACTTTAACTAAGCCAACTAAACTACAACATGTTTTTTTTTTCCTTGAAATAGAATTAGATATATCAAAACAAACAACGTTTTGTCAGCTACTTTCTTCCCCCCCAAAATTTTTTTGTTGTTAGTTTAATTTTTTGAAAAAAAAAAAAAAAAAAAAGTTTTTACCCTTAAATAACTTCCAAATACAATAAATGAATAAAAAACTATATAGACAATGTCAAAACAAAACTAGTAAAAATGCGACAACAACCCACAAAAGTATTCAAATAAAGTGAAAACAGAAAATATAACGATAAAACTAAAACTAATAGTGTCTCATATATATTAAGCAATGCACGTTTATCATAAAAAGGTTTGTAAGAAATAAAAAAATACAATAATCGTAGGGAGTACAAATTAAAGAAAAGAATAAGTGAATTAAAACTGAAGTCCTGCTCTGTGATTATGGGTGTGCTTTACCTTCGAGCAGGTGTAGGAGAGCTTTAACTCCACTCCTGGTAATTTGAGCAGCCGATGCAAAAGCCCCTTCACCTTCTGAACGATCATCGAGCCTGAAAACAGCAGAAAACACCTCAAACATCCGCCGCGTCAGCGTTTCTAATGCACGCTTTTACCTGGCAGCTTCTTCTCTATGGGCTTCCTCTCCGAATCCTCCGGACAGACGAACGTTACGGCTGAAATGAAAGCAGAGACGTTGAGAGACGTTCATATGGTGAGGGTTTTAATGGTCGGTATTGATGAGATGATGGAAGATTCGTACTTAATAGTTGATTTTTTAGCGCAAATGGTTTCTGTTCTTTCAGCTCGCCCTCGTCTGGAACGCCGTACTCTGAGCAAACAAACAAACAAACAAACCATCAAAAGAGTGTTTTAACCAGATACAGTTTTAACAGAAATCCGTGACCAGTCAATCAGATCATATCAGATGTTTAATATGCAAATAAGCAGAACCAATGAGATTCCTCAGTGGGCGCAGCGCTGGACTCACTCTGGAGGAGCGCAAGGAATTGTGGGTGTTCACTCATGAACTCTGTGTTGGGTGATTACTTCCCCGGGTCCTGTGACCTCCGCCTTCAGGCCAATCCAATCCCGAACATCTTACAGTACTCCAGCGCGCAACCCTCCTTTCATTCCGCAAAAACCTGACAACAACTCGGATCTCTGTCGTTTAGTGAGATTTAGGTGTTGATCCAGTAAACTCTTTTAGTGTACTTGTACAACGTTCGCTTCAGCTGGAGCTTCTCGTTTCAAATCTTGACTGATTTTGAGCAAGTAATCGTCAGAATAACTGTAGTAATATCTCCAGATGAACTCTTACTGAACTGAAGCAGCTCAGCTTTACTTGATTCACCATCAATCATGTTTTAGAGTCTCAAACCTGCAGCGTTTTGTTTGTATGTCCACTATATCATCTTATCCCTCTCATAAATGACTTTCTGGAGGTAAAAATCGCAGTACCCATAAATCATTGTTTGAGCGTCACCTGTACTCATTGCGACACTCCATAGGTCGGCTCCGGTCTCGGGATGATGATCTGTCCCGGTCGTCCCGGTTCTCTCTCTCTGCAGCTGTTCCTCGGCAGGACATGAATCAGAGACGGCAGCTTTCTCCACTCGTCATCTGCACACCCACTGCAGCACACGCCCCATGCCACCCACAGACACAGACACAGACACATACACAGACACACCCACACACACAGACACGCACGCACACACACAGACACATGCACACTCTCACTCGCACACACACACACACACAAACACACACACCCACACACACGCACACACACACACACACACACATTTTACACACACACACACACACACCAGACAGACACACCACACATACACAAATTACCCCACACACACAGACACACGCACACACAGAGACACACACACACGCTCACAGACACACACACGCACAGACACACGCACACACACACAGTCACACTCACACACACACGTCCACACGCACACACCCACAGACACACGCACACAGAACCCAACCACACCCTCACGCACAGACCACGCACACAACACACCACCACACACACAGACACACACGCACAAGACCACACAGCGCACAGACACACACACAACACCACCACACCATCACACGCACAACACCCCCGGCACACGCACACACACACACACACGCACACACAGACACTCACACACACACAGACAGACAGACACAGACACACGGACAGACACAGACACACACACACACAGTCACACGCACACACACACACACACAGCGCACACACACACACACACAACAACCGCACACACACAGACACGCCCACACATTCAGCTTATTATTTTAATAAGTACAGGTCAGAATAAGTATATTGTTTAATTTTTACATAAATATATGTTACGCTGAATGATGATGGAACATTATTTCACCCATATTTTGACATTCTATTTTCACAAAAGTTACTTAAAAGTAGACACTTACTTGCATTTAATATGCTTGCTGTGTATATAAAATCAGTTTTATCAATTTAATTTGATGCAGACAGTAAACGGAGACGTCTTTCACATGATGTTTTTTTAGATTTACCTCCGAAATGTTGTTGTCGTCTAGTAAAAGTGTCTTCAGCGCAGGAAACACAGCTGTCTTGTTACCTTCACAGCATGAAAATATTGTTTTTATTTATGTTCTGCATGTACAGTACACACACACACATTATAAATATAAATATACAGCTTGTTCGGTGGTTTGAAACACTCTGGTACCTGCTGAAGCGTCACTGAACTGAATGACAGATAATCCGCTGCTGGACAGATTCAGCTTCTCCAAACTGAAGATTCAAACATTATTTCACAGTTATGATACAAGATGTTCTGCATCTTCATTATCTGTTCATTCTTACCAGGGTAAATGTGAGATTTCCAGCACCGTCTCCTGGGCTATGTGGTTATTGGATAAATCCAGAACTTGTAATGTCTGCAGCACACGCTCTGGTCTGGATAAACGAAAGCATGATTGGTTCCTGTGACATGAGGAATATCTCTGCTCCGTGATGATGTGAATGTGATCCAGTGTTGTACCTCAGTAATTCTGTGATGTGATTGTCAGCGAGATAAAGCTCCTCTAACTGCTGCCACATGGGGGCGCAGTGGAGAACCTGCCAAAGACAGAGGGGTCAGGGGTCAGAGGTCAGAGCCGAAGCCACACTCGCTCGCATACAGTACACAACACATCAAAGGTTTGGAGTAATTAACATTTATTAGTGTTCTCTTCAAGGCTGCATTTATTTGATCAAAGTATGTGAAATCTATTATTACATTGATAATTAATTATATTATTTCAAATAAATGACTTTTTAAATTGAACATAATTGGCTGTTATTATTTTTTTTTTTTACAGTATTACTGTTTTTACTTTATTCTTACAGTAATACTGTAAATTATTAATATTATTAACACTTTTTACAGTATTACTGCTTTTACTTTATTCTTACAGTAATACTGTAAATTATTAATATTATTAACACGTTTTACAGTATTACTGTTTTTACTTTATTCTTACAGTAATACTGTAAATCATTAATATTATTAACACTTTTTACAGTATTACTGCTTTTACTTTATTCTTACAGTAATACTGTAAATCATTAATATTATTAACACTTTTTACAGTATTACTGCTTTTACTTTATTCTTACAGTAATACTGTAAATCATTAATATTATTAACACTTTTTACAGTATTACTGCTTTTACTTTATTCTTACAGTAATACTGTAAATTATTAATATTATTAACACTTTTTACAGTATTACTGCTTTTACTTTATTCTTACAGTAATACTGTAAATCATTAATATTATGATGATTATTATTAATTTTATAATTTTCAATATTCACCATATTACTGTTTTCAATGATTTTTACAGTGATATTGGTGAAATAATTAGATTTAATGAATATTAAAACCACTTCACAACATTAATGTTTACAGTAATATTGTCAGAAATAAATTAGTTGATTAAATAGTGAATTATTAATTTAATTATTTTATATTTAACAGTTATATTATACCTATTTTATTACTTTAATCAAATCTTGCTATTATTATTTCTGTTCCTTTAGGGTAATATATACCCAATTATAATTTATTACTTTAATAGTAATAAAGTCCAACCATATTACTGTAAACATAACAAGTAAAAATATAATGTGAATTATGTAGAAGTATTTCACAATATTTACCGTTTTGCTGTATTCGTACCATATATTGAAAATATTATTAACCAAACAACAATTACTCAACACAATATACAAAACATAACAACACAAACCAAAAAGCCAAACATACCACAAACAACAAAAAAAACACACATACCCCACAAAACACCACAAAAATTCACAAAAATAACCCCACTAACACAATACTCAACCACACCAATCACACACAACACACAACCACACTACCAACCAACAAACTACATAAAAAATAAAAAACTTATTACACTAAAACAAACAAACACAAAAAACAAACAACCAAAACATTAAATACACAACCCAAAAAAACCCAAACATATAAAACCTTAAAACAAAAAAACAAACATAAAACACAAAATATAAACCCACAACATAATAACACAAAACCAACTTAAACCCTAACACAACAAACCAAAAAAACCACCCCAACAAAAACAATAAAACCACAACAAAAAACAACAAACAAAAAACCAAAAACCAATAACAAAACAATACAAAACAACACTATTTAATACATAAAACAAACAAAAAACAAACACCACACAACAAAAAACACCAATAACAAAAACAACAACCAACCAAAAAAACCAAAAACAACACAACACCCCAATAAACACAACAAAATAACAAAACAAACAAAACTAACACCAACACAAAAACCCAATACACATAACTTAAACACAATACATACTAAAACTAAACTAACATACAACAGAACATACCACAACAAATACACATGAGACAACAAAAAACCACACACAACCCAAAACCCCCTGTTATACACAACCACACAACCCCACTAACCCCCCAACAACAACCACCAAAACCCATTACCAAACAAACCCAGAACAACCCAACAAAACAATACACAAAACCCAACAACCAATAATCAACAGAACCTTACAAATCAACCAATATTTCGCAAGCTACACCAAACAAAAGACCAAATAAAACAACAACTCAACACAAAATTACACAACAACCCACAACCAAAATAATTACAACCTATACAACACCCAAAAACCCACCCAACAAACCAACCACAACCAACAACAAACCTATCACACACAACAAAACCAACACTATTACCAAACCAACACACCAACACATAAAACAACAACATTAGCTACAAACCAAGCACCACAAACAACCCCCCAAAACATACACCCCACAAACCAACCACAAAACACAAACCTACAACATACCACATCAAACCCCTACACCACAAACCTACCAAAAACCAACAAACAAACCAACACCACACAAGACCCACACACCACCACCACCTTAACCCCCAACCATACCCAACCAAACAAACATAACAAAACCGACAACCAACATAACTACATATGATAAATTACCAAACAACAAAACCCATTACACACAAACAACCAATAAACCTCTACCAACTACAACTACACAAACAACAATATACACAACACAAACAATCACCACAAAAGCACAACTACAACCACATACCACCAAAACTAACAACAAATACCCTAAACAAAAACAATACTTACCCAACATAATCACAAACACACAGACCACAAACAAAATTACAAAAACCAACAGACGCCTATTAACACCAAACCAACATTAACTAACCCCACACCAACCACTATCAACACACCAAACCCAACCCCAAAACAAACAACCACACCCAATTATAAAAACAACACACCAACCAAAACGCAACACAGTACAAACCACTTACCAAAACCCAACCAAAACCATCAAACCAACTACCAAAAGCACCCCAAACAACACTAAAATAACTAAATACAACCAAAAACAAAAGAAAACTACCACACACAACAAACCTACCAACAACACCCATAATCTTACACCCCAATAAAAAAAAACATATAAACCACACAATACCAACACATCATACCAAACAACCACAAAATACACACTACCAAAAAAATAACAACAAACAACACACCATACCTACCACACACAATCACCCCTTACACACACCCCCTACAACAACCAACCATAACAACATAACCAACAAATAACCCCATTAAACACCAAACAAATAATACACCAAAAAACAACCCCCACAAAACATACCCACAAACTTAATTACAATACTTAACAAAAATTACATAACAATTTAAAACAACAATACACTTAACCACCACAAACACCCCACACTTAAACAAACCCCCATTAACAAACAACACCAATTAAATACAACAAACTACAATAAACCCAACACCAAACATTACACCAACCCATAACAACCCCCAAACAACAAAACAAACACAAAAAAAATTACCCAGCAAATTACAACATTACCACAACACACATACTAACACAAAACCACCACCACACCCAACAACCATACAAAAAACAGATAAACATATCAACATACCAATAACACCCACAAAAAAGCAACACATTACCCACACCACCATACCACATAAAACACAATTAACACAAACAATACAACCACATACCCAACACATCTCAAAACCAACAGCTACAACAAAACAGCACACAAACGTATAAACAAAAGCACAAGCAAAAAACACATAAAGTAACCCAAAAACAAACCAACTACTCACCGCCAAAAAGAAACACACAACACTAACAAACCTACAAAGCATACAACAACACACATTACCTAATACAACAAACCCAAACAACATACAAACATAACCCTACACATATACAAATACAAATACCAACCTACCAACTAACCAAAACCAACAACACAAAAACCAAAACAAAAACACAACTAACACATACCGCAACCCAAGAAACACAAACACAATAAGACAACCCAACAAATACACCCAAACACAACAACAACACAACAAACACCTACAACCTAATTACCACACACATACACAGCCATACTAAAACATCCACAAACCATAAACACCACAACCAACCAAACCATTACCAAACACACAAGAACAAAAATCCTACACACAATTAAACATAACTTATTAACTAATAAAAACAACATTTTTATTTAATAATTGAAATGTATATAAAATAACCAAAAAACACTACACCGCAAACATAATAAACACAATACCAAAAACACAAAATCCAAAACCATCCAGTACCAAAACCAAGCACAACAATCCAACACC
The DNA here is from genome assembly GCA_018155175.1 of Sinocyclocheilus anophthalmus. Lineage (NCBI taxonomy): Eukaryota > Metazoa > Chordata > Actinopteri > Cypriniformes > Cyprinidae > Sinocyclocheilus > Sinocyclocheilus anophthalmus. Next base: position 41,804 of record JADLZN010007490.1, read on the forward strand.
ATCCCTACCACAACACCAAACTCCACCACTCAAACAACAGAACAACACTAACCCACCCACTATTACAACATACTCCATACACATACACAACCACAACAATAACTACAACCCAACATACCAACAATCATACAACCCCTTAACATACATACACAACCAACAACATAACAATTTAATTATTGAACTATTACGAATTTAAATATTTCACAATATAACGCATATATCTGACCTGAGTCCAGGTGAGCGCGCAGCTGTTGAGTGACAGCACCCTCAGACAGGAGAAGGCGGGGCTTAAACGGCTCGGGTCACTGGAGGTGCTCAATCTGTTGTGACTACACAGAGATATTGAAACGGGACTTTCAGCTCTCAGACCCCGTAAGCGGACCTCAGAAGGGAATAACATGGTGTCAGGTGTGATCAGACCTGAGCTGCAGCTCCCGCAGAGACTCCAGCTGCTCGGTGATCGCCGCCAGCACCTCCCATGAGCTCAGCAGGTTTCCAGACAGATCCAGAGACCGAGCGACTGAGAGACGCTGTTAAAGAAGCCTCACGCAGAGTCTTAGAGAACATCGGTGATGTGTTTTTGAAGGATACATGGCGTGGTGTTCCTGATCTCGTTCTCCGCGCCTGGACCAGACACCTCGCATCTCCTCAGACCGATCTCTGTCAGGTTCTCCAGCCTTCGAGAGCACAAAGAACAAAACACAATTTAGGTTCTGAAAAAAACTCCCTAATAGTAGAACTAGATGTGCATTAAGATAATGTGCTATTTTCATGCAGTGGTCAATTTTGTGTTTATAAAACTGATATTTCCGGTCCTTGATTCTGATTGGCTGATTGGCTGATCAAAGCTGTTGTAAATGATGCTACAAAGTAACACACACATTTGTTTACGTTTGTGTGCTGCTCTGCAACCACAACTGTTTCTGAGGAACATTGTTTGGTGGAAGAATACTGTTATTATTTGTATCATTACTCTTTATTTGCTCCGTTTTATTCTGTGAAACCTAACTGTATATGGAATAACTGTTTTATTAAAGCAATAACCCCCGTGAAGCCGTGGTTTACAGTGAGTTTATAACAGCTAAAGGGGTTAGCTCTTGCTTCGCATCGTGCCTAATAACACCCCTTAGCTGTGATAAATTCACTTTAAACCACGTGCTTTATTTTGCTTCCATTATACGTCTAATATGTCAGACTAAGTGAAGAAAACATCCAATACCATTTACCACAAGTTTTGGGATCAGTAGGATTTAATGTTTTTTTAAAATAGGTTTTGGAATTTTAAATAATGGTTTCTGAGTTTAAATAGTTTAAAATAAAATGTATTTCTGTGTTGGAAAGCTGTATTTTCAGCATCATTATACATTATCAGTGTCACATGATCTTCAGAAATCAGTATAATATGCTAATTTATTATTTATGAAGTGCTGCTTCATATTTTTTGGGAGCTGTGATACTTTTTTTCAGGATTCTCTGATGAATAAAGTTAAAAAGACATCATTTATTCAAATAGAATCTTTCTAACAATATACACTACCGTCAAGCGACCTTTGGTCGTACTTTTTATTTTTTTTTTAAAGAAATGACTACTTTTATTCAGTCGAGGATGTGCGAAATTGATACAAAGTGCTAGTACAGACGTATCTTGTTAGAAAAGATTTCAATTTTGAATAAATGCTGTTCTTTTCAACTTTCTATTCATCCAAAAAAATGAGAGAGACGATGAGAGTGTGTTTTTGACCGCGGATCACCTAGTTACTTCATCAATGCTATTTTAAATGGACTTTTCCACACAGCTCACGTCACTTGTGCCGGCCAATACAAATGCACAACACTGATACACAGAGTTCACCATTACACACGTCAAAAACATGGCATAGTTCCAGTCAGACCATCTGAGCTGATGCATGACTGGATGTGTTCGATGGTCCATATCAGAACCATATCATCTCCTAAAGCGACATTTCGCCCAAAAAACTTTATTTGTCCCCCCTTCCATCCAAATTTTCATGAATTTGAATAACACAAAATTGGAATAATAAAATAAAATAAAGCAGCATTTTCATCCCAAAATTTGGATAAAAATACATGAATGACTAGCAAGGCTTAAGTACTTTTTATTGATCTAGAAATTGTTCCTTTATTAACTATTAACTTAATATTAATTATTAATTTAAAATATTTTTAATCGGACTTTTTAGAGTATTTTTTATTTATCTAAACGTAGGCACTACTTAATAAGTGCTAATATTATAGTTTAACATTTTTCATTAAAATCTTTTATAATACCTTTTTTTCAATTATTTTATATTTGATCATGGCAAAGCCCTGCATATCTTTGTTGATTATTAGTTATTATTATTTTCATTGTAACTTTATTTTATTTTATAGAAACATTAATATTTATCATCATATTCTTATAATACTAATTAACAATTAGTAATATACTTAAACCTTTTTATTTTATTTTTATATTAAAATATTTGGTATAATTTTTTTTAACTAATTATTTTTATAATGTAAAAATTTTCGAAATATTTATGAATTAACCTGCTTATGTATGTCCCGAGATGCATGCTGGGAATCACTATCCTATAGTAGGTTTTAGTGGGACGCTTTTTTTATTGAGGCTGAAGGGCCAGACTTAGATCGTCATATTGATCATGAAAATGACTGACCAGTAGAGACAGGAAGAAACTATAATTTAATCTGATGGAAGATAAAAAACGGTTACAGATGCAGTTTATTGACTGGAACTCATATGCATACCGACAGTGAAACTTGTTTTTGTTCGCGCGGTGTGTGTTGGTGTGCGAGAGAAAGAGAAAGAGAAGCATCAAGATGGTGATCAGGGCCGTTTAGCCCCTCGTTGAGAGCAGATTGGTTACAAATTGGAAAATGAGGAACAGGTGTGTGAGCGGGGACACACACTCCCATACACATCCATTAGCAGTGCACACAACTTCTGTGACCACAGAAACTCTGCAAGCGGGAAAACAGAAGAGTTCAACATTGCCTTCTATAAATGTTCACAATAAACACAGATGCGACGTCATACGCACACACGTCCTCTCCTGTCTGTTTCACAGGTGGCTTCATTTTGTGTGGTCATATAAAAGTGAAAGGTCAAGCTGTAACACTGTTGGGAATTTTCTCACACATTAGGACTCTTTTAATTGTATTTGTGTGTGCGCGCGAGACAGATAGAATGAACATTTATGTGGCCAAGACTTCTGCCCAATGAGCACTCTGTGTGTGAGAATGTGTGTGAGAGAGAGTGATGACAGTTGTATTTGTGGAGGCATGTCGTGTTGGCGAATCTTACTGCTGATGCTTTCCCCAGGTGAGGTTTTACTGCCTGGAGTACAATGAACAAAGAGAGGTGTGTGTATGTGTATCACTTCTTTTCTTGCCTGTCTTAGCACCGTCACAAAGACAGACAGAAGGATCTGCCTTCACTTGGTCAGAGGTGCAGAAAAATCAGTCCCGCAGCATAGAGGTTTCTGTAAATGCGGATTAAAAAAAGAAGTGAAGCAAAAGATTTGAAATCTGATATGAACCAAGAAAGTATCTCAAAACAAGGAAGGAAAGAGCAAAAATAAAGTCAGAATTACAGATAGGTCAGGATGGTCAACTAGTTGTCCACTAAGAAACAAGTCAATTAATGAGAAAGATTTCTTTAAATTGTTTTAAATGGGAATTTAGAAACACATCTTATCAAAGAAAATTTTAGCATACTGTGCAAAATTTTAATTCAAAAACTCAGCCATTAAAAATGGACATTAAATTTCAAGACAATTTAATTGTCACATCTAGTCAGAATGTTGTTTTTTTCCTATAAAGCCTATATACACACACACACACACACACACCCACACAGTTCATTAACAACAATACAGTAAGGAAAGATTGTAATGCTTCCCCTATGTGTGTGCATATTTTCCTTAAATTTCTGTAATTTTTGCCTTACAAGATAAAACTTCCTCCTATCTAGTGCTATCAGTGAAGCTAGATCCAACCGATCTGATGATTATTATGATGTGGATGTTTGTGTAATGAATCAGTAAATGTGCAAGCTGGCATGTGTCTATATCAGGCTAAATGAATGCAAGGTGGTGAGTGTGTGGCCATTAAACTCTGTAATCTTTTTAAAAGGCACAATTAAACCGTTCATCTAAACATACACGTACAGACAGTCCAATCATCTCACTTTACCAACAATCAGGCTTAAACAAACATTGGCACACATCCACAAGATCGAACCTCTAATCTACAGATTAGCGGCGATATTCACAACACAAAGGAAGCCCTCTAAAGGAAATAAGAGGAGAGAATGAAAGGTGTTGGTTTCAGGTGTTTATGCAGGTAGAGAGGAAGCCAGTTCCTGCCGCATGTTTGAAACAGACTCATAAAAGAGGCCAAAACACGTCACCAACCAATAAACTGTCAAATTCTTTGTCTGAAGAATAAGGAAGAGAGGACAAAAGCCTCGTCAGTGTTTTGCGCTTGGCCCGAGGTGCTGGCAGCAGTGGAGGTATGTACAGAATGTGCTGTTTTGATAACTGTTAAAGATCAGCACTGCCTCGGATACCTGTTTGCTTAATTCGGCTTCAATATCTGCAGCGGTTCTGTTCTAGATCTGATTTCATTTGAGGAAGATGGGTGGAGTAAGACACCTGATCTGTGATGGGTTAACCTCTTGTCAGTCTATTTCAAATATACAGCTTAAAACCTAATTAAAACCTTATTAGCCTGGGAAAAGAACGGCACAACTAAAATAAGTTGTGCGCGCACAAGTATGGCTGCTCCTCTGGACTCCTGCAGACTCCAATGAAATCGGAGAACTAAAAAAAAAACAAACAAACCGTAAGAAAGAGCTCTTCTCTGGAGGTGTTTTCGTAAAATATGCTGACAATTCCCAGGGTCACTCGGACCACCTCTGAGATCGTCATGTGTGTATTAAAAAGTGTTTAAGAGTGAAAGTGAGTCATCAAGGAAATTCGTGGTGTGTTTATGTGAATGTAGCGGCTTAATGCGAGTGTGTTTGTGGACCACAAGGAACATATTTCACTCTAATGCATAATTTTGTAAGATTCAGCATTTTAAAAAAGTCTTTTCAAAAATGATGACAGACATTAATGAAACACGCATGTGTGTGTGGGTTTGATGGCATCTGACCATTTAAACAAAATGGACATTATCAAAGAGAATCGGCTGTTAACCATTACCACAGATAATCATCAGTGTCAAACACACCGCTTTACAAAGCACCTCAAGGTTATTCCTCAATGTGTGTGTGAGAGTGATGAGAATAAACTAGAAAAATGACAAAAAGAGTTGCACTGATATAGAAATTTTCAGATACAACTGATTATTTGTTTTTATATTAAAGTCAAAAACAAAAAGAATGCCCAGTATTTATTTTGCCATTCAGATCCCATAAAATTGCGCTTCAAAATAAATAAATATATATTGTGCATCCTTAATGAATACCCATTTGAGATAATGTGAATGTATGTGAACTATGAGCTTGTGTGTCAGGAATGCTGGGTAAAATTTGACCTTCCACTTTTATATCGCTGTTGGTCATGGAAAGCTGGGATTCAGTTATTCTATATTCCCTGTGTGTGCATATGTGGATGTGTATCTCAGAAGCTCATGTATGCCTAATAAAATTCAATATTCATTTACTTTTTTAGATCGCAATGTAAAAGAAATGATTTTATCTTCGCTTTTACTGAAAACATTTCTAAAGGCACCCGGTAATACAACAAGACACATGTTTATTTAAAAAGGCAGCCAAAAAAGTAGAAACTACATGAACCTTCCAGCTTTGGTTTGAAACTCTGATTTAAGTTTTTTTTTTTAAATAGTTGTTAATGCCAAATAACCATTAGAATTCCTAAAGAGAGGAAGTTTGGTTACAGCGCTGAAAGTCTGTTGCCGAAATGTTCTGACATTGCAGAGCCATTTAAACTCACATTCCTGCAAAGGAAATACCATATCTACTAACACAAACACACACACAGACCCACCACTCTCTATTCACCTAGTGAGACATAAACAAACACATTCAATGAAATATCCAACCTCATGAACGTACAGCGACATACATGTGCGCACAAAAACGCACAGACTTCAGTAAAAAATATATGAAGTTATAATGAAATAATTTTTTTTTCATATTGGATTTGAAGGCCCTGAAATCAGAATCATATGTTGCAATTTCAGCGAGACAGACTGTGATATGTTCAACCTGTAGGGAGGTGTGTGTGAGTCAGTAGTCAGACAGTGTGTGTGTGTTGGTGTGTGTGTGTGTGGATGTGGAGGGTTAGGGGGATAACTACCAACCTGTATGCATAGTAGAGGCTATAGATCACAAGCGTGATGGTGTGTGTGTGATTCTTCAACACCTGTACTGCATAAATTCTGAGCTACGGCAGCAGTACAACACAATTCTAATAACATAGAGTGAGAGTCAGCGCTACTGTAAAGATTATAACCAGACCCAGCTGTGTGTGTGTGTGTGTGTGTATATATAGAGAGCGTGCTCAAGCTTCCTGCACACCCCACATGGTTTGTGTGATCAGGTTTTGATTGTGTTTGGCTGCGCAAGCCTGAAATGAGACAAATTACTTTTTGATTAAAACTGCAAAGAAAAAAAGGTCATAGAACATAATGAACAGAGCTGTTATGGAGAAACTAATGATAACAAACATGCAATAAATCCACAAAAGATATGGATTTTCTGCAATAAAAAAGCCCAAAGTGTATATTTGCAAATAATGTTGGCAATTAAATAAATAAAATATCTGCAAATTTTCTGGAAAAAGATCACAAGACAAAAATGGATATGTAGGGGAGATTGGGGCAGTCAAAGGCTATCACCCTCTTAATCCGGTAAATTGTGTATATTTTGTGTCATGTGATTACATATTTAAAAAGTGGCCATCATATACAGCTGCCTGTGATTAATAAAACTGCATTTGCAAAGTAAATACTCTATATGGCAAGTAAAAATAATTTTCTGTCAATGCAAATGTAAACAGGTCTAAAAATATATATCATGCATGTTGAAAAATGTATAAATCATTTAAAGATAAGCCACAAAATAATAAATGCCCCCCCCCAATAATAAACTTTTTTTGTGGGGTAAAAAAAAAATCTGTGTCAGATGGCAGTGGCTCAAGTAATATTTATACTGAGCTTCGACTCCAAATGCAGAAAATATTATTAAAAATACTATTACTATTAACAAACATTATTACAAACTGATAAAAACAATGTTTCACTACATTGAAATTCTAAATATGAAAACTTCTACCTGGTTGGTTTATAAAAATATGAATTAACTGCAGGCTAAATTTTGGAAAGGAGATTATGATTTTAAATTAAATTGGCTTTATCTTCATATTTATCCCATGACACGACACTGCTTACCCCTCACAAGGGGCAGATTGTGTGACTCGACTTTAGAGAAATTCTATATTATATGGCCTTATGTTATAAGGTTTCTTCACATTTCAGTTGAAAGCAGACATCCTGAACTATAATTAGCTATGCAAGTTTTGCCTCTTCCTTCTTCTTGCCTAGAGAACAGTTTAAGTGAAATGTGGCTTAGCTTACCCCACTCCCCCATAGCTCATATATATACACACACACTCACGAAGATATCTAGATAACACATTCACACAAACACTCACACTCTTGTTCTAAATTACCTCTCCTCCTTCTAAAAGCCAGCACTTCCTGTAGAGACAGGAAGCACTCACTCAGTCAAGCAGCCAGTCTCTACTGATTTCCTGAGATTTAAACAGAGGGACCATTCAGGCCATTTACACAAATGTTAGCATTCTCTCACTCCCTCGCTCCCTCTCTCTATCACACACACTTTTACACAATAATGAAGTGTATTGGCGTGACAACACTCCTGTCAAACTGTGATTCAATAACTACTTTATCTTCCTCCAGAAGAGGGACATATTATTCAACATCCCAACAAACCCACAGAAAAACAACATTCTATTTCCCTCATGTCATATCTGATAATGTCCAGATTATGTATGTGTATGAGAGTATTCATATCGCATGAACCTAATTTTTGGCAGTTCAAATATAATATGATATGATGTTAAATCAATATGGCAAGGATTATGAGAGAGAAATACAGAGTGTGGTTTACTGTAAAGCTACAAACTATGAAAACGTTTAATTGTGTAATAAAATAGGGGTTCTTTAACCTGCTCTGTGGGTGAATTTACAAGTAATCGAGGATCCTGCCACCCACTGAAGTGCACACCCACGTCCCCACACCCACCGGTCAGGTTTAATGGGCAGAGCAGTGTTTGACCTTTCACCCCTAAACCCTAAAGCAGAAACTTTGACCATTAAATAGTCCCTCCAAGCCTATTATCCAATCAAATGCATCAGCGCGCACATCTGGTACTGCAGGTAGTGTGTGTGTGTGTGTGTATGTAAGAGGTGGCAGAGATTATTAATCCGGTGTGGTGCATGGCAGACTGCAGTGTCATTAAGATGTTTAAATGTGACATGAAATAGTGCTCTAGTTTCACTGGCTCGACCAGACCCTTCAAACTACTGTGTATCATGGCCAGTGTGTGTGGATGAACTGCTTTTCATTCACAGTGTCTGTGTGTGTGTGTTTGTGTGTGTGCGCGCACGTGTGCCTGGTAAATAAAAGACAAAAATTATGAAATTATACAAAAAAAAGAAGGAAAAATAAACAAACGATAGGCATGGTGACTGATTACATGTTATCTGGATTACGTAATCAGATTCCAAAAATCCAAGTACTTGTAATTACAATATAATACATTTTATAATACTCATAATCAGACTGCAGTTACTTTGTTATTGATTACATGATTACATATTATTCACACAATGGCAGTGAATTATTCATAATTTATTGATTCTCCCTAATTCTTAATCTTTCTCTTCTAAATTTTCGTTTCTAAAAATCCTACTGTGTGTCATACCATTTAGCGTTAACTATGTTCACAAATGTTGTGTAAATAAATTTACAAACCAAGCTTCTGAATTTAGGGGGAAAACACCCCTTATGCAATTAGACTATGTATGAAACAAATAAGTGTGCAAGTTACTATCTCTGAGGAAGTAAATATTTCAATAATTTAACAACACATTCACATTTTTACAGTTCGATGTCACTGAATGGTCATATTGACATGCAGGTAAACACATATGTTTCTCTTTTTAGTGCTCAAGTGTTTAAATCATTTATTTCACATTTTTATAATTATTAAATTTTTTATCAACTCTCAGTTCCTACATTAAGCCCAGTTTTGGAAACACTTTTTATTTTATGATGTTTATGTCAAAAAATGGCATATATTTTCTTTCTCTTTGCTTTTTTTATATCAACATGGTACATGTAATGGTAAGTAAAAAAAAAAAAGTAATCTAAAAAGTATACATTACCTAAAATGAGTAACCTAAATTACATTACTAACTACAGTTGTCATTATTTACTACTGTAAAGGGACACATTTGTAAGTAGTCTCAGCTCGAATTAATAGATATATCGACGAATATACATGAACAAATGGATTTAGAGACAGACAGACAAACGTCCTAGACTACGTATGTGAATAAGAGTGAGACCAGATAGATTGGACAAACAAATAGAACCTACATGGACAATGATAGAGATAACAGAAAAGCATGCAGACAAATGATAGAGACATACACATACATACAGACAGACAGATGATCAACGGACAGCGATAAAGCTATAACAAATCTATAGATGGACAGACAACAGTGTGCAGAAAGCGTGTGTGTGCAAATGCATGATTGAATGCTGTATAGGTTCAGTTCTGCGTGAAGCTCAGAGTGGGTCCTGTTTCTCCGGGTAGGGCCATATTTGTTATTTCTATTATTTAAGACAAATGTAAAAGGGAAGAGACAAACAGTGGTGCACCTGTGAAATGTGGCCCCAGGGAAACACATGGCTCTTCAACTATTTCCTGGCCCTAAGGGAGGGGCAAAGCAGAACCAGATGAGGAGGTGACTGGATCGGCCAGGTCAGATCGGGTTGGATAAGGACGTACGTGTGTGAATGTGTGTTTAAAACCTGGATGTAGCATGCTGAGGCATATAGTAAGGCTATCGTGTTCACTTCCCAAGCAACTTCACGAGGACTATTGAACCCAGACGTGCAACAAACTCTTAACAATCTATACACACACACACAAAGGTGACGAAAGATGATGGGGTCCTGAAAGCATCATTTAAAACATGTCAGTTAAGTGTGTGAGATGCTCCATTAGATACAGCGGGTGAGAAGGTAAGAAAACTCATTAAGTCGGACGGTGGTCGCACAAAGGGGGAAAACGGGTGGGGGGGGAGGGGGAAGTGCGCGGTTACTAACACACGGCACGGATCACAGGAGTGACCAGTTTACATTAGCCTGTGACACCGAAGGGATTGCTTTTGAATTCTCGAGGGCAGGGCACACTGGAACATTAGCGGATAATAGGCAGAGGGCAGATGGAATATTGCCAGGCCACATGTTCCTTAAACACATTGGCTGCACCAACACTTTACGTGCACACACACAAATTTCACAATACACACCAGCATGCGAGCTCCACAATCTCCCTCCTCCTACATGCACTCAATACAGGGGGAGGGGGTGAAAGTTTGGATGGCCGCCTGGTCCATCACAAACAGAAGGGGGGGGGACCATCAGATTTTGGGGTTGGGATACTAGCTAACGTATTATAACACGTATTGCTATGGAAAGTCTATTCTTTGCTAAAGCCAGCGCCTGTCATCGCAAAGATTACCACAGCTGACTGATGACCCAACAGCAGACTGTGTAAATGTGGACAGCACATACACACTCTCAAAGGAGAAAGCTGAGCTCTCCTGTTTCGGTGAGTGTGGGCTGATCGGCAGGAGCTACTACAGGATTTATTACATACTACATTTGTTCACCAGATTATAGAAATTACACACATGCACACAGCTCTGAGTAACACACACGTTTGTTTTGGTATTTTTTTGTAATAATAAAATAAAATAAAATATATACTGCTAATGCTGCATTTCATTTGATTAATAAAAAAAACAGTAATAATAAGTAATATTCTGAAATATTTTTACAATATAAAATAAATGCTTTCTATTTCAATATATTTTTAAATATAATTTATTCCTGCGATGCAAAGCTGAATTT